>JARVJO010000365.1:20586005-20596412 GCA_031762555.1 Cynodonichthys magdalenae
GTGGCGGGTGATGGTTGAGGTGGTGTAGCTGGTCCAATATAACATATCCCAGCCCCTGTGGTACGCCAAACCCTCCACCGAGCCGACATCTTGGAAAACACGAGAGGAAGACGGGAAGAGAGAAGAAAAAGAAGCATGTCATGTTGTGCTTCGTCTGGTCTCAGTTAGGTGTTGGCTGACTGCTGGTTTTAGAAAGAACAATGTGAAGTTTTAGACATTTACCCAGCAAATAGCAAAGGAAAAGTTGACCATATCATTTTCCATTGCACTATGAAAAAAAGAGGTCATTTTTCTACTGCGAAGCTTTGAAATAAGTAAAAGGTTGAGCTTCCTCTTGCAAGGAGGCCAGAGAACACACAAGAAGGGAGCCAAGATGGAGAAACATCAAGTTCTGCAGCAGGAGACAGAAAACAGTCCTGCTGATGAAAGACAACACGTCCACACAAATATGTGCTTTAGATGGAGCCAGGTTGTTCCAAAAATAAGCAAAGGATAACAATCACCCCCTCTTGTTACTGTTACTGGACATGATCTCAGACTGTCACACCTCTGGCCAAATCAAACTGAGGTTTACCACCAGGTGAGACACTCAGTGCTGACTCTCTACCTTTGGTGCAATGTCACAGACGAGAATCAGCATTTATGTGGTGCAAGCTAGGAAAGTCTGAATGGAGCAAAAACAAGCAACTCATCAAAAAAAAAAAAAATCACTCTGCTTCTCATAAATCAAAGAGTGATAAAAATCAATAACATAAAATCTATTCTCCACCATTTCCTCTTTCTTCCACGCTGTTAATAAGTTGAGCTGCTGCAGAATTCTCCTCCTTTTTCACCTTATCTTCCACTGCTGTTGCCCTAAAGCCTTTTGAAGTTTGTATAAATTCATTGCTAGTGTTGGACTGGGACAAAAACATGAACTTGATAAATCTGCCACTTCACTGTCAACAACACAGATGAGATGAATTTATGGCTCTTAATGATGGCTGTACTGACACTGACTTTATGGCTGTTACCTGGACTAGGTGTGATTGCAGTTCAGTATTTGCTATCAGGCCGGCAGTCAATAATTACCCCAGATTTTAAAGGCAAACACTGCTTCACTGTCGTTCTTTTTGTTTACTCATAGTATTTGTACAGGATTTGTGAAAGCCAGATCGAAGTCAGCACTTCTAAACAATCTGCAGGTCTTTTCAGATAAGAAGCTGCAAACAAGAAGCATGGGAAAACCTAAACATTAGACCATGTTAGACCCTCCCACAGAGAGCCGGCCAGCCCATCGGTCCAGAGTTCACCTGCCGTTTACTGAGTTTCATCCTTCTTTTCTGACAAACTATTCATCTGCTCCGTCCACCAGTTTCCAGAATGTTTCTCAGGAGATTCCTCTCTTGGAGGGAGGAGGAATGATGAATGTGGATCAATGTGCCCGACTGAGATTTCATGTGAAGCTGCTTTCAGGCGACAGGAAATCACAAAATACTCTCTGATCCAAACAAGAGGAAGAGATTTGGAAGTTTCTCGCCTTCATCAGAGCTGACTGGATGGACTGATGAGACTTTATTCATTAACAGCACATGGAAAGCACTAGTTATGGTGACTGAAACACTATGATTTTTTTTATATTGTGTTGTAAAGCAGGAGAGAAAAGATGAAGAAATAAGTTGTGATAATTAGAGACATGTTAAATGCCTGGAAATCTGTGTGATGTTATTTCTCAGAACAGTGTTATTGACCCTCGCTATGACAAATTATTCCTACATGTATTATCAGCAGTTTTATGACTGGATAAGCAAGCTGTCCAAACAAACAGCACTTGACTTTCAACAGCGTCACTCCGACTCAGATTAAGGACAAGATGCCAAACTCAACGGGTTCAGAGGATCAGCTGGGGAATAGAAACAACTCGGGGCTGGCCAACGTGGAAAAGATCATTGTCCCGATCCTAGACAGTCTGATTGTGCTGCTGGGAGTCACTGGTCACACCATGGTGATGGTGATCTTGTGTGGACGATGGAGGAGAATGGGGAGACCTACTAGACAAGGTTCCCCGGGCTCTTTGACAGGAACGGGGACGGACATCCTCCTGGTAGCGCTGAGCGCTGCAGACCTACTCCTCCTCTCCACGCTTCCCTTCCACACTGCCTCCATAGCCCTGCAGGAGTGGCCGTTTGGGGACTTCATGTGTCGTCTGGTCAGTTTCTTGGGGTCAGCGTGCTCGTCAACTAGCGCCTTCACTCTGGCGATGCTGGCTGTCTCACGGTATCTGACTGTGGTGAAGCCTGACAAGGCTTACAAGCTGCTCACACCTCACAATGTGTCTGCGGTGGCCGGGCTGCTCTGGGTCCCAGCCTGCTGCCTGGGTGTTCCCCAGCTGGTTTTCCGCTCAGTGGGAACCATGCAACAGAACGATGATGGCTTTGTTTGCTTTATTTTCTCGTCTCACCAAGACCAGTTGATCTACGGACTGGTTCACTTTCTCGCAGCATTCTTGATTCCACTGATTACCATAGCAGTTGCATACGGAGGCATCTTTGTTTTCCTATGTAGGGGTCAACACACCGGCAGGGCCCCTCAAGTGGAGCGCTACCAAAGTAAAGTGACTCTGACGACAGCCATGTTGGTTCTGGCTTTTACTCTGTGCTGGCTGCCCTCCTACGGACTCACGTTGACCTTACTGGCGAATAGCGCAAATGCAACGGGAGCAACAGGAGCTTCACCTCGGTACGGCGACTTCAGTGTGTTTTCACGTTTCATGGCGACTTCATCAACGGTGATAAACCCCATTCTTTATGTGCTTATGTCCCAAAAGTTCAGACAGGATCTACTGAGGATCTTCAATAGGAAAAAACAAAACTCAAACATTGCAGCTTGACACTGATACTGAAACAAACTGCTTTTAAAAAGAAAATAAATGATCTCCAACTGAAACTGATCAAAAGCACTGCTCTGCTCAACATGAACACGATATTACGCAAGAGGATCACAAGGTTTGCTCTGGGAGTTGATGGTTTACAAGCACAGTAGGAGAAACAGCTCTGAATCACTTGGTTGTTCCTTGTAAAAAAAGATTAAAGGTAAATTGGTAAAACATTAACACAGCACCTGTGTTTTGTTACACTGAGATAAAGTAAATGAAGCTCTTTCTATGGACCTTTTCTTCCTGGTTCTGTTTAGTCATGTGGGAGGTTTATTGGAAAATCTTAAAGCTTTCTTCTTCAAGAAGGTTTCCCATCAGGGGGAGCTATTTTTAAAGGTGATGTTTTTCCTTTGTTTACTAAAAAAAAAAAAAAAAGACTTAAACAATGAGATGCCTTGTATCTGCTGGGAGCAGGAAACAGTAGATAAACTGAGGAAAAAGCACATAAAAACTCACTCTCTACTATGGTTTTGAGGTTGGATCCATCATCACTGATCTGCTGGATGTTTCCAAAGTGGATGTCACTGAAGAAGATGCGGTTAGCTCCTTTCCCTCCGCCTCCTCTGTAGTCAAACGTAAGTGCGATGATGTTCTTCATGTGATCGGGGTTCTCAAACGGCCTTATGGGCGCGTTGAGGTTGTTTTCGTCCGACAGGTGGACGCTCTTGAGGATGGTGCGCTCTGAGTACAGGAGGTAGCCGTCGTAGTCGCGGCAGCCGCAGCCATCTTCCGCCAGCATGCCGTGAGCGCAGGCGCACGTACGCTGCCCGTTGCCACGGTAGAGACAGAGCTGCTCACACCCGCCGTTTTTGTCTTTGCACACGTTTGTTCCTGTTATCAGACATGAGATCCAAATTACATTTCATACAGTATGGATCCAAAATGTTAACGCTCCTCAGTTCACTCACCTTGCTGTCGAGCCTTGTTGAAAACCTTGATGTCTTTGAGCTGGACTCCAATACCAGTTCTCAGAGAGACCGAGTCTGTAGCGTTGTCCCTGTTGCCTCTCTTTATAGAGCCATTAGCATGAGTTCTGTTTGACGGCAGACCCACAGACAGAATTTAACTGAGACTTGCAGACATGAAGAAACAAAGTTAGCATTCTCTGAAGGAATACATTTTGCATTTCAGACCATGACAATCTTATGTTGAAAAATGATAAAAGATAACGTTATGCATTATCTCGTGCAATATCACACGACATAGTATGTGTTGTGAATAGGCTTGGGAGGTATGACGTTTTTTTGTTATATTGTGGTATTAAAATATGGTGATGGTATTTAAAATTTATGAAGGTATTAGCCATACATGCCTCTAACTTCCTGGAAATTTCCACAAGGCTGCTATGAAAACCATACCATTGCTGATGCATGTTCTGACCACCTCGATCAATTCAGAAGGCAAACGGGCAGAGGGAGTCGCGCCTCAAAAACTTTACTCGTTGACTCCTGAAATAGTGAGCTGATGTAATGGGTTTCCTAAGTCAAGCCACCATCATAGTTGAACTTCTTTTAGTAATTTTCTTTTGTTTGGTTTTTTTCGAGACAAGTGCTGCTTGCTGCAGACAAGGAAATAGTTACAAACTTTATAAGCACAAAGACTGGCTAAAAGGATGCAGCAGCGCTGATACAACCATGGTGAGAATCATTTTATTTTGAAACTTAAAATCCTAAAAAGACAGAAAAGATGGACACCCCCAGTAATACCTTATACTGTAGTATTTTCTAAAGGTTATATGGTGGTATGGAAATTATCAATACTGCTCAACCCTAGTTGTGAATGACTCTCAGCTACTACCACATCAAATTTGAGCTCAATGTCTGTAAAACTGATAGAGTTGTCACCATTTTTGTGTTGGCTAATATTGATAATTTGTGGTGACCATTTTAAAGTGAGTGGACTCTAATATTTAAACAGTTGTAGATATAAATATTCAAGAAGTTACTTCATTACAATCTGTCCATTAGTTTAAGAGACGTTTTGCTAACAGACAGAAAAGGTTGACTATAAATTGTCATCTTCTAGATCAAGACCTTCGGTAAACTGTTCACTCAGAACTCAGACTATGTAGTGATGATGATGTGATGATGATTCTCAGCTACTACCACATAAAAAACCTTTGGATAATAACTGATAATTAGACTGAGCAGCTGATGTAAGTCTGACCTGTCGCTCCAATAGATGTAGTTCTCAAACACAGACACAGAGAACATGTCCATGTTGTTGCTGGCCAGAACCACCTCTCTGTTTTCTCCCGTCTCCAGGTTAATGCGCTCAATCTTGTCCGTCCTGGCGTCACACCAGTACAACAGACTCTCCTACACGCCAACACAAAGTCATGACAATGTTTTGGTGCTATTTCCACTCTCTGCGTTAAAGATAAGTGGGCTAAATTTAAATAAAACAAAGTTTGTTTAGGTTTGTTACCTCATAGTCAATGGAGATCCCATTGGGCCAGCTGATGCTGACATTAACCAGGACAGCCCTCTGGGAGCCATCCAGGCGAGACCGCTCAATGCGGGGGTACTGGCCCCACTCGGTCCAGAACAGGTAGCTGTGTGCACAAAACACAAAGAGGAGCTCAGAGGCAACTTCCCCTGTAATCGATACAGAGATAAATGACAAAAGGTCAAAGCCAAACAAGCACAGCGTTTGTTCTCCGCTCACCCTTTCTCAGGATGCACGGTGATGGCGCGGGGCTTGTCCAGGCCCTGGGAGACCACCACGTAGCGGAAGGAACCATTCAGTCGAGCAACCTCAATTACATCGAAACCTTGGTCTGTCCAATAGATGTTTCCTGTTTAGGGCAAAGGAGGAGTGAAATTCAGGCAGCCCTCATGCTGTATGTGTTCATCCTGTTCTTTCTGTTCTGAATCTGCATGTTTAACTGCATGTTGGCCACTTTAGCATCAAATACCACAAAGTCAGACTGTTGTAATACAGAATGTGTGGTTTTGATTGTGTTGTATTGTAGAACGTTCATCAGAACACAACACTTTTTGGATTTTCTTTCTTCTATCTTGTATGAAACTGACTCCTTATCAGTTTTTCTGGCTATTTAATTATATTTCATCTTTGTGTAACACAGTTTGGAACTGACTGCATTTGTAGATGCAGTAATGAACTGTTCAGTCATGATCAATAAACTAATTTCCCCCAAATTTTTTTAACGAGGCAACATCAGAGTTCAGTGATTACAATCACTTGATACAGTTTTTTTTTTTCAAGAAAATAAATATTTTTTTTCTAAAATTTGATGTTTTATCATAAGGTGATGTGAAGCTCATTTTCAAATCTTACACTAATTTAAGGAGGGGGGGGGGGGGGTATTTTTCCAGCTACATAGTTCAATTATTTGCCACAGTGAAGTAAATATATTAACTTCAGTTGTTACAAAAATGTTGTATATATCAAAAATACATCTGCCTTTGCAACAGACGTGCAGCTCTACCCGGTCTAGTGAAGCTGTGCGGGGGAGGGGTGTGGCTGGGGACTGAGCTCCAGGGAGAAACTTTGTGTAAGTAGGTGGTGCTTTTAGTGGTGCCTGTGGTGGAGTGGTTAGGGGAGTCGTTCTGTAACCAGTAGGCTGCCAGTTCGATCCCCCGTTCCAGCCGTCTCAGTTGTTGTGTCCTTGGGCAAGACACTTCACCCACTTACCTACTGATGGTGGTCAGAGGGTCCGGATGCGCCGGTGCATGGCAGCCCTGCCTCTGTCAGTGTGCCCCAGGGCAGCTGTGGCTACAATGTAGCTTACCACCATCAATGGGTGAATGTCTGTAAGTGTAAAGCTCTTTGGAGTCTGATGGGCTTGAAAAAGCGCTATATAAGTTCAGTCCATTTGTACCAGCAAGTGTTTAGGCAGCTCCACATGGCCACAGGAGATTCAATGATCACTCTAACATTCATTAATGAGTCAAAACAACACTCTGAGTATGTTTTTGATGAGGAAATAACATTATAACATGATATAAAGCTCAAAAAGTTGATTTTGGACAATACCCCCACTCCCCTTAAATATTCACCTTTCAACAGTGTTCTCATTCATTTATTTTTTCTCATTTGTTTGTGCATTGTGTGTGGTACACATTTCTGGTGCCTCCTACCTGCTATCCAATCAACAGCGATGCCTTCAACTCTTCCAATGCCATTTGTAACCACATCTTCTTTCCAGGTCTGGTCTCTCTTGGCCCTGCTGATGGTACTGAGGCCCATATCCACCCAGTAGATTGTGTCATTGTCTGTGAATTAAAAATAAAATGGTCACATAATTTAAAAAAAACACCAAACTTGTGAGTCTTTGTTTTTTTCTGAAAAATGAGAAAAACCATCTTTCAAAGCCTTACCAGCATGAAAATCGATGCCCACAGCCAGGGAGGTGCCAGAGACTGGTACCAGGGCATCAGACTTGTCTGAAGGATCCAATGGAATACCACGAATGCCCTCATGCACCGAATATAACAGGAAGGAGCTGACACCTTAAGCAAACAAATAACATGAGCTCTTTATTTACTTGCAACACTTTCTTTAAAAATTGCACCACCCTTCTTTTTTTTTTTTTATTTTGGATTTTGTTTGCATGTGATTACATTGTACCTTCACAAGACTGCTGCCCTGTTCGTAGGCTGTACCCTGCAGTGCACATGCACGCTCTGGTGGTCCGGGAGGTGGGGAGACACAGCTGGGAACAGTCTCCGTTGTTTTTGCTGCACAGATTGGTGCCTGGGAACACAAACGCACAAGGACAAATACACAAAAACAAATCAAAGATGAGTAACACGGGCATAAACAGACGTGCTTTACATAAACATTCTTCATGCAGCCTTCAAATCAGACCTTCAAGGAGACAAAAAATGGATTTTTCTTCTCATTTTTCTCTTCCACCCAGAGCAGTTTAACATGAAACAAATGTTGCATAAATTGTAAAATAAATAAAATAAAAAGAACTGGACCATTCTGCACAGTTTCATTGTAGATCTTCATGTGCATCATGGGGGATGTGCTGTTTCTCAGGACTTTCCAGTTGCCACCATCTTTTTTGTCACAAGTTCCGATCTGGTCAGTACCCTGGTCAGCCCACCACAGCTTATCGCCTAAACATGCAGAAGATGGATTTTTATTACGAACATGTACAACAAAACCCCCCAAAACTTAAGATTTGTCAAATTTTATGTACTATTTAACTAAAATAACTTTTTACTCAATGTCCTCCTGGAAATTGCTCTTTAATCATAACATCAAATAGTTTCCCAGAACGTACCCATAATGGCGAGAGCTGTCGCCTTGATCAGCTTGCCCTTGGCTCCTTCAAGCACCTCCAGCTCAGATCCATCCAGTTTACAGCGGTTAATGGTGCCGTTTCCTGAGCTGATCCAGTAAAGCTGCTCAGCATCGAAGTCGATGGAGAGACCTGTGAAACACAGAAAACCCCACAGATGTGTGATCTCCTGCCTCGCCACTAGGAGGTGCTGCCTCTTACAGGCACAGCTGGAGAGGCTCACCAACAGGGCCTTTCTGGTTGGTGAAGAGGAGGCTGATGTTGGTGCCGTCTGTGTTGGCGATGCTGATGTTGTCCCCGTCGGTCCAGTACAGCTTCCTGATGGAGGCACAAACAAATGATCAGTAGAAATAGGCAAAATAAAGTGAACTTTATGTTCTTCGATCTTCATTGTTGATTAAATTTAAACAATCGAGGCTTAATTTACGGAAACCTTTTCATAACGTTTGGTAAAATCTTTGTCTTTTTACAAAAACATACATGAACTGCAGGATGGGAAACACATTCTGCTCTTTTAAGCTTTGAGTTAAAATGTACTTAATCCAGTTAATAATTTTGCTTTATGTTTTTTTTAATCCTAAAACTACAGCAAAACACAACGTCTTCATCTGAATATTCCTTAATCTGTTAGGGTTAATCTTAGAATATTGCACATCTTTGGAATAAAAATCAGTGCAGATCAGGGATAGGCAACTGGTGGCCCGTGGGCCAGTGACTTCTGCAAGGCCTTTCAAGTTTGACCTTTTTTGACCTTTGAGGAGGTAGACTATTTGCTCATAGAATGTCAGGGAAAACCTATGTTTTAATCTGCTTATAGATGCTGTCTGCCATGAAGGATTTTAATATAAGTCTCCACTACAACACCTTGCACAAAGCTAAATATGAGAAGTTTACTGAAGTCACATAAACAACAGAACCACGACCAGCAGGAGTCTGCACTCAGTTCGCCTTATTCCGTTGAACTTCAGCTTGTTAAAGTAGGTGTTTATTTTGTGTTTGCTTCTAACTTTTTGTATTTATATTTATTAAACAAGAGTATAACTGAGCATGAAATATGTTAAGTTACTGCACTGTATGTTGGTTTAATAAATGTGACCCCTTCCATCATTTAAGTTGCCCATCCCTGGTACAGATCAATCTTGTTTATCCATGGAGATTTAAAAATATGTTAAAGTGATAGTTAAAATCTTTTGTGTAAAAGTTATGAAAAATTAAATGATAACCCTTTGATTAGCTTCAGCTTGAACAAATAAAGTTCATCTTTGACTTGATTTATGAGCTAATGGCTAGTCAGAGCGGGGACAAGACTGAAGATGATTGTTACAGTCTTCAAACAACTCTAATCTCAAACAGTTCACAACTGTTAATGTAAAAACTTATTTTATAAACCTCATTCTGGCAGAAAGTATTCTGTTGGAGGTGCTCCAGTCTGCACCAGAAAAAAACTTGTAGCTGCATTCTCATAAACAAGCAATTTTGTATTAACAAAGCAGTTATCCACTTTGGTCCCAGACCAATCACTAACTCAATCTGGTCCAAACTGAAGCCATTCAAATGGCTATGTACAACAGGTAAGATATTCTTTCTTCATTACCTTCCCACAGAACCCAATTTCAAAGAATTTGAACTATTTCTTTAAGTTTGCCTCACCTTAGTTTTGTTCATTCATTGTTGAAACATTTCCCCTTTAGTTCTCCCATAGTCTGACAGTGAACACCACTGTTTTCAGACAGCATGAAGTGTTTGTTTAAAAGGTATCTCCTGCATGATGGTTCACTTCCTGTTAAATCCAACCACATCCACCACACCCTTCAATATACTTGTTAACAGGTCTTTAAAATAAGAACATTGAGCCATTTAAACTCCCACGGTTGACTTTTTGTGCAAACACACTCAGAGAGTATGCCGCTCCTTTTTTTATGACCCCGCCCACTCTATTTGGGGTCAAGTGTGTTTGTGTGGCAGAAGAAGCAGACAGACCTGACGTATGTCTACCATCTGCTTCTCATTTTCGCTCACGCCTACAGCGCTCGGATCGGAAACATTCCTCGGCCTAACTGGGCTAAGTCCTTTAAAGAGATGAAGGTGTAAACAAAAACACAAATTTCTTCGTGGACCTGAAATACTCATGAGCGCAGACATTCCTATGGAACAAAAATAAATGTGTAAATATAGCTGGCCTGTCTGTGATCTGTCTGCGTGGCTGGGGGGGGGGGGG
>JARVJO010000365.1:20596512-20627398 GCA_031762555.1 Cynodonichthys magdalenae
CGACTGGTTGGTTTGTTGGTTGGTTCGTTGTCAGCTGGTTGGTTTGTTGGTTGGTTCGTTGTCAGCTGGTTGGTTTGGTGGTTTGTTCGTTGTCAGCTGGTTGGGTGGTTGGACCATTGATTGAAGGGTGTTTACTGCTCTCTCAATAGTGTATAGTTTTAAAGTTCAAGACCAAAAAGGTAATCAAACAAGGGTAGGTGAAACAACCAAATACTTCAAACTGCAACTTTTTAGTCTGTTTAAAGGCATGTATGATAAATACATTTATTATTGACCTATTTTTTATTATTTATGTAAACTGAATAATATATGGACAAAATGTGGACTTTTTAAATGTGAAATTATTTAATGAACAACAGATTGCAATAATAAGCAAATGATTTGAACCCTTAACAAGTCAGTGTAGGCTTTGTTTTCTTTTTTTATACATACATATTATTTCTGTGTTGTGCAGCTTGTTGTGTTTGTGGCTCAAAGTTCAAGCTACAGGGTAATGTTCTCTCCCACAGAGAAGTAATCCTCAACCTGGGAGTTTGGGACCCGCAGAGGGGTTTTAAACTAATTTTAAAGGGTCACAATACAATTACAGAGGAGATTGAAAAGTACACTGACAATAAAATTATGTATTTCTGACCAGCGGTTTATACCACAGTACCAGTACTAGTATCAGTATAATTGTCTTTAAAAAGATTGTGTTTGACAGTTAAAGTGTGCTGTTATCAGCTGAATTAAGATTTATTTTCTTGTTGTCTATCCTGCTTTTGCCCTTTGTCAGATTTTTATTAGAGTTAATTCTTTACATGTCCTGGCTTCAGTGACACCAAAAACAAAGAAAAAGCAACTTTTAATTTCATGGTTTTTGACCGATCACCTTATCAAACACTGCTGAACCTTTTCAGAAGGTTGGCTTTACATAATTGAATGTTTTAGACATAAGATAAATAATTTAAAAAAATATATATTTTTTAGTGAATTTGTTTTTACTTGGTACACTTACAAAACAGTAATTAGATCTGAGAAAAATAATGGGGTTCTGCAGCATGTCTAGGAACAAACAAACCGTTGACTTGCATGTTGGTACTGCATGTTTTCAAGTGTTTTGAGCTGAATGGTATAATTAGCAACAGCAACTGGTAAACACTGTCAAATATGGACTGAAATTTGGGAGTGCTGAGGGGAAAAACAGAGCGAATGTGGATAGGGTGGGGTGGGGGGGATAAACATCTGGACAAGTCATCTGTGGCATACTAAGGTCATGAGTCACTCAAACCACACGTGCAGAGGTTCCTGTGTGTTCACCCCTGCTATTGGTTGACTGTAAGCATAAACCTGCTCCTCTTATTCTGTCCAGGAAGGACCAGCTCTGCTGTCTGGGGAGACACTTCACATTACTGAATGGAATAGATGAGAAAAACTCATTCTGGATTTAGCGAGCTATCAGAAATAAAATAACTTTACTCTATAAATGAATGTAATTTGACAATCAAAATACCCTCAAACAAGATCTGCAGTGCTTTTAGTTTTAATGCAATCGAGGACATATTGACACGAGGAAAAAAGCAATAAGGTCACTTAGATACAGGAAGAACAGCGGCCTTTGATGCTTCCTTACTTCAGCTGCAGAGCACAAATCCTTCTTCATCCGTCATGCACATCCTGTCCTTCTGTGTGGGTGCACAAATGTGGCTATCAGTAAGGCTGCATACCAAAGCTACAGTGTGTATGTGTGTGGACACATTTTTGCTACATCATGGGCACCATTTCTCAGAAAAACATGGCTTTATGTGGACCCAATGCTCCTCATGGGGACCATAGCCTGGTTCTGGTACGAATGCTGATTTTGGGTGGGGGTTTAGGTTTAGGACCAAAGTGTGGAATGAGTTTAGAGGCTAGATTTAGGGTCAGGTATGTACTGGGGTGGTTAGGTTTAGAGTAAAGGGTCAGGGTTAGGATATAGAAATGACTAGAAAATGAATGGAAGTGAATGCAAAGTCCCCACAGGGATAGAAAAAAAAACTTTTGTGTGTGTGTGTGTGTGTGTGTGGCTGCTATTATTCTTCTGGATCTTAACTCAATATTTCACTTGTATGCCATTAAAGATTACAATAAACAGCAACAATTACTGACTTTTATTTCACTCACTATATTTCAGCTTTATTTATGTGGCTCCCTCTGTGGTTTTTGAGACAATTCCGTCTTATGGAGGATTTAAAAACTAATACCAGACGAAACATTTGCAAGATGCAGAGACGGATCGAGTTCCATCTTGCTTTTAATTTGGTGGAATAAACACTTCCCTCGATCAGAGCTCACCGATTATCATCTGGTTTAAAAGAAACAGAGTATTCCTGCAAATGACAGCTTCCCTGTTTTTGTGCAGGCATGTGGAAAGCAGCGCTGCCTGACTGTCATCCTTTGGACTTTTCATTGCACCTGTTTACACTTAGTGATTTCTGTCATGTTGCCGCATTTCTCAGTTCACCGGAAACGATATATGAAGAGAGACAAGCAACATGCAGACCAAGCAGACCGGTCAAAGTATTTGTATGATATCTAAAAGAACACCCAGAAGAACACATCATGACTATAATCATGTTTTTTCAAACAAGCTATGTTTGAAAAACTGTGTTGTATTGCTTTTTGTTAAAGCCTTAAGTTCACAACAAGGGAATTGTTTAGCGTAGAAAACTCTGCAGCTTGTTTGTTCCCCGACATGTCTTCGATTTCTTGTCAACATAATAATATAACCCAATTTCTTACTGGCTGCCTGGCAGCTACACTTACATAGCAACCCCCTGAGAAACAGAGAAATTTATTCCAAACAATTATATTTTAATTTCAACACGCTGCACAAAACAATTTTTAGTGTTTCCGCTTCATTTACTTTGGTAAATTAACTTACTTTATAGGTGTTGGTTTAATCAGGGGGACCAAAAATGGGGTGCCCACGAGGGTCAATGGCCACTGCTAAAAATATTGGTGGGCCACCCACTTGCCCCCCTTTGGCATGGACAATTTTATTCTCATGAGTCCAAATTTTTTGTTTGGTGTGCATTTTGAAATATTTGCCAGCTCCTTATACAGTTGTTATTCTGCTGCCTCTCTAACTGCAGCTTTATTTCAGGTTTCATGTCAAGTTATCTTTGTCCTGCTGCAGCCTCTTGGTTTAGATCATCTCATTTCCTTGTCCTATATTTGTATCTTTCACCTACTTCCCTACCACGAGCTGTGACAACTGAATAACAAACTTTATTTCCTGGGTATGACTGCCTCTGCTGACTCAAAAATGTCTAATGTTTTGGCTATTTATTTTCTTGCATAAGCAAACTGCATCTAAAAACCCAGTGGGTACCTTGATTTTATTCATAATGCCACAGAAGTAATCGAATAAATTCTATTGTCAGTGTAGTTAATACAGCATTAATAGCTCAGAAATTGTAGCAGCTGATGTTTTGGGTGTTTTGTTCTTGGAGCTGTCATCACAGGATTACAGTCCAAATGCAAATCATTGTGATTGTAAAAAAATTAGCTATGTAAACCATAAGGCATCAAAATGATGGCAGCAACATGCAGAATGAGAGTGACAATGTTTTAAAGCAATATGTCTGAATTAAAATACAGATCTGTAATTGGCCCCAAAATGTACTTTGTAAATGATGTATAAAAATGGGAAATGAAACTTACGCCAAGTTCAGCCAAGTGCACATTCTCTTTCTCATTTTCCACTGCAACTACATCAGCTGAGGGAGACCTTTCTCTTTGCCTGCCAAACCAATCCAACAATCTGTCAGCAAATCATTTCGCTCCCATCTGATTTTTTTTGTTACTTTCTCTGCTGCTGTCAGCTGCCGTCTCACTGTCTGATCGCCGCACGCTTTCAGACGAATCCCACCTTCCACCGCCAGAAAGCCCTTCATTCATTCCTCAGTGTAAATCCCAGCTCGATGACGGCAGCGCATCATCAGGGTGTAGTTGTTGAAGGCTTTTATTTGCTTTCCTCTGTTTCATCATTTGACAGTGATATCAAATCATTTGCTCCTGGATTTGTGTTTGCTGCCCACCAGTTTCACCAAACATCAAACACTGATGCATCTCCAAAAAGAAAAGATTTTTTCTGACATTTTATTTTCATAGAAACCCAAACTGACCAAAAGGATTCAGTTTGACTAAAAGCAAAAGAGTGATAAAGGGTCAGAGGTGGGAAAAGGAGGTAGGTTAGAGCTGCACAATATATTGTTTAGACATTGCAATGTACGTGTGGACAATAATCACACTGCAGGTCCTGCGATGTAGGAGGCAAATTAGATAAACATGTTAAACCACTAAACCATAAGTCATTGCACTAAACGGTCGCGTGTTACAGCTTTTACTCTGGTGGGTTTCTTCTGTCGGTGGAAGTGGAAAAAAGGCTAAAACCTTTTTATTTTGTTGTGACACTTTTGATACAATAAAATTCACAGTGAACTGGAGGAAGAGAGGTAAAACATAGCGCTACAGTTAAAGTAAAATATCCTACAGCTGTAAGGAAATCACAGTAGATGTTTCTTGACTTGTGAGCGATCTAAAGCCAGAAACGAGTCAGTGCACACGTCCTCTTTCTATTCTAGCATTTTGGATTTTTTTTTTTTGGTTTTATTTTTACAGGAGAAAAAACTTTCCAGTGTGCTTTGGGGTGAAAACTTAAGGACAGAAAAGCACAGCTGGTTTTAATGAGTTGTCATAATATTTATGACTCGCAGCCATCGAGCGTACAGAGGTTCAACAGTCTGTTCAACAGGAGGTGATGCTCAGATTAGCTTTCAGTTCTTGTTTAAAAGACACATTTCGCAGCATACCCTTCTTTGCTTTCACCTTTTTAGGGAGCCTTTCAAAGATCTATTCATCTGAAAAGAAATTTGCTCTCTAAGTTCTGCAACCTGAGACTTGTGATTAAAAATCATGTCAGCGAGGTTTGTTGAAGTCAAGCTGAACTTTGATGTACTCACGGTGCACGCTGAAGGTGATGTTGATGATCTTTTCTTCCGTGAAGCTCTTCAGATTGGGGATCAAGGCACATTTGAGGTGTGTGGATGAGGGGGAGTCTCCCACGTGAATCCAGCAGACAGTTTCCTTGGTATAAATGAAGTCCATGGCCGTTGTTTGTTTGGTGCTGGTAGACAGCAGACTGTGGACAGTGGTGCCACTGAGGGAGGTGGCTTGGATGTTCTGGGAATTGGCTATAAGCAGAACGGGCAGACGGCCCACTGGCACTAGAAACGCAAACACAGAGAGAAACAAAGTGTAACATAAAAACATAAAAGCAGTTAGCTTTAAAGGTATCCGACAAGCAGGTGGGCATAGAACGCTGCCTACAAACCATTTTTGGCTTTGCAGGAGCGGTTGTCTGGCTGCGGCAGATAGCCCTCCACACAGGAACAGGAGTAGGAGCCTTCAGTGTTGGTGCAGGTCTGACTGCAGGTCCCATACACACTGCACTCATCAAAGTCTGTACAGATATTACCAGTTAAACATGAGTTTCAAATAAGAAATGAAACATAAAACAGCTCACTGCATGTCCTGAACCACAGATATCGTTGAAGGATGCAGGGCAGCCAGTATTGCAACCAACTCACCTTTACACGTCCTCCCATCAGAACTGATCTCGTAACCATTCTTGCAATAACAGACAGGCCCCAGTGGAGTGACGGTACAGTTCTCCTGACAGCCTTTGATGGAGCAGTTGGACCGATATTCTAAAGGGGAAAAAAACGACAGGTAGAGATTTAAAGAATGATTGTTTCCCCGTTTCTAAATTATTCCCTTTTTATCCTGAAAGCCCTGCAGCAAAAGATTCAAAGGGCAGACTGTGTTATATTTACGTAACAATTCATTAGATTTTAATCATGCAGCTTTCATTCATCTTGCTAAGCATCACATAAGATCCAGCTGCCTGCAGGCATTAGACACAGCTGCTGCTCAACCTGCTGCTGTACACCTTCTGTTTAGTGCCAGGCAACACGTTTAGGTACCTGATGTACAAAAGTAAATCATCTTCCATCATCTAGTGAATGGACTACATGCTCTACTGTGACAATTATAAAAATCAGAATAGAATCAGTATCGGCCAATATCTAAATTTAGGCATCAGATGGGATTGAATTTTTGATGTTTTCCGACATAATTTTGTTCTTGAACAGCAGTTCAAATCAACTATTGACTTGTCACAGATTAAACATCACTCTGTCACATTTAACTAAAGTGTGATTCCTTGAGACCACAGTGACTTTGACATTAAACAACTAAAATCTAATCAGCTCATCCTTGACACAAAGTGATTTTTTTTATTCATTTTAATTTCCTCAAGGCTTTAAAACGATAAAGCTCTTATTAGAATGACTTTGATGGATAACATGACGCCACGGCTGTCTCCAACGTGAAGGCATAACAAATCAGAGTTGTCTCAGATATCAGCAGCTAAACAATGAAACTGGCAAAATATCCGATCTGCATCATCTTTGAAGGAAGTGTGTCTTGATGCGTCCTTGAAAACAAAACAAAACAAAAAAAGCTTGATAAAAAACTATTATCTTTGTTGTATCTCTTTGAGTTACAATGGAACAACTGATCAGTAAAATGGTGGAAAAGATGGAGTAAGAAACTATTAGAGGAGGTGATTATTTTACTGATCAATATGTTATTCACATTATTCTGATTTGTTTAGATATAGGTTGTTAAAGCCAATCAGGAGAGTAAGTTCATCCACTAATAAATGGAGTGAAATTCACTCAAGCCTACGAGACTGAAACTAGGAGGGTAAAGATAATGTGTTCAGAATTCAAGGACTGCAGGTCACTGCCCATCTGGACAACACCTAATGTCCCATGTCTCGCTACCGATTGTTTGACTAAGCTTATATAACTTGTGTCAAAGAGAGGGTTGAAAGTACCTTTTATTAGAATTTATGTAAACAAATCGGTGCACTACAAATACTGCACTGATCAGACCGCTGGTCAGATCATCATCATCCTGTCAGCATCAGCTCTATGTAAGGGAAGTGGTGTTTTGATCTCCTGTTTTGCAAAACAGCAAATAAGATCTCTCGGGTGGGTGTAATTTCATATTTTTGTCTAATAAATTGTGTTATAATCCTCTTAAGGTTGTTTCCTGTCAAATCCATACAAATCCTAAACGGACACTCGTAAGGACCCTCCAGCTTAACAAAACGAAAAAAATACATTTCACAAAATGAAAGTATTGCTGATTATTATTTTAAACAATAAACACAGATATCAGTTTTAGGAGTAGGAGGCTATTTAGAGAAAGTAGGGGGAGGACCATTGTGAAGCCCTATATAAGTGTCAAAGGTGCAAGGCAATCAGTCAAGTGAGGTCTGGGGGTACTCCTTCAGAAAAACATTGATATTGTAGAACATCAATAATGCAAAATCTGAGTCCAAAATCTGGAAGTTTTGAGGACAATTTGTGAGAATTTTTATTATGCGTTAAAGAGTGTTGAGTTATTCTTTGTCCAAATCTTTGTGTATCATTTAACAAGAGTTTTTAACAATTTACTGTTTCATTTTTATTGTTCCATCTCTGACAAATAGCTTGTGGTGAAGTAATAAGAAAAATGTCTCCATGCTGAATATTTAAATATCATTTTAATATTAAAGTGGAAAAAAATCACAGTACCAAACGTATGAAAACCTCAGGGTAAATTATTGTTATATGAATAAGTTAAAATTAGAACAGGTTAAGAGTTTAAGAAATAGATAAGGAACTTGCTTGATTTCATCAGCTCTTCAAACATGACACTTGGGTCGTAGGATCTAAAAGTTATTGAAAAAAAAAAATCCTACATTTTGCACAAAAATTTAAAAAAGAAAATGCCCTAAAATCAGGTAAAAAAAAATGTGCGCCTCATCTGTTCAGTTCAATAGAGCAATTCAACAATAGTTTTGTGTCACTGGGTCACATGACCTAAAAGCTATTAATTTTTGTTGCCCCTTCGATAATTTATTGGCGGTCCCTAAGCGAACCAGGGTGTGTGAAGGTGGAGCGAGCAGCTGAATGGCAGCTGACTGAAATCAGACGGCCTGCACCGGGTTAGACCTGAGGAAAACCACGCTGAAGTCCTGGAACGTAAATACTCAATATCCAACCTAAAACTAACTTCATTGCAATCTTTAATCTGGTACTTTAAACCCTATGAAATATTCCTCTAGTCCTTTTGATTCCTTAGTACTTTGATGTGATGTTAATGGTGCAGCATGGGCATCTCTGTGTTTTACTAGAATTGTTTGCTTCTCGTTCAGACAGAGATATTGGGGGGATGAACAACTGAACTATTCAGAGTATTGCAGTCGAGGCTTTCATCTAAAATTTGACACGTCAGTAGAAAAGGATGTACTCTGCTCACACCTTCCCATCAGCTGGCCAACCTCATAATGGAATCTTAACAAAGTTTCAAAAGTGGGTTGCACATCCTGTGAAGTCCGAATCAAGACACGGTGAGTCATCGTCAAACACACACAGTTGTGTCAAAGCAGCCTGAGCTCTACCAGCCACAAGTGATTCACTTTCCCCAGAAGTACCAGCAGACTCTTCAAACAAATAAAACACCACCAGGTGGGATCAAAAAGTCTCCTCTTTCAGGTGCCAAGATAAAAAAAAATCTCCACACTTCTCTTTGTGTGCATGCTATGCCTTCCAATACTGACCGAAAATATTTCCTTACTCTGACTGAGCCAAAGGGGCAAAAAGAAATGACACGAATCAGCAGATTATATATGTCGGTGACATTTTTTTAGCCGTTATCCATGACTCTTTTTATGGTCTTTATGAGAATGTCAATTTGTGGAGTTGCACCATACAACCACTGCCCCACCAATTTCTATACAGTTCAAGAAGAGTACACAAGCTGCGCTCCAGAGGCCTGCTGGGACGACCACAGTTCAAATTACAGACATGCCGGGAATTTTCCAAAACAAGTCTGAGCAGTGAGCGAACCCAGGAAAGGATTTACAAAACCAACATGGGCGACAATGTAAACAACCTTCCATGACGCAGAGCGTTTATTTTGGATCGAACAAAACCAAGATAAGAAGCTCTATCCTCAGCTTTCACCTAAAAAAAAATGTTTCAGACACATAAACACAACCTGGTAAACAAACAGAGCAAATTGCAGCCCTGAAAAAAAAGGTCAGTTTTTTCGAGCACAGCGTGTTTTCCCCTGAAGAGCTGCTGAAACCTCACATAAACAGAATATGTGCCTCCATCAGAAGGTGGACAGACACACAAATACTGCACAGCGGTTTAGCCACCCTGAAAGTGCATGAAAGTTTGATGCCTCGCTCCATGTTTTTCTAGTAAATATTTTATCGCAGTACTTTTTAACCAAAGGTGCAGCAGTGAGATGAGGGGAAAACAAATCTGTGAGAGATGACCACCTTAATAGAGCAAAGGTTTAAACCACTTCTAGAAATCTGAACTATCCCTTTAACCTTAAAGCCATTGCTTGTTAACCTTAAATCACATTTGTTAGAGGAACAGGATAACACTTTCACAATTCGTCCATTTGGTTTTATATTTTTCATATTTAAGTTCCGGCTGCGATCAACTCAGTCAGCAGATTTTTTTTAAATATATTGCAAACCTTTGCAAACTAGTTCCTACTTTCAGAATTCTACTTCCCCAACTTACAGAGAACATTTTAATGAGTGTCGGACCCGAACACGGAGGATGTTTAAGGAACAGAGGGGTTGGCAGGGAAACGATAAAAAAACGGCGTGGCTGAAATTTCAAACAGAAAAAAAAAAAAAAAACAGCTCAACCCCATATTTAAACAACCGAGGTGCAACAGGGAGTTCACTGAGGCTCCACACCGTGCAGATCTTAGAAGAGACAAATGCAACAACAAAAAACGAAGTCGGCTCAAAATTTCACACAGACCGACGAGAACACAAGAGTTTTTCGCGGACACACTGGATATTTGAAGAACTGTATATAAGCCTCTGTACTGTTACCTCTGCAGTGGGCTCCCTCGTCCCAGCCGGTGGTGCAGTCTGGGACCCCGTTGCACAGTTTGCTCATGTGGATGCAGAGCTCCGTCCCTCCACACTGGTACTCATTGGGTGGGCAGCGGGACACGGTGATGTGTGGACCTGAGGACAGATGAACAGGTGTGGTTAACAAACAAGATCATCTCACACTAACAGGAAACACTGAGCAGCACCATTTCCAGTAAAATCATTTTCAACTCATATTTAGCGGTGTCTCGACACCAATACTGGTATCAGCATCAGGTAGATACTCGGAATTGGTATCAATATCGATACTGGGGGTACTGGTATCAATACTTCATTAAATGTGTTACAGTTTCAGTTTCATTTTTAAGAAATTTATACAAATTAAACTAAAAATCTTATTTGTCATTTTGATTTATTTCAAATGTTTCAGCAACATACATCATGCTGTATATTTGATTTGATCCAGTCAGAGGGGCTGTAGGCCTATAAGGAAGACCTACCTTGTTCTAAATAAAAGAAATATGTTTTTAAAGTCACTGTGTCATGTTTAGGTTCTAACTCAGTAAGTACTCGGTATAGGCGAGTGCCCAAACTGAAGTACTTATACTCAGTTTGAGAAAAACTGGTATCGGAACACCCCTACTTGTGTTTGATTACTAGCAGTGATTTGCACTACAAAACTCAAGATTATAAAAAAATAAATAAATTATGAAATAAATGTCATTTTTCCATTTGATTTTATGAATAATAATTCAAAAATAATGCCATGTGTGAGTTTCACACAGTACGTCAATCAACTCTGATTACCAAGAAATTACCAGTCAGAATTGTCTAACATCCCCTGAAACCATTCATCATTCACAGATTTCTAGTGGTCCAGTTCATCCTATACATCCTGCCAATAAACCGCTGTGTAGAGCACAAAACCCAAAAAATCAGTCTCTTTCGGACATCGTCGGCCCCCTCAGTCTGCTGGCAGCTTACAGACACTCAGATGAATCACAGTACTGAGTGTGGCTGACAACGTATTTGTCAGAGTGAAGAAGCCAGAGTGTCTGGTCAGCATGTATCTGCACACCCTTCATTCTTCAGTACATACAGACAAATCTATGTTTGTGGATTTCTTTTCCTTTTTTTTCATTTTCAGAAAGGAAACAACTCAAAGAAACGAAACAGGACAAGTGTTTCATTAAGTGTTAAACTTGATTTGGAAGATCTTTTGTTTATAATGTGTGTTCGCACTCATCGCTCTGTGTTGTCAACCGAAGACCAGTTACTGCTGGTGATCTGAGTGAGAAAATGAAAAGTTGTTACCTCCACTGTAAATGAATAAACATGGTAAAATAAACTCACTGACAGAACAGAGGAGGCCCCGTGCTGCCCCAAACACCAATAACATCCATTAACATTAGCAGTGCCTGAAGGGTGGAGAACCGGTTAAATAAACAGTGTGATACTGATTCAATTCAAAGTTACTGCTCTGAATATTACATCTACAATATATTATTAATATTAACTCAGTGTTCCATGTTACTTTTTGGGGATGGTGTGTTCTGTCTTTTTCCCTGCTCTCAGCAATAAGTTGTAAGATTAAACAAAGGTGTTTCTAACTTGTGAGGACTGAAAGAACTGAGCAAACACCAGAGGCAGGTAATAAAATATCTTAAAAAAGCATTCATTTTGGTGTATAATCTACAAGAAAATTTGCATATGATTTGCTTTATTTTGGGCTCTTTTACTTAAAACAAAGAGCATCATTTTGATAAGCCTGATTTGTAATATTTTTATTGCAAAACATATACAAAAATCTTGAAGAGTTGAGGCTCTTCATGTACAAGCAACAGAAAAGCTTTGTTTTTGTGATTAGACTCCTATGTCTCAAGTCAATAATATGACTCGTTATGCTGAAATTCAAATTGGCCATTCTGACCCTGTCTGTGGAAAAAAAGACAGATATCACCACTTTCTGCACAACACCCTCCTCAACAGCTCCTGATGAACAAAGCAATGCTGACAAACCCTAAACTATATGACTTCTTCAAAGATCGTGCCTAAAACATCAATTATATTACATTAAAATCCACAAAATGATGTTTTCGATTAATGTTTGTAGTCAAAAACACTTACAAAATAATTTTATTCAAGTCATTTTTAATGCTCTAATTTTTTATTATTGTAATATTTGTTTCATTAGTTTTTGCACAATTGATTATTGTTCATATCATTGCAATATCCATATTATGTCAATTAAAATGGATTAAAAATAAAGAATTTCTATCTGTTCTACTTCTAAAAGTTTTATTTGGCCATCTCCTCCAGGTTTTGTAAATATTACCAATTCTTAAACAAAAGTCATTTCTTTAAACAGAATTAAGAAATGCCTTTTAGTTTCCATTCCCTTTTTTCCCCCCAAATGCTCTTTTTTTGTCTTCTTCTTGGTAAATGGCCTGAACTTATATAGCACTTTTTCAAGTCCCTACAAAAATAATACAAATTCAACGGCATGTAAGCCACAGAAATTCTGTAAATAAAAAGGATAAAGACATAAGTATACAAATGAATATTTTTCCCAGAAACCTTTGCTTCTTATTACTATTCCTGAACCATTTCATGGATAAAGTTTCCTGCCTTATGACATGGACTAGAATATTACAGCAGTCTAATAACTCATCATAACCTCAGTCAAACCAGAATTTGTAATTTGTTCAGTATTAACTGAAAACTTAATATACATATATAAAACAAACAGGAGGCACATTAAGTGTTTTTGGTTGAAACTGCTTCTTTCAGCTCTAACTTTCTTTTTCTGTGTGGAACATGTTGCCCGTCTGTCCTTCTTCCTCGCTACTCTCCTTCATTCTTTCTCGCTCCTCCTTTTGATTTATTCTCCAACATCTGCTGCTCCGTTTACAGTAAACGTTTAAAGGGGAGGCCAATGAGTGGAAAGTTATTACCATTTCTGGGGAAAACTAAAAGAAAAGGAAAAAAAGTGACAAAAGACAGAAAGGCGAGCCAGAAATACTTGGTCCACATGAGGTGGACACAAGGCTTCATTCTTGTGGGAGTGGACAGGACAGACCGGAGTTTAGAAAAAGGAAATATTAATTCAAATAATCAGACTATTTCATTCTTACTTACTCTAAGGAGTCTAGTCATTGAGTATTAAAACTCTGGTATTAATGCATTACTATTATTCTTTGTATTTCACTTTGTTGATAATTCACTAAGCTGAATTACGTTAAAAGAAAGAAAACCTGGTGCATTTCTTTAAGCGTTTACCAAAACAAGTTTGGGGCCTTGCAGGATTTCGAAAACCTTGTACCAATTGAGTCTTTAAGCTGCTTCACACAGCAGTCGATCACATGCTCTTTCCCATTTGGAGAAAACAAGTGTAGAGGGATGGAGGAGGTGTGGAGATTGGGGGGACAAGAGAACTGAGGGCATTGTTTGGATCACACAAATCGGCTGTGACCCCCTCCACCCCCACCGGGGCTCAGCCTGCTTTCCTGAGCCACGGTGTTGTAACCTGCAATGAGTGCAAAGCCTGGTCTGAACTCTAGATCAGCCACGTGGGGGTCACAAAGGCCACAGGGCTAAACAATAAAAAGGCCAACACAGACTTTAGATTTATCCACATTTTTGAGTTAATTAATTTGAGTTAAATAATTTGGTGTTTTGATCACAATGATGTTAACATTTTACATGTAAATCTCCCAAAGGAGCCACCACATAGTTTACATGATAAATTATCCATGAGGAGGTTTGAGTTTTTGATCTAAGCTTCCCACCTAATTTAGGAGATTGTTTTAAGAATGCAAATGTATAGACAAAATCCAGACCTGGGTCTGGATCAGGTTGCAGAAGAGATTTTCCAAATGGTTAACACAACGCCTAATTAACCAAGAACAAATACACAAATAAGGTGCAACTAGAGCTGCAGGCTTTTCATCTGAGCTGAAAGACTCATATTTTAGAAAAATGAGGCCGCCTGCTGTCTGTAGTTTGATCTCAACAACTTTAGTGGATTTATACTGCATGGCATATACAACTACAGATGCCTACATTTATACATATAAAAACGCTATAGTTTCTAAATGCTTCACTCAGTGTGATTCACTTGAAATAACTCAACAGCTACAATCTGAAAAACCTTACGAGTAAACATTAGTTTTGTACCAAATGTACATAAAATTCTACATTATTTATAAGCACAAGTAGTAGAAGCAATTTGTCTGGTAGAACTTCTCACATAAATATATATATATTCTGGTGGACGATCCATCCGTCCGTTTTCTTTTGCCCGCTCTTCCATGCAGGGTCACAAAGAGCTGAAACCCTTCTGTGGTGGTTATTGGGAGAGAGGCGGTGGAAGAGGTCGGGTCATCAATCCATCACAAAGTCACACAAAAATACAGATATAGAAACTATTCAAACTTATAACAAGTGACAATTTAGAGTTATGCTTGCATTTTTTTAGGTTTGGGAGAAAACCCATGAAAGACCCAGAAAGAACATAAAATATCCACGCAAATAGGCTGCAGTCAAGATTCGAGTAATGTGAGAAAAAGCACCACTGCTTCTCACTGTTGTCCCATGTAATACAAAATACTGACTGTGGAAAGTTTTATAATATAGCACAAAGTTCAGACTTTTTTATAATATTCTTTTTAAGACGTCAGTCTACTTTGGTCTTGACTTAATGACTTCAAACTTGTGTTTTTCAAAGAGCTATCTCCAACAGGTAAGTTATTAATTGTTCGTGATCTTTCCTTAGAATCACACTTCAAAACATCAGAACTCTTAAAGCAGACTGAAGAGCAGCCATGGAAGGTGGGCTTTTGAAGTTGCTGCTCAGTGTTGTCTTATCAAAAAGACCACGAGCAGCAGACCACTGAGGGGAAGAAATAATGCTGCTCTTCACAACCGTTTGTTTCTGACACTTCAGTAAAGAGGTGAGAAACAAAACACATTAAGCTGCCGCTCAAACAGCCCCTCCAGGGGGCCGGCGTATACGTTACCGTTACCTGCACCTTATTTTTCCTGGCAGCCACAGCTCACAATAACAATGTTTCCACTCAAATGCTGTCCCCCACAATCCGCCCCCCCACGACAATCACCAGCAACCCCAGTGGCAGACTGTGTGATGCCGTCTCTGCACACTGCGTTTGCTGCTTCGCTCCTTTCTCAATCCTAATTTCTTTCCCAAGATGATATCAACAGCACATTTTCATTTATTTATTGGTTGGTGGGGGGCTGTGTGGGTTGTTTCTTTTGGGGGCAGCTGGCAGGGTGACAAGCAAAGCAGGAAGCCTCTCTAAATCCAGCCTCTCACAAGCACAACAAACTGAGCCTTCTACACACAAACACACAAGCACCAGTGCTCCTGGGGGGCAGAACAGCCACTGAGCAAATCGTTGTTATTGGTAAAGTACACCGAAAGATTCATACCAGGACAACAGGCCCACATAATCCCACCAAATGGATCAAATTATCATTCATTCAAAGAGGAAAAGAACACAGAGTAAAGTTTTGCTCCACACAAAGAGAATAACCAGAATCCACGTCGTCCAACATATTTACTTCCTTTGAGCTTTAAAAGGAGACAAATGACAAAAGCAAACAAACAGAAGCAGAACACATAATCCTCCATTTTTTCTTTCAAAATCAAAACTGATTGAACAAAAAATAGATAATAGCTTCTTGAATACAGCTCTTTAACTATTTTCTGAGATTAAATTCAGACCTTATGTCAGATAATTAACTTTAAGCTAGGTACGTTTTGGAACAATACAAAGCGCTGCCTGTCTGTTAGAGCCGTATATCAGGAAGTTAAAGACCAAACTTCCCAAATTAGCCACCAAATCCTATTACAGAGAGTTCTTTTTCTTACATAGATAAAAAATAACATTTTATTCAGGGGACTAATGAATAATGATCACTTTTTAGAAACAGCTTCACAAAGACTCAAAGGGGATTGAAGTAAAGGATGAGTGTAATTGTCATCTAAAGAAGTAGTAAACCAGAGGACGCTTAGGTTAAACAGGCAGAGCTGGAGAAAAGCTGAATGTTCAATAATTTATTACACACACAGGCTGCAGTAGTTTATTACAGCTACTTATCAAATGCAGAAGTTTAGTATTTGTTTGATTTTAACTTTAAGATGCAAATGATCATTTTGCGCCTCTGTTTTCTTGAACTGTTCCTGCCTCCCCTTAAGAGGCGCCTCTGGTCTGGCCCACCTCCCTCTGTGGAGAACCCTGCTGAGATTACAAAATGGTCTTTTTAAAAAAAAAATTAAAATCCCTGACACGCTTGTCTTGGCTCAGCACAGTCCAGACTCTCTTGTCCTTCTTCGGGGGGCCCTTTTGGACCTCCCCACTGACCCGGCTTCAACTTCTCATTTAAAAAATAAAAATAAAAATTCATCTCACCGCATGCATAACTAAAGCAGATTTTCTTTCATTGGGAAATCAAAGCCACACAACTTTGGTTTGCAGAACTACTATGCAGAAAATGACAGAGAATGCTCTGGGCTGATGAGTCAAAACCTGAAGACACTCAGTCACAGCTTCAGGAGATCCTTATGGAAACACTGGGCTGTGTGGTCAGCCTGTTATTTTATACCAATGGTCAAACAACAAGGAAAAAAATAACATCAGCTGATTTTTATCAGGGTTAAAAAGATAATAAAGACATTTAAAAACAATTTAGCATTTATTCTACATTGAGAAAAATGAATCACAGGAGGAAAATGTACAAGATGGTTTTCCTGAGAGTGGACGACCCAAGTTAAAACTCAGTGAACTACATTTCTGATTCTGTAGGCCTCCGTACAGTAAAAACAAGAGCCAAGTATTATTTATTTGGAAGGACTGCCAAGAGAAAGCACAACTTGTCTAAAAAAGTATCTAAGTAAAAAAGTTATATAGAATGCAATTTTTTCACGTTACGGCTGTTATGTTACTATCATAATACATGATGGCGTTGTCCATTAGTTTGCAATTACCTCATTTTAATTCCTGGCACAGTTACTTCACGGCTCACCTTTTTGTTAGAATGGAATGCTGTATGCATCCATTTCACACCTACTCAGCTCTGTGACTTCCTCGTTCGCCAGCTCAGAAGTGTAACAGCAGTGGATGGACTTCAAACTCCAATTCAGTTCAGCAATGCACCCTGGTCCTCTGTGGCACGAGGTCTATTACTAATTAAACAGCTTACTGTTCACCAACTGGAAACTTCAGACAAACGCTCCGCATAAATACTGTACGCCCGAGTCTGTTTTGTTTTCATTTTACCCTTTAAGTATCCCTCTATGCCAGTCTGAGCCAGCACCTCGGTGTACAAAGAACGGCATTGTGGGGGTTACACAGCAGAGTGAAGCAGCTGCACTGGACAGTGCCTGACTTCACTGGCAATGGCCAGTCCAACACAGGCCACTGTGAGGGCCCATCGATGTGAGTGAAACCATACACCACCCTGATGCACCTTTCAACCATAGCATCTCAAAAGGTCCCCTCACCAAAAGTACATTTATGACTCTAATATGATTTGTTTCATTTTAGAATGGCATATTTTACTATTCCAACAGGTTTAAATATAAGGTAATCAGTTACAGGTGAAAACTGATGATTATGTACAGGGTTATTAGGGGTCATTATTGAGATCATTACTGTAAGTCCCCCACAGTGCAACCGTGCAGCTCATCGTCTTTACAAACAGTATAGAAGGCCAAATGGTGCCAAAGTTTTAGGAGAGTTTGCTTTGTTTGGCACAAGTTTATTGCCATTTTTGCTTTTCAAATAAAATTTTCAAAGAAAAAAGCACACACAATACCACCCGCTTTAACTTTTTAGTTCTACACTTAGGACAAAAAGTAATCTGCGATTAAGGCAAAGTGTTAAATTTATTTGTGCTTGTGCTAGTCTGAAGGGGAAAAAATATCTCCCTCAGTCACTCGGTAACAGTCTACAAAAATCTCACCCTTAACAAAAGCACTGAAGAAACCTTTTCTAAGAAGAAAAGGACCTGCTCCTCTTTCAAACCTTTGATTCACGTTTTTGGGATTTCCACCAAAAGCTTGAAAGTCAGGTTGTGTCAAAACACAAATCTTCAAACTTTTGTTTTGAGAATTTAGTAGCTTCAGACATGTGACCTAGTTCAGTCTGTCCTGTTTTCCTTTGGATAACGCCACTGCGAGAAGATGTACTGAGATTTACTGAGGGATGTGTACAGAAACTATCCCTTTTTATTATTACTAATAATTCTCTGATTGTTTTTCTTTTTGTTTATACTTGGATTTGATCATGTATCTTTTGTGTTAGGAGGGGGTTGGAGGTGTCTGTAAGGAGGTACAGTCTGGTGGAAGGAGGAGGAAGGAGTGAACTTAGCATTTTGTTACTGACTGGCTCTAAGACACAAAATAAATTAGAATTTGTTGAAAAGAAAAACCGGAGATTTTCTCCATACGTCTGTATACATGCAAAATGGTAGAAATTTTGTGTAATTTAAGGACAACCTGTACATATGTTCGGCTGTACAGTCCAATTGAAACTTGTATTTTTTATAATGATCCATTCTTGCTCTTACATTTCTGGAGAACAGATGAAGGTTGTGTTAGATGAGAGGGCAGCAACATGACACATGCAGTTCCTGCTTTCAGATATAATCACTGAAACAGCATTCTACCCTTCACTAAATTCTGACAATGCTCAGAGCCACAAGTACTGCAGGTCTTTTGCAGCCAATCAGTGAACCTGGAGGAGAATTGGGCAACTTTTAAAAGCCCAGTTGACCCTGGAATTAGAAAACTTGATATGTTTGGCTTTTTAAAAGTCAACTAACTAAAATCAACTGAGACCAAACCCTGAGAGTATATACATCTTGCACACATAAAAAACGGAAGAGATGTTATGTATTATATTTCAAAAAAGCTTTTTTAGAGGTCAATAAAATCTAAGATTTATGTTACACCAAAACTTATGATTTCATATAAAATGCTCCATTTTTGCTATGAAACGGGTGTCTGTGTTAAAGAAAAATCCTACTGAAATATGTAAAACTATTAGAAATTTGTAGACCGAGTACATTTCTGTCCCATTAACCTAATTAATGACATTTCAATGGAACCTCATTTAAACCCCAACATAAGGGTCTTGATAAGTTTCAGAAAAAAGCCATCATTTTAAATGAATCTAAATCATTTGTATGGAGATATTTTTCCACATAAGTTCATTTCAACTATGATGCAGAAGGCTCAGCTCAATAAGTTTCCACATAAAATCTGTCACAACAACAATATATCAGACTTTTTGACTGGTTTTGTTGGAAGACTTACAAATATCAGGCTCCTCATCAGATCCATCTGGACAGTCTTTCTCACGGTCACAGCGCCAGCCCTTGGAGATGCACGTCACTCCATCCTTACACACAAACTGCTTCGGGTTGCAGCTCTTAGGAGCTAAAAAGAGACAAATAATAAACAAATAGAATAAAAATGAAAAAGGGGGACAAAAAATTAAGAGGTTAAAAAAAGCAGCTTCTTTTGAGTCACTGATCTTTATTTCTGAGATCTCATTAACAAGCCCTGTCTGTTGTGTACAGAGTCAATAGTGGCTCTTACTGGGCCTAATTAGGTTCTGAAAAGTTGCTACATAAAGTGGCAGGGATAGAGAAAAGGACACACACACACACACAAACCTAACACACTCATCGAGGTTTGGAAAAGCTTGCCATGAACTTGTTGCACCTAATAATTCAGGTCATCTCTCAGAGGCTGAAGGCAACAAAGCAACATGTCAGGAGGAGGATGTCAAAGAACATCCAGCTCAGATGAATGACCTCCCATCATCTATGTCCCCTTCAGTCTAACCTTCTGTGATGAGGGGATAAAACAACCCACACTGACCACAATTAAATGGTACAGAATACAAAATGACATCAATTCAAAGCCTCACAGAGTAACATTTAATCAGTAGAACAATGTGCCTCAGTGACTGATGACTGTTTTAGTCAGTTCTTTATCTCTCATTTAACAATAAACAAAAAGCATAACAAAATGAAAAGTACCACTGATACATAAAAAAATTGGCCAAAGTGCAAGAAACTTTGTTTTTGTTTTATTTTATAAAATGTGGAAATTTGTACAAAGTTTGCCCCTTATGCTGATCTCAATATTTAAGCACAACATGATTTTGGTTTAAGACATCATGTTAAAATCCACAAAGGGTTTAAAAGAGCTCAGAGTAGTCTACTAGGTAGGGTTAACAGACAGCACATAAAAAGACCATCATACAGTGTTAAAAGTAAAACCAGCAGGGGAATTGATTAAAAGTGACATTACATTTATAGCTAATTGGATATAAGTGTATGTTGTATTTTAAACCTGTGTTCAGTTCAGATGTCTTAGCCGTGGTTAATATCGTCCATGCTCCTTGTTAGAATTTAAAATAAAACTCCATTTTTAAAAGAGCAATGTCTAAACTCCTAAGACCAAACAAAACTTATGAAGTTACAATTTCAAAAATATGATTGAAAATAATTGACACTGAGTACTATCTTTATTGATACAAAGTGTATTATGCTAATTAGTATTATACAAAATACATTAATTGTTTTGTGAATTTTTACCAGTAAGAGTAAACAAAACTTATTTGAAATGCATTTCCACTGAATTTTCAAAACGAGAGAATTTATTTACGACGCAAGTGATGATTCATTGCAGAGTAGCCTATAGATGTATTCACCATGACCTGCTGAATGAAAGCTCAGCATTTGAGCCGACAGATTAAGGCAGCAAATTTTTCCCAAGTTCCCTTTTTATATGGGTTACAACACAAAAAAAGATTTCTGGATGTCACAATGACCCCACTGTTCTTTAATCCATGAATTGTGCCACAGATGCACCTCAACATGAGGAGGACGAGGGAAAAGGAAAATTTAAAGTCAACACACCTCAGAGAGAAAGCCGTCAAAGAGGCAAATCAGCATGTATTTAAAAAAAATCTGAATTAAACAAGTCATTTTAAATACGCTGTTTCACTGCCACTCTGTAATGAATATAAAGACAAGTAAAGTAGCAAACAGTACAGGCAGCTATGATGTCTTTATATGTTCACACTGCGAGTGGTCAATAATTGCCAATAATGTTGCTGCCCACTGGCAACAGATTTATTAAACTCTGGTAATAGAGTTACATTTTTACAGCACTGCAGGGATAACTGCAGAAAAAACAAACTTTTCCTAAAGCAGCCAAAAGCAGTTGTCGTTAAGTGCCGTTCTGATTAATTAAGTGTAAAACAGCATTAGAGACAGGACAAATCATTCAGTAAATTAGACCAAATTGCTGTGTTTCATGTTTATTACTCTAAATTTGTTTAATTATCCAAATGAAAACATTTTGCCAGCTGACATTTGAAGATTAGAATATAAAGCATATCTGGAAGTTTCTCAGTTAAATGTTTGAATAACCATCACCAGGAGTTTTTTTTTTTTTACAATTTCAGCCCATATTTATTTTTTTCTTTTTTAGGTTTTCTTTATGTCGCTTATTATGTTGAATACCAGTAATTAGGGGTTAATGTCACCTCATTGAATCAGTGCACATTTATGTAAATCAAATACTGTTTTTTTCTGTTATTCGAGAGCCTGTCAAGAAATGAGAACATTAACAATGCTGACAAAACCTTCCAGATCCTAAAAGGCTGTGAGCAAAACGAAGAGGACAGCTCAGGACAGGAGAGGTTTGGATGATGGGATGAAGTGGGATAAATAGGATGACAGCGTTTACAAGTACAGCTAGCCTCCAACTCCTGCAGCGAAGGGAATCTTGAAATGGGGCTCAACCTAAATACCACGAATTCAACCTGACAGATTGCTGCACACTTTCACACACCCCCTCACTTATCCTCATCTCTGTGCCGCTGAGAACCGTGTGCTTAAATGTGCGAGCCGAGGAGTGTCTTCCTCTCTCTCAGAAGTCATAAGGTTTTAAATATTCATGAGATGAAACCAGGCTTGTGTTAACGTTCTCCCCTTTTGCTTTCTTGTTCTTCTTTAAATGTTTGTGTTTGTTTGTTTAGGGGTATCCACACCAGCTGGAGCAGGCAGAACATCGCGGTGCATTTTGTTTGTTTAGTGACAGCACGATGGATCAGTGGTTAGCACTGATGTCTCACAGCAAGAATGTCCTGGGTTCGAACCTTGGGTCTTTTTGTGTGGAGTTGCAGGTTCTGCTCATGTTTTCTCTGGGTACTCAATAGGTTGCCTCCAGTCTCAGACCTCCTTTGAAAAAGAGATCTGTGATCTCAGTGGGATTTCCCTGGTTTAATAAAGGCTAATAAATAAAATAAAATGAATAAGTCACCAGAAACTGACTAGGGAAGGAGTTTATGCAGTGACTCAGTTACAAGTTGCTGCCGACAGAGGAAGAAGTAGTGAGGTACAGAGGAAGTAGGTCAAGAGGTTAGTTATTTGGAGATAAAAGCCCCTTTCATAAGTCAAATCCGCCTAATCGACCGTTACAGACCAGTCCGCCTTTAAGCCTCCTACGGTCATTCATAAGACCACAAGTGAAGGCGGGTAGGGTCCGCTCACATGAACGCGTTCATAAATGACCCGCGCGCATATCCGCGTCTGACACTACCTCCACTCGCGGATCAGGGGCGCACCAGAGGTGGGCTAATTTTATTCGCCTCTCCGCATCTGTGTTTTTTCTGAATGCTCACAGGAGGACAGAACACGCATCGGACCCAGACTGAGCTGTCTTATGAAAGGGGCTTAAGCTTCCCTGAGCAAAAATGGGTAAAGGGAAACAGAAGAAGTGTAAACAAAAGTCAGCATCAATGTCAGCTGAGCAGTCAAAGATCAACTGGATTTTTAACACCCCCTGTGACCTCATCCACATGGTTCCGGTCCTGGAAATGTCTTCTTTCAGACAGAAACACTGAAAACAATCCAAAACACTGCAGTGACTGTGCCTGGCCTGTTTGTGATGCTGTAATGCTGCCACAAATTATACCAAAAACAGGAAACAAGGAATTAAACACTGGGTATGATATGTAAAGAGAATGATGCCCTCAGGTCGTAGGTTAGATTAGAAGTGGCACCATGATGTCATTATTTTCAAAATGTTGCATTTTGGCTGTCTACACAAAAACTCAAAGGTAGCATTACAAAATTTCTTCATTATGGAACTGTCCACATATCAGACAGGTGTGGGCCAGTCTAGATCTGGCATCAAGTTGGTTAGTGTTAGTGCACTGTGTAGGCCAGATAAATTTTGCAATGTGGGTGTTAACAAAAACAGTCCCTGGGCCCCTACAATAGTGTTTCTATGTAGACACAAGTCTAAAACAATAAGAAACCTTTGGGTATTCACAAAAGACGTTCCCATGTGGATGGCCCAATAGGGCTCTCTCTCTCTCTCTCTCTCTCTCTCTCTCTATATATATATATATATATATAGATAGATAGATAGATAGATAGATAGATAGATAGATAGATAGATAGATAGATAGATAGATAGATAGATAGAGAGAGAGAGAGAGAGAGAGAGAGAGAGTATATTATTGTTTTGTCTTTCACCACTGTTTGTCTGTATAATAATTGTAAAATACTGCAAAATATTCTGATGTTTTAGCAGACTGTCATTGTGTAAATTAATGTGCAACAAAATATTACGATGAATTTAATATATTTGTAGTCCCTCCTACATCATTTCAACATGTTTGAAAGAAAGCAATCCCCTCTAAAATCACAAAGCACAAGAATAAACACAAGAGTGAGTGAGTGTTTAAAGACTCAGGGACAGAAATCAGATGGACGACATCAAAACGCGAGAGGAAAGGGAACAGAGCTCTCCCAGCCAAAGACAGGCCTGAAGGTCTCCGAACAAACTGAGGGCTGGAATATTGAGACAGGGTGGTGGAATGTCACACATGCTATCAATAAGACGCCTGTGTTTTGACCAAAGCAGAGTTTGTGTGAAAATGATTTGGGTCATTGCCATTTGGGAGCCGGATTACAAGACATCCATCCTCTCCTCCCTACCGCTGTTTTATTTTTTTTTCTTCCTTTCTTTCCGCTCATCTTTGGAGATGAGCTCAGTCTTGTTTGTGAGGAAGAGTCCTCTCCGAAGGTAAACACAAGCCTCTCCCACAGGCGATGCACCATTTCCTCCAACACCCACAGCGGAGCTATAAATATAAGGCCTGCTCTCTGAGACCAAGCGGGCACTACAGCGCTCCGGCAGACACCGAGACACAAACACTTAACAGTACACCTTAAAACATGAAGCCAGAAGAATTAAACCTTCCTGGCTCTAGAAAGTTAGACAACTTTTCTTTTTGGTTGTAAACTTGTAAATTAAACACAAACTGAGAAGGAGAAACACAACATAGCTGAGAAAAACATGTTCCCATTCCAGCTGCTCTGATTTGAGGTGGTGAACCTTTGTAGCTCCGTAATACACTGGTGGTGCTGGTTCTTCCATAAAAAGCACAGGGTGGGAAGTAAAATGCATTGTGAAATTATCTAATGGGAAAAAATATCTAGTTTAGTCTACTGAAGATAGTGTGTGCTCACTCAAATGAAACACTGCAGCTGGTTCTCAGAGGGGGGCGTAAAAACGGTCCAAATACTTACTGCTGCTAGACATGATATCGCTTCAACCTTGTTTAAAATATTTGAAGATTTATAACTGTCTCTACAGAGGGAAAGCAGCTGAAGCATCCATTGTCTGCCGCCGACACCTGGACTGGGATTATACATCTCTTGGTTGAGTTTGGGGGGCACGTTGTCTGTGGAGCTAAAATTGTGGGAATTGTCATGTTTGGCTTCTGCCACCTCTTCATCCACCTCCGCAGCTGAGGCAACAATCAGGATTTTGTAATGGAAGTGAAAAAGATGGGGGTGGGGGCGTTTTTTTTTTTCATGTTACTAAAAAAACGATGCTCTGGCTGTGCCTCCAGAATAAAACTTTCCGTCAGGTTTTGAAAAAGTTGAGGAAATCTGGTGTTTAGTCAGAGAGTGAGTGATGAAAGAGGGCTGAAATTTAGAAAATAATTAAATACGGATTAACGCCAAGACTGGAAAAACAAAAAAATAGCTTGTTCAAAACTGATGTCAGCCCTGTTTTCCTTTCAACCTCTGGGTTAATGCTTTCCTTGCTTTGAGATGATTTGCAAGTGTAGAAGTCTATTTAAAAGTGTTTCGTTTGCATTTAAACACAAAGAAGAATTACCATCAGGAATGTGCTGCCAAGTAAAAAACTGCTTCGTTCCACAGAGCAATGCACGTCTGGTGTTTGCAGTTCAAATCTGAGCAAATGGCAGAACCTTTCTGATGAAGCGTGGCAATAAATGCGAATTTAATTTGGAGCCATTTGGATGTCTGGCTGAGATTAAGAATCTTAAGTTCAGAGAGGTAATCAACCGTGTCGGCTATTTGTACTCAACTCAAGCGTTGGCGCTCAGAGGGGAGGAAGTTTCTTTGCTTCCACAAGGAATCAAATTCAGTGACGGAGAGACAATGAAACAAAATAACCCAGTAGGGTTTGAGCCACGATTAACAAATTAGTCAGTTCAGACAAATCCCTCCGCTGTACCACCACCACCGGAGAACACGTCGAACGCAGTGGCAGCAGCCAGAGAAAATGACAATTAAGCCTTCTTAGTGTGCTGCAGAGGGAAACATATTAAAGGAGATTATGTGAAAATTCTTTAGTGCCTTTTCATAAGTCCAACACTAAATTCAAGTATCCGAGTGAAGCCTGAGCTGCATGTATCAAAATAGCTATTTTTCTTTTTGCTATAAATGTAAACAGAAAGTTTACCTCATAACTGCAAGGATGGCAGGAGGAATTGCTCAGAGGAGATGAAAATTACTTAAAGGATTACATATTGCTCACTTCCTCCTTGCATGTTAATGTTTTAGGATATCTCACTTGGGGTGTAACGCTCAATGTTTTTTAAGTCTCAGTTACTACCACATAAAATCTTAGCTCAAGATCTGTAAAACTGTCTCAGTTACAGGAGTCTTTGTGTTCGCTAAGGTCAGTTAGCTGCAGCTGTCATCTTAAATCAAACTGACTCCAAAAGTTATTCAGCTACAGATGTAAATTTAATGGAAGTTTTCTGAAAGTTTCATTAAAATATACCCAGTGGTTCATGAGATATTTTGCTAACAGACGGGCAGATTGAATTCAACACTTAACATTGGAAAGGGTTAGGGTCAACAAATTTAAGCATACAGGAGATTTATCAATGAAACACACTGGAGATTTGACTTAACAAAAAAAATACAACATGGTTTAAAATAAATGTAATTACAAAACAAATATAAAAAACAACAATTATACGTCCCCATTTACTCTGATTGTGCATCTTTCAATGACACATGCAGTGACTTGTCAATCAACTGAAGTGGCACCTGAAGTGGCACTCAGGTTCTACGGTTGGTAAGTGCCACCCCGGCTGCCCCTCTGGCTCCGCCCCTGGTTTTAGCACTCAGAGGGTTGAGAACGACTTGTAGCCACCATTACACCCAATTTTACTTTTTGGGAAAGTATTATGAAATTGATAATTTTGTAAAGGTTTATAAAAATTGTTTGCAAGAAATTGTGTTAAATTTTTGAAATTGGAGATGTTTTTATCCACTTTATAGCCAGGTAGGTAAACTCTGTTTCTCCATTCAATGGCTCAAAAAGCTATCTACAACAGGTAACATATTAACTATTCAAAGTCCACAGAATCTCATTTCATCAGATCTGAATTGTTGCTTTATGTGGCTCATAAAATCATCGAGTTCAAAGAAGATCTTATAGTTTAAATAAATCTCCTCCGTTTAGTTCTGGTTTGTGTAAGCTAATAATAGTGGAGCCAAACAACCACCCATTCTCCTGTGAGAAACAGAGTGTCCACAGAGTGGGGGAGACCACACTGCCTACACACAGATATCTGAGCGAAGTCTCCACACCAAATGTAAAAATCAACAACATGGAATGCATCAGTACTGTGTCCAGTATTCAGAAATAAAATCTGCATACTGTACGCAATATTAGGTTACTTTTTTGATCACTGAGCCGTAAACATTTCACAACCATGTTTGTCTATAAACTGAGAGCAAAAATAATAAATTAAAAGTCAGTGTACATTTATATAATTGAATGAAAAGTGAACAGCATGGGGGATTTAGTTTTTAAGTTTAAGGCTGTTTATGTTTTGAATAAGAAGCAACAGAAGCAAGATAACTTTTGATCTGTTCTGACGGCGTCTTGAGTTTTGTAGATAATGTCTGTAAGGTCATTCTGGTTATTTTGCAGTTACTGTCAGATAAATGGTGGCAACTCATAATCTCCTTGTTTTTCTGTGTTGAAGCTCAGTTTTTTTTGTATGAGTCAGCTACTAACTGTGTGAATGCTGAGTCACACACTACTGTTTTCTTGTAGTTTAAAATTTTTATTTGGACTACTTCATTATACTTTCACCAGTTTTACCTGCTCGTATGTGGAAAACCTTCAACTCATTCAGGACATTGAGGCAATGTCCTTTTAATTCACTTCATTTACATTTTTTTCAAATGAAAATACATTGAGACTTCTTCAAGTCCTTAAAAACTGTGCTCTTTGGAATCTACCTCAGGATATGTGTTTAATTTTTAGCTACTATTTTACTGGCTTTTGCTTTCATATACCAATTTGATGCCTTTAGCTACTGCTTTGTCAGTTTTATCTAAAAATGAAGCCACCCAGAGAAGCAACTAAGCTATTTTTCATAAAACTGTAATGCACAATGATTCTTATATTCCAACTAAACTAATTGCTAAAGGCATGTAAAGATTTATAGCTTCATGTGGCGATATGTGGTTTTACTTGATCAGCAAGACAAGCAGCAAACTCACGCCAGGACCACACATCAGCAAAAAAGTTCTCAATGACTTACAAAGAGCAAGAGGTTAGAATCACTGTTTCTGTCAAAGGGTCATAAAAACTTATTTGACCTGCCCCAACAGTATCAGCTTTCAGCATTCAAAATAAAGACAATTGAGGGTGTATTCACACCAGGAAAGTCCTTTGGTCCACTTGTTTGGTCCGGACCAAAAGTGGACTTTATTTTTTTGTTTGGTGCGGTTTGCATACACATTGTACTTTTTTGCAAACGAACTATAAGTTGTTAACAAAGCCACGAGTGTGACGATCATTGCTCCCATTGGACAGAAAGAACGGGGACGGGACTGAGCACAGAGACCCAGAAAAAAACATGGAAGTCCTGCTTCCTGCGGTTCTGATGTGCACATTTATGCTGATAGTACAACTGTAATACCATTAAAATTGTCAAAAGTAGCAAAGTTAATGGTGGTTTCGCGATGATATTCTAATTTTGGAGCGGCGTCAGTAAATGTGTGCCGCAACCCAAACGAGACCTGTCCTGACCCACTACATGCTGGCAGCAGAGTGGCTAAGCAGGAGACGAAGAATTAGGTAGGAATTCAGTTTATTTAGCTTAGCAACGGTGGCCTGTGAGATCCAAAAAGGTGCATTTTTTATGTAGTTGGTTCGGTTCGAGTCCGGTCTGTATTCACACCAGAAGCGAACCGCACCAGAGTTCGTTTGGAAGCGGAATGAGACCACCTCAAAAAGCAGGTCTCGGTCCGGTTGTTTGATCCGCACCAGAGTTTGCATGAGTGTATCCACACCTGCACAAAAAGTCCAGACCAAGGCTTTAAACAAACTCTGGTCCGTTTAAGGCAGACCAAAAGTGTAAGGTGTGAATACACCCTTAGTCTCAATAAATAAACAACCGCCCCTCGCACTGTGACTGCTGGATATGGGCACCAGTGAACCCCGTGACCCTGAAAGGGAGAAGCGGGTATAGATAATGGATGGATGGATGATTAAGTCACATAAACAGCTGCCAAAGGTCAAAGGTGATGCTGTGATAAAGCTACATTTCTAGGATTGCTGCAGTTTTCATGTCGCAGTTTCAGAAAGGTTTGAACCCAGAATTCTGACAGGACATGAGGAACTCAAAAACATACAGATTATTAAACAGCTGTCATGGCAGCAAACCTAGAAAGACTCAAGGAGGGCACAAGGAAAACTGGGTGGCATGTGGAATGCATAAAGCTAGACCAGGGGTGTCCAACCCTGAAGTGCCCCTGTCCTACATGTTTAAAAGGCTTGTCAACTCCAACACACCTGATTTGAGTATATGGGTGATTAACAGGCTTCTGCAGAACTTGATCACTCAATCAGGTGTGTTGGAGCAGGGAAACAAGTAAAACATGCAGGATAGTGGCCCTCTGTGACCAGATTTGGACAGCCCTGTGCTAGTCTGATGCGAGAAGAAAAACTAACAATATATGGGCATTTACATGTTAATGGGAAGAGTGGCTGCAGCTGTGATAATTGAAACAGGGTGCAGGTGTGAGTGGGCATGACAGGACTGGCTGAAGAAGCAGAAGCAAACCGAGGAAAGGTGACTGACAGCACAAAGGAATACAGAAAGACTGATAAAAATCAAAACGTATCACAATAACCAAAGAGGAAACAAACCTAATCATGAAAATAAAAAAACTACTAAACAAACTAAAATCACAGATCCTGACATTTCATCATCCAACACGTCTCTACAGTGTTTTGGACCTAAACTGTAAAAGGATACATTCCATACTTTTACAGGAACACATGATTAATCTGGATGTAGGAGTGGTGACAGAAACATCACCTGACTCTGCTGATCTCCTCGCCCCAACAGGAGTTTTGTATACATGGGTTACTCAGCTCTTTGTTTTGGTTTTTAAGCCAGAAACTGAAATTGGGTCACCCTCGCTGCTCTCGCTGTCCCATTTTCTGAAACTCCAACAACTTTCACTCTGCCAGCTGCCCAAACTGGGGATAAAGGCCAACTAAACAAGAATGATGATGTAGCACCTAAAGTTTATTTTTTGGTTATTTATGTCAAGAGCTGGAGAATCCTTTATAGTGCTGAAAGCACTGAAAGCAGTTTAAAAACAAAAACTATTTCACAGGAGCGAACAGCGTCTTTGTGCCTTTGTTGTTTATTTTGAAAGGAATTATAAAGTGAAAACTATCATCATAAGTGAGCTCGGTTTTATGGTCAAAATACACGTAGCCCTCCACGTTGACCTGTTGAACCAGTGAAAATAAAAGGAAATGGAGTTGGGTGACCAGATACATCAATACACAACAACAGGTAAATTAATCCTATGTTTCAAAATAATCCCATTTTTCATCTAAAGCCCTAGCAAACTCAATTCCTAGTGTCTACAAGTTGGAAGTTGCAAACATCTCGTTAGATAAACTCCAATTCTGCCTTTCTTCATCTGCTTCTCATTACAAACATTTATTAGGACTCTGTTTTTAATAAATGACTTGTAATCTCTGCTATGTAGAATTAGGTCTCACTCTCTCTCAATTTGACACAATTCCTTGGTGTTAAATGATTAATGTTAAACCTCTGGTTGTCATGCAGGAGGGATTTCTGTCATTTTGTATGAAAATAACTACGGTATGAGACCGATTTTTCTAAGCAATACTCGTGTGCAGCAAATCAAACGTTTCAAGCAGAGACAACTTGATGTTTTTCTTAGCCCACATTCATTTGTGACACTTTGGATCATGAAAAAGGAACACGCTGAAGCTGTGGGTTTTGTGAAACCAACTTCATGCTTGTGTCTTTTCAGAGGGCCTCCAGAAACAGGGTGCTCAGGCCTCGGTCTTTAAATAGACCCATCTAGATAGTGATTTCAATCAGTGGGTTGTGAGATTAAAGTGGGTCACAGGTAGGGTGACCAGATCCCAAGAAACCAAATGTGGGACAAAAATGGTGTTTACGAGGGACAATGTGGGACACATCACCA
>JARVJO010000365.1:20637292-20649348 GCA_031762555.1 Cynodonichthys magdalenae
AGAGGGAATATTAAAAATGACACGAAACAGCAACTTTGTAGTTGGTTTAAAAAAATGTTGAGCCACAGGTTTGCTATAATGAGCAGATTTCGTTCGTTTTTTTTTTTGATACGATGCAGAGCTAGTGAGCGGCGGAGGATTAATCTACACATTTTACCAAGATAATATTAAAAATAATACAAAACAGCAACTTTTTAGTTAGTTTAAAAAAAATTAACCAACCACAGAATCACTACAGTTAATTTAGTTTGTTTTGTTTGATACGAGGCAGCAGACGTCTGTCCCACAATAAATACATCGCTCCACTCCAGCCCAGCTGATTTCTGCTCGACACCTCTTTTGGATCAACGCTGCTTCATTTATGAACGCGTTCATGTGAGCAGGACCTGCCCGTCTTCACCTGTGATCTTATGAATGGGGGATTAAAGCCGGACAGGTCTGTGTGGCAATAACACGGATTTGACTTATGAAAGAGGCTTCAGCTCTGTTCATCCCACCAATGCATGTTCCTTACAAATGTGGCACCATTTAAAAGTAAAATTACCAGAGCTTCCAAGAGTATAAGATTTATTGCCAAGAAGCATTGTTACAACAAGGAAATAATCCACCAAACGCAAATTTCATTACATTTTTACATTTAAGTTTAGATTAAATATGAGATGTTGAACTGGTCAAACACAGGAAACCTTTCATCTATTTTAGTCCTGGGTCTAGGAAAGACCTCACAGTTGTCATAAGGTTAACAATGCTTAAACATTCAAATCCTTGTATACTTTTCTGCTCTCAGTTTTAATCAGTTCTGGAAAATAAAAAAAAATGTGCAAACCATATATCAAGACTTGTAGCCTAATGAGAATATTGAGTACTTTTGGGAGCAGTACATTGTACTTATGTGGACCAAATTTGCAAAAAACTGCAAGAAAATCCCACCTGCACAACAATGGGATTATGAAAAAATGAGTAAGACAGCTCTCTTTAAAGCTCCAAACCATGGACATATTCCAGTGTAGGAACGTCTTTCAAAGTGCAGGCAGAAAGTTGAACTTTAGATCTCTGAACTGACATTCACAATATGGTTTCACCACAATCACAGTTTAAGATTTATTATTTGTGGTGTTGTTTTCATAGAATATTCCAAACAATTAACTTTTGAGCTGTCTACACTTTCACACTTAGAAAAACTTGCCACATCTTCTTTATCAATACCAAACAGGCTATTCTGCTATTGAATCTTGTTTTGAGTTCCTGGTACCCCTGGTGAGGAGAGCAACCAGAAGAAATCCTATATCTCCACCGTCTGTGACTATCATCCTAGATGAATATGCTCATCCCAACTGAGCAGAGTTTATCAGAGACTACATCCAAAAATTAAGAGTGGAGAGGATGGGATGGCCTGCCTGTAGTCCTGACTTCATCCCCCAATGAATACCTATGCGATCAGCTTAGGCATGCTGTTCAATTCAAATCTACATTGGATGACTTCTGACAAATATTGAAGGAAGAATGGGATACCGTCCAACAGCATTGTGTAAATGGTAAATGGCTTGAACTTGTATAGAGCTTTATCAAGTCCCTATGGACTCCAAAGAGCTTTACATTTCAATCATTTACACACTGATGGTGGTAAGCTACATTTGTAACCCCAGCTGCCCTAGGGTACATGCACCAGCACCACTGGGTCATCTGACCACCACCATCAGGCAAGGCTGGTGAAGTGTCTTACCCAAGGGCACAACAACTGAGACGGGTGGAATGGGAGATCAAACCTGCAACCCACCGGTTACAGGTCGTCTCCCCTAACCACTCTGCCACAGCCGCTTGTGTTGACACTGCTTGTGTAAACAAGCTGGTGATGAGCAGCATGAGAAGGCGCCAAGCTGTTGTGGCTGCGTATGGTTCTTCCACTTGGTACTGAGGCTGCTGTTTGTTGCATGAATAAATTATTCAGTTACCAATATTCCATATTTCTTCAAACTTCATTCCTAAGCAATAAATTAACACCAAACTAGTCAATTGCAGAATAAGGTTTTTGGCACTGGCAGAGAAAATTAAACAAGTTTTTCAAGGGTTCAACGCACAAATGTATGTTTCTGACAAATGTGGCACTATTTATGAGAAAACAAACAGGCATTCTTATGGAATAAGGTTTATTGCCAAGGAGCACTGTTACAACAAAGAAACACAAATTGTCTTACTTAAAGCTCCAAAATATGTGAAATTTTGGGGGGGCATATTGAACAGCCCTTTATATTATTTGTCAAAATGTCTGCATTTTTATTCTCAGCTTAGTTTATTAATTGTTGATGTTAAACACTGGTAAATGTCTTTAGAAATTATCTAGCTTTAAGCTACTAGACATGCCTCAGATATTTGGCATGAGCAATAAAAAGCTGTAAACACAAAATTAAAAGCAGGTATGAATCCAGCCTGTGATGCATTTATTATGATATTTTTTACAGTATGTCAGCAAATAAAAACATGCTGTGACTCTGCAGTCTTCAGTGTTAGAGACAGAGACAAAAGACAGCTTTAATTGTCTCGCCTCGGTCTACTCTCACTGCATGCAGACAACATTAAAATCTGTAGTTTTCTTCGCCCAGCATCTCAAGTCAGTTTTTTTTTTATTTTATTTATTTATTTACTTACCATCGATAGCCCTGGACGGAGAGACTGCTTTCAAACTGTGCAAGAATCCCAGGAAAAGCAACCCTGCCGCCAACACGTTGGCCGAGATGCGCAACATCGTTCGCTTAGAAATCCGGGGGGAGAATCCCACACATCAATCGCTGCTCGGGTCCTGTCAGAGCCGGAGGTTGCAGGCAGAGACAGAGAGGCAGAGACGACGTGGAAACCGAGGAGATGCTCCTCTGTCACTGGAAACGACGCTTTAACTCTCGGAGATAGATTTGGTTCGGCGCGACAAACCGAAGAGAATCAAGAAGAAGCTGAAGCTTCTTCCAGACAGTGTTGGTTAGGGGGTCCTCCTCCTCGGCTGCATGGGCAGCCCCTGCCACAAAAGGAGACTGAGCAGAGGGCTGGAGTGAGAAGCATCAAGCTAGCGGCGGTCTGAAGCCGAGCTCGCGCCCGGGTGTCGGTGCGGTTCGTCCGTCTTTTGTTCTCCCTGCGCCGCTGAGGAGGCCACGGAGGGGAGCAGAGACGTGGAGCGAACGTTCCTCTGCCGCCGCCGCTGGACGCAGATTGAGCCTCAAACCTGGAGCCCAGTCCGTCAGAGAGTGACGTCGCAACATCTCAGCTGGCCCTTCCTCCTCCTCCTCCTCCACCTCCAGACACCCCGCCATTCACCTCCACCAAATCACACTCACATGTAAACTAAACATGGTGCAGAGCTGCAGAGCACTAAACCTCTTTGTGCTTCACCAAGTATCTGCTAATAAATGTAAACAAATTAATAATAGATAAATACTCCCAAACACTGGTTAACCAAATTAATTAGGCTCCAATAAGCATCAAATACAAAATAATATATTTTATAAAGAATACTTGTTCACTTTTACAAGTATAACAGGAAATGTGTTTTAAAATTTGAACCAAAGGGTTGACAGCTGGGGCAAGGGCCACCCTAATAAACTCTATATAATAATAACAACTGTAATTTCCCCTTGGGATCAATAAAGTATAATTAAATTCAATAAAATTGTGCAATACAATTAAAGACCTATATAAGAGGTGGTTCACTAACACCTATATTGTAGTATTTTTTAAAGCCTATATGACAAACATAGAGAAAGGACAAGGAGATTGAAGCAGCAGAGGAGTCAGGAGGGGAGGACGACAATGAGGGGTTCGCAAACCTACAGCCTGCTGGCTCAGAGACTTAAAGCAAAGTTTTTGAAATAATCTGTATGATTGCCCTGTCAGTATATGTGCAAAATGGGGATGTAATGTAATGTAATTTAAAGACAATCCTTACAACTTCACGTGTGCCATCAGTCATTGTAAGACCTGGGCCTTGTTGATGAGGCCTGCAGCAAAGAGAGAAGCTGCTTCTGTGACGGAGGAGGTCCTAGCCTTCTGCCAGAGGGAGACGATTCAAACAGAGAGTGTCTGGGGTGGGAGGACTCAGTCGCAATCTTTCCTGCATGCCACAGAGTCCTGGAGGAGCACAGGTCCTGGAGAGATGGCAGATTGCAGCCAATCAATGTCTCAGCAGTCCTGATGATACTCTGCAGCCTGGCCTTGTCCTTCACGGTGGAGGCAGAGTACCAGACGGTGATGGAAGTGGTGAGGATGGACTCGATGGCAGTGGAGAAGTTCACCATCACTGTCTCTGCTGCCGCTGGAAATTCATCATCTGTTGTTCCTTTTTTGATGAGAGTATGTTCTGCTCCCTTGTGAAAATAGTTCCCAGGAACCAAAAGGACTCAGAACTATTTGCTTTGTCAATATTAATAGTAATAATAATGCATGATTACTGTTAAGGTGCTATAAGTAGTATTTTTTCTAGCTCTGTTGCTGTTTCCCAGCTGAGTCTGCTCTCTGTACCTGCAGACAGACTCCTGTCGTTTTCATTTCTGATGTCATTATACAGCTGCTCCTCATTCCTAGAAATGACATCTTCCAGGACTGCAGCAGGCAGCGACTGTTGTAGTGCAACCTCACAGCTCATTTGATCTCGACGTAGTGGGATATGAATCAGTTCATCCTCTGCAGGTTCTGAGTCACTCTTATCAGAAGCAGAAAAATGTAATGTTCGGTGTTACTGTCTTTTTGTAATCACAAGAAACCAATTTTGGACAAGTGAGGCTGAGCTTAAGACCTGATAAGTTAAATAAGCTGTTGTGGTGAAAGCATCTTCCCCGAAAAACTGACCATTTAAATTGAACTGAAGAAGATGTCTTTAATCTTTTTGATGACACGAGTAAGAAAAAGAAAGATGAACAAAACTGTTAAACTCTTTCTCCTCTAAGTTGACATTTAGGCCAGTGTCCAAAGCAATAATGTTGGGTTTGACAGACTTTTGCCTTCAGAGTAACTCAAAAAGTTTTTCCATTTTCAACCCTCCTGCTGCTGCAAATTGTTCAAACTCTTGCAGAACCTCTGAGATGCTGACTGTAGTCTCAGATCCAACATATCTTTACATCCATCTGGTCAAAGCTTCCTGTTCCAGCAGTTCAGATGAAACAAACATCCTCTTGATTGAATGATGATCTCTATAAACAAAAAACATCACTGGTTACACTTTTATTTTGAATGTTATAATCCAATTCGCTGAAGAAAAAGTTATATTAATTGTTAGATTACATCATAAAACAAATGCTATTGCTCTTTTTTTTTAAATATAAACATAGGAAGAATGAAGATGTGATGTTTTGTTTGAAAATGTTGACATTTTTAGTGTTTTATTTGTTTTTGATAGATGTTGGTAATGGTTTGGATGCTGTTTGGTCTGTTTTTAACACCTGTCAGGATGATTAGTCCTTAGCTTTGTACAGACCAACAAGAAATCCTTCAAATAATCACTAAAAAATTGAAGAGGAGAAATCAAGAATGTTCTGTCCTTTGATTAATTTTGAGAATAATCCCTGGCAAATTAAGAGGAATGATCTTTGACAGGTATGAACATGATCTTAACTCCAACACTTCTCCCACCTGATGTTCAGACTATACAGGTGAACAGTCCAGTTCTATAGATTGCACAATGTCTCACCACCAAAGTAATTTTTCGGAATAAAGACAAATCTGATGAGGTTGAGTCAGGTGCTCTAGACGGGTTTTTCTTTGTTGAAACATTTCATCTTCAAGACTTCTTCAGTCTAAGGAGTTTCACATAAAGGATCAACCAGTTGACACCTGAAATTGGTTGTTCACAGGCAAAAGAAGGCCCATCATCCTAACGACTGATTGTTGGTGGCTGATGTTCACAGAGTGCTGAGTCAGACTCGCAATAACAGCATTGTGAGAGGGAAGCAATTAGGCCTCCATCCCTGTTTAACGACGGGCAGTTTCTCTTCCAAAAAATGTCTTCCTTACTCCTCTGTCAAACCAAAGTTCCTCCTTATCAAAGATTAACATCTTCATGTCTGAAAGAGTGATCACTAGCCTGTAGATGCATGTAAGCCTCAGAGTTTGTGCCGGGGGACTGGTTCTTTGGGGTGAACCAGTCATTGTTGTAATGTGTTTTGGGGTTTGAAAGCCACTTGGACGTCATGTTTGGAAAGTAAACATCTCACTGCAGTGTACAAAATGACCACTGGTCTTGGTCTGAGTTTGGGGTCCTCCTTTTTACCCAATGGCCGACTGGAGTCCTCTTTGGGTTTCTTGTCTGCTTTGAGGAAATCCCAGTTGGGATATCCCTCGAATGATCCTTAAAAAAGAGGCAAAGTCAAGAGTGTTGTCCTTAGATTCTCCTACACAGCAAATGTGGACGTGTTAATTCAACTCCTAGGGAGTGAAATTCAACACTATGAAAGTGTCTGGTTCACCCTGAATCAAGTTAAAATAACACTTTTGAAAGTGTTAAAAAGTCAACACAATGACAGAGTTGGAACAACACTAAACAGAAATTTAACACACATTAATGTTAAATTTGCCTAACACTAGTGTGTAGTGTCAAAGGTTAACACTACCAAAGTGTTATTTTAATACTGACCAAGGTTCAAATTACAGTAACACTATGGTAAGTGTTAATTATTACTCAGTAATGATGAGTCGTGCTCAAAAGCATCATTTCCACAAGGGTACCCAGAATCCTTGCTTAGAAAATTCAGGCGTGAGGTGGAGAAGGACGAGATTTTTCTGAATACTTCTTTCAACACTGCATGGTGTTAAATATCAACACTGTTAGGTGTTATTTAACACTTCCAATTTTGCTGTGTACCTGGATTATTGAGATGATGAGGATTTCCAAAGTGACTTAAAACAGTTGGAAAAATCCCACTGAAAACTGAATTGTCCCAGCTGTGTTATACATAAAAGAAAATGCAAGCTAACATTAGCATTTTTGTTTTCTTTATTTGTCTCATTCAAACAGGTGAGAACATCTTATATTAGTCAGTTATCTACTTATACTTATTTCCTGGACAAGCTTTAAGGAGAACAGTTTATTTCAGGTTGCCAAATACTTCTAACATCAAAAATGTTGTAGTATTTTTTTACAATGAACTTAAAGTTTGATATTAAGTTCAACTATTTCTTGTTTGTGTGATTACTGTAACACTGCTTGAATATGGCTGCTGCACTCTGAGGTAAACCAAATGAAGATTTTAATGGTTTTACCTTTCTTGTACAGCACTGACATCTAGTGGGTCTACAGGGACAGCATGGTGTAAAGTCAAAGAACAAAGAGCCCTTTGTGTAAAAAATAAAATAAAATAATGTTTTGTTTTGCAACATCAGAGTAACTCGAGACCTTGAGAATTTTATTTGTTCATTGTTGTTTCAGAGAGGCTTCAGTAAACGATCCAATAAATTAAAATTGAACGCATAATGAGCGGCAGCACAAATAACATCCTGCTGAAAGCCCTTCAGAGAACAGCTCTGATAGAGAGAACATAACTACCTCAAATCAGGCCCAATAATCCAATCACTCTCTGCTTCGTGTTGTTGCCGTTTTGTCCCATTCAGCTCACATGAAGCTTAAAGAGAAACAGCAGTTCTGAATAAACAGCCTCATTTACTGGAATGAATGAGGCTGAAACACTCAGAAGACTTGACACAGCCTTTCAAACAAAACAGATTGGTGTTCATTTGTCAGTTCCACCCTGCTGTGATCTTTCATTCATCCTAAAAGCTGTTGTGTTGAAACCAATATCAGACATGTTTAAAAAAAAAAGAAGTGAGACTTATTTACCAGAATTTTCAAATTAAAATTTCAAACAAAAACTTCTTGGATGCTATCAAGCCCAAACCTCAAACCTGTAGGACATGTTTTTTCAGCTGGTTTACAGAGTTCTGCCTCATTTGGCTTATTCTTATTTTGTGCCTGTGTCTGTATATGTGTTACTGTCTGTTAGCAAAATACCTCATGAACAACTGGACATGTTTGAATGACACTCTTATAAAGTAATCATTGGAAATCAATTTACAACTGATTGGCTTTTGTAGTCAGCCCCAATTCAAGATGGCCACCCCTTTTTATCAACATTAGCCACAACCTGGCCAAATATACAGATTTGTAGTAAACAAGAGTCATTCTTAACAAACACTCTGAGTGCCAACAAAGTCACAATATTACATGAGATCGCTCACATCACTTGACTAAAGGCAATCACTTCATCTCTTCTCATCATGAGTTAATCCTAAAACTCTGCATAAAAGGCAGTGATATAATCACTTTATCAAATCAAATTAAAATAGACTACTCTGACCACAAATTTATATTGAATGTTTAAAAAATAAAAATTAGGATAACTTTAGTACTGTTTCTAATCTTTAAGCATACAGTACATCTTTTGTAATGCTGCATATTGTTCTTTCATCTTAGACTCTATAAAAGTAATAAAGCCAAAACAGGAAAATCCCCTTTACTGCAGATAATCTGAATCTTTGCCTTGAAGCCCTCTTGACTGAGCCAATACTGGTAATTTGACTAACACAGTTTTTTTCAGGCAGATGGTGTTTGTCCTGAATTACCAGCAGATGGAGGAATAACACAGTCAGCAGAAATCCTGACAGACTTTTTCCAAAAATCCTGTTTATTTTCACCTGACTGCTGTATTTACTAAGGAACTGAATGCATTTTGTTTATGTTGGCTGCAGAACACAATGAGAGTCAAACTAGCTCTAAATAGCTTGTGAGAATATCCGACCTTGGGACTCACTGAAATGTTTGCATTCGTGGCTCTTATGTCATAAATGGGGGAGGAATGTTTTAAAAAGCAAACAAGACTTTTAATAACTTAACTAAAGGCAACCAACAGACAGGCCACTTAGAGATCAACTGGAGGATTTGACTAAGAACTGAGGGGGAAATCAGTGTGCATTTGTACTGGTGAGGGTAGATTACTGAGCACCAGCAAGTGTCCATCCATGGATCCATGGATCTATGGATCTATGGATCTATGGATCCATCCATCCATCCATCCATCCATCCATCCATCCATCCATCCATCCATCCATCCATCCATCCATGCATTATCTTCTATTTATTCCGAGTTAGGTCATGGGGGCAGCAACTTGAAGAGGAAGACCCAAACCTCTCTTTCTCCAGCCACGTCTTCCAGCTCTTAGGAGGTGTCCAAGGCGTTCTCAGGCCAGCCGAGAGACAGTCTTTTCAGCATGTTCCAGGTCTTCCTTGGGGTCTCCTCCCAGCCAGACAAATCTGAAGCACCTCCCTATAGGAGGCATCCAGGAGGCATCCTTACCAGTTTCCCAAACCACCTCAATTGGCTCATCTTGATGTGGAGGAGCAGTGGCTCTATTCTGAGTTTCTCCCAAATAACTGAATTTCTTATCCTATCTCTAAGTGTAAGTTCAGCTACCGTGTGAAGAAAACTCTTTTTGATCTCCTGTATCTGTGATCCTATTCTACCCAAGGTTTGTGGCCACAGGTGAGGGTAGGAATGTAGACTGATCAATAAAGAGAGAGCTTTGCCTTGCAGCTCAGCTCCCTCTTCACCGCAACAGATCGGTACAGAGTCCACAAAACTGCAAAAGCCTCACCGATCCATCTATCAGTCTCCTGCTCCATTCTTCCCTCACTTGTGAACAAAATCCCAAGATACTTAAACTCCTCCACTTGAGGCAGAACCTCACAGAGTGAGAAATCCACCCTTTTCCAACTGAGGACCATCAGATTTGGAGGTGCTGATCCTCATCCCAGCAGCTTCACACTCGGCTGCGAACCACTCCAGTGAGAGCTGAAGATCATGATATGATGACGCCAGCAGAACCACATCATCTGCAAATAGCAGAGATGGAATCCTGAGGCTACAGAACCGGACTCCCACCACCCCCTGGCTGCACCGAGAAATTCTGTCCATGTAAGTTATGAAGAGAATTGGTGACAACGGGCAGCCCTGGTGGAGTCCAACTCCACCTTAAATGGGTCCGACTTACTGCCTGCAATGCAAACTAAAGTCCCACACTGCTTGTATAGGGAATGAATGTTGTACTCATAGAGTACCCCTTACAGTATACCTCGAGGAACCGCTTCTCCAAATGCACAAAACTAGATGGGCAAACTCCCATGACCCCTCAAGGACCTTAGTGAGGGTAAAGAGCTGGTCCAGGTTTCCTAAGCCAGGACAGAACCCGCATTGTTTCACCTGAGGTTCGACCATCGATCAGACTCTCTTCTCAAGTACCCCTGAATAGACCTTTTTGAGGAGGCTAAGGAGAGTGATGCCCCCATTGGAACACACCCTCTGGTTCCCCTTTTTCAAGAGGGGAACCACCACCTAGTCTGCCAATCCAGCGGCACTGCCCCCGATGTCAACAAGTGTGCTGATTGCAAATGAGAAACAGGTGAGGGTGGAGCTGAAAGCAGGGACAACCGAGGACATCTGGAGGCAAGATATGAGAATAAAATGAGACAGAATAATGAAAACTCTAGACCAGGGGTGTCCAATCCAGTCCAGTCCAAAGGGTTCTCTTTCCAACACACCTGGTTTGAACAAATAGGTGATTAACAGGCTTCTACAGAACATAAAGACATCATTCAATCAGGTGTGTTTATTCAAAGTTTACTATAGATTACAGTTTATTATTAGATATTTTGTTTTTGTTTCAAACCAAAAAAATCATTCAAATGAATAAAAGTGGCTTAAATGTTAAAGTCGGTTTTAGTACTGCTGCAGTTCATCAGCAAAGTGTTTCTCTATTTGACTATCAGCACCAAATGTGTTAAAGTTGTGTGATTTCTTGTCATTTCTCAGAATGGAAACTCCTGTTTTCTTAACTTCCAGAGAACAGCTGGCGGTTAGTCCTCTGCCCTGCTGGTGAGTTTCTTTCCAGAGCAGTTTTATAGTTGGAGTAAGTGAAAACACTATTCATCTGGTCTGTGTCATGACTGGAACACGTATTTCATGCGTCATTCTTTCATCCACGAGTGGAGGAGGACGGCCGATGTGCCTCCACCCAGCAGCTGTGATGGAAGCCAGGTTGAGCAGACAGAAACGGGGCAGCTTCAGACTATATGCAACGATGACTAAAATCCAAATTATTCAAATATGTAATTATCTGCAAACCAGCAATTAAACTTTTCTTCAGATATTAAAAACATGCATCAATCCTTGATCTACATCATTACTCAATTTTTGCCTCTCTCACTCTCTTTCTCCTTCTCCCCTCCCTTGCTTCAGAGCCAGATGGATTACCTCATCAATCAAAGTTCCCAGAATCACACCCCGAGTGTGTGTGAGTGAGTGTGTGTGAATCCCACCAATGCAGTTGTCTCCCTTCAGACTGAAGACACACTCTAAGAAATGAAGTGTTGAATTTACATAATCAAACTGGTTCCAATAAGTTGAGTAAATTGCTTTACATTTGCTCAGCTTGGTTTAGTGGAACCAGTTGACGTAACTTGATTAAGTAAATTCAACACTTCATTTTTCAGAGTGCAGTATGAGGCATTCACTGCAGCCATTTTAGTTGGGGGAAAAAAAGAGAGAGATGTAATTATTTGATCATTTACATCTGCAGGAAACAGCAAATGTTGCATAAAAGTTTTCTAATACTGGCAGATAAAAAAACATCAAATCAGGAATTCATATCTCCATGAGATATTTTGCTAACAGATGCATGAACTCATGCACTGACACAAACATGATAAACAAGTGAAATATGTCCAGAACAGAGAGTTTTTTTATTTGTATAAATGACATAAATATGCTGAGCTTTCATGAGAGAATTTAACAAATAGGGGAAAAAAAGGCACCTTAAAGGAAGTGGATCTGCGGTGGTCTTAGAATAGCCCCACATGTCAGCATCTGAGCTCAAAGGTCTCAACCTCAGAGTTTCACAGCGTTGTTGCACGTTTTATTTCTCCCCTCCTCTAAAGCGAATGATTATGAAGCAGACGATGCTGATAACGCCTAAAGAATTTGAGGCATGCACAAACAGCCCATCCCCCATCCTTTGGTTACCCCCCCCACCAC
>JARVJO010000365.1:20685659-20700857 GCA_031762555.1 Cynodonichthys magdalenae
ATCATCAGCATAAAAGTGATAAGAGACATCAGAAAATTGGTTAATTATCTGAGTCAGAGGGCGGATGTACAACAAAAATAAGATTGTCCCCAAAAAATCAGAACCCTGTGGCTCTTCACATTTAAGGTGAGCCGAGTCAGAGTATGTCTAATTTACTAAAACCAAAAATGAGCGCTCAGAAAGGTAAGATTTAAACCACTCTAAAACAACACCAGATAACCCTATATTTCTAAGTCAATTTAGCAAAATGCCATGATCCACGGTGTGAAAAGCTGAGGATAGGTCTAGTGGAAGCAGAACAGAGTTCATGCCCCTATCAGCCGACATTAGCAGATCGTTGGTTACCCGAAGGAGAGCAGTCTCAGTAGAATGGTGCCTACGGAAACCTGATTGAATTGGTCACACAAAAAAAATCTTTTGCATTTATAAACCATTCTTTGATTCCAGCAACTTTTAAAGTCTGCTAAGTTCTTAAAACAAGTATTTTGGCTACTTAAAATAAGAATCGGCACCAGGGTGATTAAAGTTGCCGTAAATGACAGATTGTGTGTTTTTGTGCGTTGACAGGGTACAGTTCTAACCCCAACAATGGATCACGCCATGTCCATCCAGCCCACGTCCATGATGGGACCTCTCACCCAGCAGTTAAGCCACCTATCTTTGGGCAGCTCAGGCACAGTCAGTACACACAAACACACACACACACACACACACACGCACACACACACAAAAGAAAGATGTTTTGCATTGAATATATTCATGTCAAGCACATCACTCATCCCCCCCACCTCCCCTTTCTGTCTTCCTTCCAGTATATTCCGGCCAATGCGACTATGCAGGGGACCTACATTCCCCAGTACACCCCAGTGCCTCCCTCCAGTGTCCCAGTCGAGGTATTAAAGTCTGCATCTGTGCAGTGGATGTCTGACCATTTAAACTCTTAGTATTTCTAAAAGTGACTAAGTGGAGTCACTGAAGTAAAAACATTGACTGTTTAAAGTTCCAGTCGATGGAATAATAATTTTCTTTCACATAAACAACAGAGTTAATAAGAATGATGACCTTTTTATGGGGTGTAACAATTGGTTTTCTTTATTTATTAACAAACCAATTCATTTCATTGTTAAGAAAAATCTGCTTTAATATTTACGTGTCAATAGGTTAGGTCAGGTGTGGGCAATGCTGATCCTCGAGGGCCACTATCCTGCATGTTTTAGGTGCTGCACTGGTTCAACACAGCTGACCCTGAGGAGTGCCTAATTAGTGGGCTTCTGCAGACATGTATGGCATACTGAGGAGGCCTACTAATTAAGCACTCCTTAGATTCAGCTGTGTTGAAGCAGTGCAGCATCTAAAACATGCAGGACACTGGCCCTTGAGGACCGACTTTGGACACCACTGTTTTAGAGGTTTCTCTGCTCCGACATACCTGATTTAAATGAATGGGTGATTACCAAGCTTAGGCAGAACTTGAGAAGGGAATTCAATCACTGAATCAGGTGTGTTGAATCAGAGGAAAAAGTAAAACATGCCTCGACAACCAGGATTGCCCACCCCTGGGTTAGGTCAATCTGTGAAATAGGTTCAAATTGAAAAAGAGAGATAAAGATACAGTTGACTTGTCTAAATAATACGATTTATTGTGTCCTTATTTATTAAGATGCTTCATCTGATTATTTTCATTCAGGAAAATGGCGGTCAGCAGCAGGATGCCATGGATACTCCTGCAGAACACACAAACTACTCATACCAACACACCAAGTGAAGCTAAGGTAAGAAAGTCATTTTCACAGCTCTATTCCACAGATTGCATAGAATTAGATTGATATTTATGTCAAAACCTTATTTTATAACCCCACAACTGGCTGTCATCAACACATTACACATTTGAGCTGTGATAACGTCTTACCTGTATACACGCTCACTGACCGGTGCAGTTCTGTGACTACCTGCCTGCTTTTTTAGTGGTGGGTCAACTTTAAAGGCCTCCACACACTCCATCTGAAGCTGGTTGTGGTTGTTCGGTGTTTGTTTTCGCACAAACTTTTCATTGCTCATGAGACACACTGCACCGAACTCCTTACCGCTCAAGTCTACACTCCGGGAAAAGAAACAAACTCATCTGTCCCGGTTAAAGCTCCACACTTTTCTGCAGATGGATTCCTCCATGCAAAATGTCTTTTTTTTTATCTCCATTCATGAATTTTTGGCCGTTTAACTATTTTTATAAATGTCTGTTTCCGGGTGTAACAGTCGGCTTCTGGAAGCGAGTAGTTTTTTTATTTGTTTGGTTTTTTTGAAGCGGGCAGTTGAAGCAAAATGCAGCGTCCAAGTACTTTCAGCATAAACACATAGGCCCATGAACTTCTGACCAATCACACAGTAAGAGGGTGTGACCTTGTTTTTCCTACATCATGTGGACAATTTTCCCAAAAAAGCAGCCTCGTGGGGACCGAACGTGCATCGTGGGGACTAATGCCTGGTCCCCATGGGTCCAAATGCAAATTACAGTTGGGGGGTTAGGTTTAGGACCATGGTGTGAATTGAGTTTAGGTTAGTTTTAGGGTCAGGTAGGTACCTGTGAGGTTAATTTTAGGGTAAATGGTCAGGGTTAGGCTATAAAATTTCCAAAAAATGAATGGAAGTCAATGCACGGTCCTCGCAGGGATATACAAACCAGACCTGTGTGTGTGTGTGGGTATTAAAAGTTGTCAAGAAGGGGCGGCAGATTAAAAGCTGTGAACAGAATGACACCATTTTTGTCATGTAACTGTTGCGGATGGTTCGTGCAGATACCTTAAACCGTTTACAAAGAGAGGTGGAATCTATTAAGAAACTAAAGCAATTTCAGATGTATCCTTAAAACCTTATAACATTCAGGCTCACGTTGGATGTATGTAAATTATTGACCTTGGTATGTTGATTGTACACAGGATGAAACCTCAGTTGTGTGTTTTTCAGCTCCTACCAGTTTGGAGCCAAGGACACGAAATGAATTCAACCAAAAGAGGATTAAGCTGGAAAGAGATCCGTAACAGAACCAACCGCCTGGACTCGAACACGGATAACAAAAGGAACATGTGTGTGTGTTTTGTGCCTGTGTGTGATTGTGTTCATGCCTGGGTTTTTTTGTTTTGTTTTTGTTGTTTTTTTTTTTAAAGGACAACACTTCATCGGACTCTTTCATTCACATCCTCAAGAGTAGATCAACCAAAGGTGGGAATCTCCTTCCAAGTTTGGATCTATTTTGATAACTGCAACAAAAAAAAGGAACAGGACAAAAACTTGTAAATAAAACTAAAATGTAAAAAAAAAAAGAATAAGACAAGGAGAAAAACAAGACAGATCATTTTATTTTTATTTTTTGGTGCACGTGACGACAAATTCTTATTTTTAACAAAACATTCTGGATGTTTCAGAGTGATTCAAGGAAGAGTTCAAACACAAAGTGTCTTTTTTTTATTTTCTTTTTGTTAAACATGCAAACTTTTATTTGTATTTCCTGATGTCTTGTTGTTTGACATTCGATTTTTTGCGGCAGCAATATTTTGTACAGATGTCCAAACCTTCTGAACTCTTTAGCTGGTCGCTCGAACTGTGGGAGGTAAACCGTTTAAAGCTACTTCTTGGAACGGCTGCAGAGATTTCTATCTGTGCACAGACGATTTAAAAAAAAAACATAAAATATTGACGGTTTTATAGTTTAGTCAAGTTCATTTTTTTTATTTCCATCATTTTTTCATAATAAAAACAAAAGACAATCAATTATTTATATTTATATTTGAATTATAGTTCTATTTTTTGGAGTTTTTTTAATCATTTATATAAAAAAAGAGGTTATTTAATACTGTAGTCTATGAAGACAAGTGACTCTAGACCTTTTTTTTCTTTTAAGCTGTTTGGAAGCTTCCAATTCTGTATTTAGCATCTTAAAAAATAAAACCACCAAAATGACTTAGTTTGAAAAGTCATTCTGCGATGTGATTCTTCTGTTTCGTGCTCGTCGATGAGAAGTGGTTTTAAGCGGTTTTGTTGCGGCAACTCATCAGGTATCATTTAATCCATCCTCTCTCAAAGGGATGACGTGAACACGCTTTAGGAAGGAGCAATTAGTTGTTGTTACTAAATTAAAGTTTAGTTTAGAAAATGCAATGAGGGAATTTAAAAGGAAGACTTAGAAAATCCCAGAGAACCAATATGTCTGATAGGAAAGGGAACGATAAGTCTTGTTTCAATGCTGCTGTCACCTGTAGGATGGAGTATTAGAGCCAGACTACAAGATTTTATTATTTTTTATGTGTCCTGTCCAGCAGTGTGGCACTGTGAGGCCCAACAGATTTACTTTCACAAGCAGAGCATTACGGCTTTCACCACAATGCTCCACTTGAGATATATATATATATATATATATATATATATATAATAAAGTTGTATTACAAGAAAAAAGTTAAACAACAATATAATCATACTAAGAGAATAAAGTCATAGTATTACAAGAAAGTAATCATACGAGAATACAATAATTACATTAGAAGAATAAAGTTGTATTATGAGAAAAAAGTTGGACGAGGATAAAGTCATAATAATACAAGAATTAAGTGATAATATTCACAGAAGTTATAATATGAGAAAAACTCGTACAGAAAAAAGTTGATATAATACAAGAATAAAGTATAAAGAATAAAGTAGTAATAATATGAGAATAAAGTTATATTATGAGAACTCTTCCATGCTTAAAATGAGGAATATTGGGCTCCGTGTGAAGATATACTTCAGTATCTGTTTTACAAAAAGATCTTTTAATACATATGTATCAAATTATCATCATTTGCAGGACTTTGAAACTATTATAGTGCAAACGACTGTGTCTATTTCAAAAATGGTATTCTCGTATTATAATGATTTTATATCCTTAATATTCTGACTTTATTATCATAAAAAGAAAAACAACAATTTCTCGTAGTCTGGCCCTAATACTTCGTCATACATCTGGGTTTAAATCTGTCTATTTTTTGTTTGTAGAAAGTTGTTTTGTCTGTTCTTTGGTTTGTCACTTGAAAATCTTTGAGCTAGTTTGCCTTATTTTTGACTAATAATTCTTGTAGTAGCTGTAGAGATTAGCTTTTTACAGAGTAGATGTTAGGGTTTTTCACTTTGAATTGATTGATGCTGTCTGTTTCGCTTTTTTTATTTTGCGCGTGCACATCAGGTTTTCACAAACCGTTTCCTTCCAAGCCTTGTGTCCGTCCGTCTGTCCCGACATCACACCCCGGCCTGCTGGAGCCGAGAGCTCAACCAAAACAACGTAACGTTACGTCGATCCCAAAAAAACCTGCGACGACTTGCAGCTGCAGCGCGAACAAATCTCACGCCAAAGCTCGTGTTATCACGCTCATCCAAATGTGTTGACTCGTAATTTATACAGACACCGGAAACTGTAGATATGTAGATATAAGTTGTTTTTTTAATGTTCTCACTAGTCCCTGGAAGTGCCATTAAAAATAATTTTTACAGCCTTAGTGAGACAGAACGTCTGAATGAATTTGTGCGTGATTCGAAATTCTTGCAAAAAACCTGTTTTTAGCTAAGCCTTAACGTTCCTTCTCTAAATAAACTGCCTGATTTCCCACAGGAGTCATTTTGTAAATACTATGGAAAAAAATGGCATCAGGCTTGTTTGAGTCCCAGGTTGAGTTTTGTTCTTCCTGTCGTGTGACTATCCATGTTTGAAGCAGCTCATGTCCGTCTGAAGCTTTCGTTTGAGGATTTCTGATTCTTTTTTTAGGGTTAACAGTTTACGTCATGTTTTTCAGTTTTTACGATTCTGCAACCAAAGATGTTAGTTTTCAAATATGTTGTATAAAAAAGGTTTTTTGACGATGACATGTTTTGATAGATTCGGAAAGAGAAAAAGGACAACAGGAGTGTAATAATGCCCTACTCATAACTACAGTTAAATGTTTGGGGGAGGAGTTTATGACTTTAACACTCTTTCAAAGTACAAAAAAATATGGAGCCCGACCTGTGAGATTGAATTAAAATAAATTTATTTGTGGCCATGAGATAATAACACGTGGCCACGAGATAATAATGAAATAATGTTTAGCAGCCTTGTCTCTTTGTGAAAGATACAGACATTGTTAGAGTCAGGTTAATATGTGAACATGTGTTTAACTGTTCAAAGCTTATGTTCAAACACTTATTATTTTTCTTGGTGTATGTTTAATCCGAATAGTACACCTCCATGGTTCCATCTATACAGTTCATTTTTCTTTGTACTAGTATTTATGAGATGACATGGAACACTTTAAGTGTTGGGAAACAGATTATTTTACTGTATTCCTGAACTTGACTCCGACTCTCTCCACAGCAAAGGCACCGTGTGAGAAAGGAGCCTGTTTTGAGTGTTTAGCTTCAAAAAAAGAAAGCTTTTTGGACAAACCCAAATCCTGTTATCACCTGTGTCTGCATCATATAATGCTAAGAATTACTGCTTACCTAACTGCAGGTGACGGAAGTATGTCATTCATTCCTATATTAAAATTAAATTCATTCAAACTTGTCCATGTAAACAATCAACAGTCTTTGCATGAAAATGACTGTAATAATTATTTTGTGGCCATGTGTTAATGAAATCGTGACCATACATTAATTTTTTATCCAATGTCTCAGGTAAAAAAAATGTGGTCATCACAAGGTTTATATTTAATAAATTAAATGAAGTTTCTCTCAGTGTCTGCGTGCAGACAGACTTCAACAGTTTAATGGACTCAACAACACATCCAGGGGGAACACCAGCTTTTTTGAGGACGGTGTCAATTAAGACGTTTAACAGACACGAGAGCTACTTTTTTGTAAATAGCCTTTTTGCTTTTCTTTCTACTTTGAACCATTCTGTTTGTTTATTCTGGTGTGATTTATTTGAATTATTGTTCTTTTTGTTGTTGTTGTATGATTTCTGACCTGTCCAGAAAACACAAGGACTATCAAGCTTTCAGAGTCAGTGCATCATGAAGGAAATGTCAATGATGATGTTCCATGTACTACCCTCCACTTTTTTTTAACACAAACACGAGATTTACAAGAGTTTGAAACTATGAAATGACCCATGTGTTACAGAACAGTGTTTATTTATTTTTGTAAAGCAGAGATAATGTTACGAGGAAATATGTTTTGTAAATGAATGGCCTGTTTTTAGCTGCGTTAAAATGAAATAGTAACCAAGACTGATAGCTTTTTTTGTAGATAGTACAGCAGATTTTTTAAGTTAGAACAATTTAATTGCACTTAATTTAGGAAACGCTCTTATCATCCATCCTGTTGTCGGTTTGACGGCTTGTTTCATAGTTTCAAATTGTTTTGCTGCTAAAACAGGATTTCCAAACAGGTGGTTTCATGTTGTCCGATCTGGATTTTCACAATGTTTGCTTGTATTTTTCATTTAGTCGATGACAGAAATTGTTTCATTTGAAGCTGTAACTTAAACAAATATTAATACATATTCTGTGTTTTGCTAGTAGATGGGGTAAAGATTCCAGTGTGTGGGATAAAGTGGCATGGAGACATTCGATTTGAAGCCAGAGCTGATTTTTGTCCCAACTGAGCTACTGTAGAAACAGGATAACAATTCCTCAATCAGAGGAAATGACACTAATAAAACTTATTTTTATCCTATGTTAGTGAAAATATTACATTTCTGCTCATAGATTGCTCTAAATGCTGCACAATGTAACTTTGAGGATTAGTTTAGTTGAAGTTCTTAAACAAAGTTTAAAAATCTCCACACTGAACAAAGTTTGTGTGAATCACAGACATTCTGAAAATTCACTGGACTCATCGGACTCCCTGCTTGTGAACAGTTTTCTTATTTATACAAGAACTCATTTTGTACAGTTTTGTTTGAGGAAAAAGGTTTTGATATTTGCTTATTTTGCAAAACGCCACTTGGCTACTTTGTCTTCCTGTGCCAGAAATGCTAAAACTGTCTGGAACTTTTTTTTTCTTTTTTTATGGATTGATTGATTGATTTGACTTATTTGTTAGTTTTCTCTTTGAATATGTCTTTTTTCTTTTTTTTTTTAAATAAAAGTTTTGTTTTAACATTTGACTGAACTGATTATTGTCTAGTTGTTGAAATGAACTAGAACTGAACATTTCATCTACTTTGATTCCCTATCGTGTTTCTCCAACTGAAAGTGTCATGTATGTAAACAAAACTTTGATTTGAATTTGGTCATTTACTATTTACTGATATTAATGTGTGCAGACTCATCAAATAGATTTTGTCTCATTTATGTTCAAATCATTTTTTGTAAACCAGTCAGGGGAAATAGTTGCATTCCTTCACATTTATTTTTTACCAATTGAACACATATTATACACATTATTAAATCCCAGTATGAAGATTAAATAGTGAGACAGTGGTGAGGTGGGCAGTAGGCGGTCACAGATGGGTTGGAGGTGGGGGTTGGTCTACAATGATGGTCCCTTCTTGTTTGCAGTGATGGACAGGTGGACAGATTAGATCAGGCAGAAGCCTCCCTAGATTATGAAGTTGTCAGACATCTGGAGTGAGAATAGGGAGCAGTGGTGGTGTTAGACATTTATACAAGGGTGTCCAAGGCTTTTATTTAACTTTTTCAGGGAGTGGGCACATACAAAAAAGAGATATGAACCAGGAAAGAATAGAAAAATAATGAAAATCAGACAATACATGTACGTGTTTGAATGGACGGATTAAACAATGAAGCAAGAAGGAGTGGAGGTACTGTCGATGATCCAGAACAACAGGAAGTGTCCAAAGAGGTGAGGAAGGGAGAGCAGGCAGGGTGGAGAGATGAAGATGAGTGATGGGGGATTTGTGACAGACAAAAAGCTGTAAGAAGGAAAAGGAAGATTTAAGATGGTTTGGAAATGATGACCCGAATGAACAGGATTAGAAATGAGTCCATTTTAGGTCGAGGTGGTTTGAACATACAGAGGATGGTTAGTGGATGTTAAGACAAAGGATGTTCCACTGTGAAGACCCATAAAGAAAGCAGCCAAAAAAACAACATATGTTTCACTATAATATTTTTTATTTTAACTGTAGGATCATCAAGTCTGGACATTCAGCAAAATAGATGCTTTATTCAAAATATCAACTTGTACCATTTTTAAACAAAAGACCATATATTTTATAAGTCCGTTTATTTAGTCAGAATAAATGCACGTTTGTAAAAATATATCATACATTTTTTTTATTACACAAAACCTTTCTAATGAACAGACATTAATCAGAAAAACAAATCTAGCACCTAAAAGGCAACAGTCAATTCACAGTAAAATAAAGCTGATGGTAGTTTAAATATGCAACTTATGCTTTTACTAATAAAATGTTTCCCTTAAATTTCTCCTTATTCATTTGAAAACAAATATTACACACATACAGTACTCTGTCAGAACACCGAACAGCTATGATATATATAAAAACCATAAAATATAAAACTGAATCTATGTATTAGATGCAAAGCAGGTTTCTAAGCAGTGACAGTGCAGATTTCCTGAATGAATCTTAGTTGTTGGCTCAGTGATGGATGAACAGAACATGATGCGAATGAAGCTGCTCTGTTTTTGTCTGGCTGTTTGAACTCGGCACCCAAATAAAGTTCTACATGGATTCAGGTTGTGTGAAGAGGAACCACAACAAAACTTTCCAAACATTGTGCTGACTTCAGTCTCGTCCTTCTCCAGTCAGCTGAAGCAGGAAGCTGAACAGGTAGATGACATCGAGGTAGAGGCAGAGTGTGGCAAAAATATACTCCTCTGGATTTATGGTGTAGCGCTTGTTCCCTAAGAGTAGCTGGGTGTCGAAAGCCAGGAACTGAGGCGAGAGAGAGAACAGATCAGGGTCAATCAGATTTACAGTCAAATAAAAAAAAGACAGTTCACATGCTTCCACTTCTAGGATTTTACATAATAATAACAATGATCTGGTCTTTACCAGGTTCTGAAATTACTTTTAAAAAATTCTGATTTATCAGTAAATAAAAACAAAACTATGAGTACACCTGATTCAGTAGGTTCAGCAGTAATAAAGGGAAATAGATTTCTGTGTGACATTTTGCAGGAATGTTGGCCCACTCTTCTTTTACACTGTTGCTTCAGAGGGGTTTTGTTTCTGCACCGCTCTCTAACCCACATCACAAACTTTGTGATGTTAATTATGGTAATTAATGTTGAAATTCTTTATGTATTTTCAGCTTTATAGTGTCACCCCCACTGGCAGGAAAACCCCACTTGAACAAACTCAAAGTGGCCCACGGACCACCAGTTGATAATCACAGTTGTAGTATGTTTTGCAGCTTCTGACACTTTATCAGTGAGACAAGGGGCAGTAATGTCGCTTTTGATTGTAAAGACTGCAGACCACTGTGCGACAAATAAAGCTGTTTTGCTTTCCTGGATTGATGAGCAACAACAGCTGCTTCTCTCAAGTCATTGCTATTGTCTTTCCACCTTGGCGTTGTGTTAGCACACTGATGATGGTCAGTTATTAAGAGCACCTGATCAACATCACATTATTTTAGATCCTGGTAAAAACCGCATTATTGTCATCATTCCCTGATGATAAAAACCCTAGAATTAAGAGAGTGGACTTCCTTTTTGTCTACAAATATATGTGAAGAATACAACTCAGATTACATCATCCATTTGATTCTTACCAGAGTAAAGAGGATGGCTCCTATTACAGAATAGATGGCGTGTAACCAGGGAACCTGTGGTGCAGAGTCAAATTCATTACAAAACACTCTTAAGAAGGAGAGCAACGTGCTAATTTGGGCAAGACAAAGCAGCGTGAGATTATCTGCGACAGATTTAGCCCCTGTCTTACTGAGCCACGTATGAGCACAGCTAGCAGAACCTGAGGCTGTAATCTGCAACTGTTGTTTAGCTCAACGTTAACCTTAGATTATTTATTCTGCTTCTGGAAGGCCCTCGATGGTCCTAGAATTAAGAGGAAGAGGAGGAGACTCACATATCCGAATGGGACGACGATGGAGAGGGTGATGGCACAAAGAAGCATGACCATGCACATGGAAAACAGGACTCCCTGGCAGGACGTGACGTCAATCTGTGACAAGAAATTTAGAGTTTATTTCATGGAATTGATGCTTTTGTTTCAAAACATGCTGGATTTATTTTTCCCACCTTGCTCTGAAAGCTGAAGATGGTGACAGAGAGACACACCAGAGCGGTGATTCCCAAACAGAGCAGCACCGACTTTGTGTTGTAAAAGCTGAACAAAGCAGAAAAATATGCATTAAAATAGCTAAAAAGGTGAAATTGCAGAGATGTCAACATGTGTCTGCATCCTTTACCTCGAAAGAAATCCCATCATGAAGGCCATGCTCAAAGTCTGTGAGGGAAACAACAAAACAGACAAACTTGGCTTTGGAATTTTGCAACGAAACCAGAGGGGTGATGGTTTGTGTATTAAACTCAGAATACTCACAAAAATAACTAACAGGGTGATATTCCAAGGAAACAGCCTCCTGTTCAGGTAGGAAGGGAAAACAGGTTTATTCTACAAACTTTCAACTAAATTAAAAGAACTCATTTATCTGACTGAGAGCATTTACCCGAGGTCTCCACAGCAGGACAGGGCAATGTAGGTGACAAAAAACATCACGCTAAAGAAGAAACAGACAGATAAAATACACAAAAATACAACGAGCAGTGTGATCTGGGACAGAATGATTACTCACTACGATGCTGAGTACAAGCCAGGATGGGTCTGAATATAAAACCTCACAGGGGCGCTGAAAAAAAGCAGATATAACATCGATTCAGCTGTTTCTCAAAACTTTAAGAAGAAGCTCAAAATCGGATTTATTTCACATTGAAGAGGAGCAAAATGATCAATTTACCAAAATGTGAAGAGACAAACAATTCCTACAGTCACGGAGAGCTGCAGCAGGAGGATGGCATAAACCTGCCGGAGGATCCGAATGAAGAATTTATTAGTGTTGGCTTAGATTTGTTTGTTCTTTGTGTTTACCTTGTGTCTTTGTTTTCAACCTGACTACTTCTGCAAACTGTGTGCTCTTTCAACCATTCATGTAGCAAAACTTTCAGCTCATTCAGGGATGGCTGCTGGGGCTTTTCAGAATATTTCACTTTATACTCAAATATTTTCCCTACAGAAAATACACTGAAATCTCATTATTTCATTCAAAAATATTGTTTGCTTTGAATCCGTTTTAACAAACTGTTGTTTTCTTCAGATACTTTTAATTAGGGGTGTAACTATACATAAATCTATATCGATACATCGATTTGAATGGGTAATGATTCGGTTATATCGAGGCAAAATGAAAATATCGATCTATATCGTCATCATATTCTTGATGTGAATGGATATCATATGCCCATCTAACACAGTCGTGTTAGATGGGCATATGACATAGCATTATATCGATCGCAGACTTGCGTATTGAATTGAATCAAAATCATATCGTGACAGACTTTGTGATATCGAGAAATATCGAATCGTCATCCAAACATATCGATGTAATATCATATTGTGATATAGCTGGTGATTTACACCCCTACTTTTAATGTTTAGCAGCCACTCTGCTACTTTTAGGTAACCTTTAGCTGCTGTTTTGCTACATTTAGCTTTTAGCTGACAGTCTGTAACTTGTAGTCGTTATTCAGTTTTTGTCCACATTTAGCTTTTTATCAGTCTTTTGTTAATTTTAGCTTCTGTCGTAATCTGTGTGGTCTACAGTCCTCAGTTTACCTACAAGCACAAGTCTAAAGACTGTACACTTTTTTTCTCACTATTTTGCTTCCAAACACCGACAAGATTTACCTGAACAGCTGATGGATCAGCCTATTTAAGTGAGGAGTGAAGAGTTCGCCCAGCCTCTAGCTACCTTCATTTTCAGGGCATATATCATACTGCTTTAAGAACCTCTCATTAGTTTAGAATGCATGTCGCCCGATGGAGTGAATCAGAGATTTCTATGACAACCCTTGACTTCCTCTTTCAATGATTGCCTCTGTCACTGACAGGTTCAAATGTCACTTGACGTCTGAAGGAGTTGAAGTTACTCATTTTCTACATGCAGAAGTTCCTGTTTCCTCACACTCAGAGCTGACACTTTAAGCTCAAAATCATCAACTTTTAACACACTGGCAGCCATTTAAAAATCCTTCCCTGATAAATATTAACATCAAATTATTGTATTTTAAATCAGTTACATTCAACAATGCATTGTTACAGAATAAAGCAAAACGTGATACAGATTCACTTCATGTGTTAAAATCATCCTCTCATTAATTCATCAATGTTTAAACTATGTAAAACCAAAAGCAAAGTATTCTCCTATAATCTACTTTTCTCTAATTGTTTTCAAAATAGTTAATCAGAACATATTCTAAGAAAATCATTCTTTTTAACATGAACACATGAATAAAAATGCTTCTTCTTTACTTTTTGTCTTTTAAACCGTAGTTCCTCTTTTATGGGACACAGTTAATTTCACTTTGTTTCGACATTACAGAAATGTGAAAAACACATTTTAAGATGATTAGAGGACATGGATTGATCTCACCTTATTTTGACACTTCTGGAGCTTTTTGTTGCTTATAGAAAACTTTTTACTCCTTTTAGCTATCCTTTTGTCACCTTTAGCTATTAGCTGACTTTTTGTTACTTTTGCTTTTAGCCAGCCGTTTGCTTTATTTAGCAAACCCTTTATGATTTTTAGCTTTTACATAATGTTTTGCTGTTTTTAGCCTTTAAATGGTTAAAACTTTAACTAAGATTTCGCTACTTTATTTTTTTAAATAGCCATTTGCTACTTTTAGTGTTTAGCTAACCTTTTACTACACTTATTTACAATTTCAGCCTATTTAACAGTCAAGCAGCAATCAGTCTGTATTTTCTCAGGAATTGATATTCGTGAGATTAAATCTCTCACCTTCCTGATGAACGTCCTCCTGATGGTTTTGTCGTCCCAGGCGAACTGAGCCTCCATCTCATCATAACCTTGAAGAAACAAACAAGAGTCACAGCTTTATGATCGGTGAGGTTTAAATACCTCGAACATCTTTTTTTAAAACTAAAATGGGAAGAATCTGGTAAAGATTAGTAGAAGCAAACTAAACTAAAATTGATGTGTGTGAATTTTGTGTGTGTGAATATTCTCACCTGCTGTTGCCTCCTGATAGGTGGGAGGCTCGTTGTCAATGCTCACCTGCTGGGGCACAGGAGACACAAAAACTCTGCTTTAGGATCTATGATTTATCTTTAGGGATTTTTAGGGGAAAATTTTAATAACTGATTTTAAAATGCATTCACTGTTTTGAAAACAGAGAAAATAATCAACAATATTATATTAAAATAACAGCTTAATAGGCCTAAGTCTACACACAGCAAATATTCAAATCATACCTTTGACTTTTTCATGATTTTCTAGTGTTTGTCTGTCCTCTCTTGTGCTGCTGATGCTGAGGAAAAGGAAGAGTACCCACAGGTTCCTGCTTTTTGTGTTTAATAAAAAAAATCTGCTTTCAGTTTGGTTCCCAGGACCCAACCGCTCAGAACCACGCTGATTGTGTGAGTCCAGGCGCTGCTGTTGCTCTGAATCTGTGTGTGGATTACTCAGCTTTATAGGCCTCAGTTTGGTTTAATCTCCCTCTAACCCTGATCCCTTCGCACACATACACACACACAGCTGTGTCCACCTATACATTTGGGGACATTCCATTGACGTCCAATAATTTCTACAGCCTAACCCTGACCCCCTACCCTAAAACTAACCTCACAGGTACCTACGTGACCCTAAAACTAACCTAAACTCAATTCACACCTTAGTCCTAAACCTAACCCCCAACCCATCAATGGCTTTTAAACCAAACGGGGACTCGGCTTAGGTCCCCATATGTACCAGTGGTCCTCACATGTAGGTGTTCTGTCTTAAAATGGTCCTCATATGTCACAAAATACCCATCCACCCACACACACACACACACACACACATTAGCTTGGGCCGATGAGGCTGCTCCAGCTTTCTCCAGGTAGTCCTAGAACACTGAGCTCAGAACTGGTTGTCAACAAAACTATATAAAAACATTAGGGGTGCAACAATACATGTACCCGTATCGAACCGTATCGAACAGTGCTTTAGGTTCAATACACTCTTGTAT
>JARVJO010000365.1:20711619-20721907 GCA_031762555.1 Cynodonichthys magdalenae
TCTGACCACCATCAGTAGGCAAGGCGGGTGAAGTGTCTTGCCCAAGGACACAACGACTGAGACAGCTGGAACGGGGATCGAACCGGTGACCTTCCGGTTCCAGGACGACTCCCCTAACCACTCCACCACAGCCGCCCAAGTGACAGAAAATAAACAAATAAGCCAAACAGGAATTCACCAAGCCCCGCAATTTATAGGAGAGGATTTATGGACTGATGAGAGAAATTTTTCATCATTGTGTTTTAGTGATTATTGTGGAATGGTACTGATAAATTAATCAGTGTCTGTAGCTCTTTGAACAACATCAGTTTGAAGAAATAGGAGTTTAGATCTGATTGTTTTGACGAGCTAACAGGCTAGGTCAGTCTCAACTATATTATTTTTGAGACTGGAGTTGTTTTAAGATAGCCCCACTTTGGTCTTGGAAAATAAACTTTGCAGAAAAAGTAAAGAAATTTGTGTTTGGTGGATTGTTTCTTTGTTGTAACAATGTTTCTTGGCAAAAAATGTTATACTGTTGGTAAGCCTGTTAAATTCTCTTTTAAATGGTGCCACATTTGTGAGGAACATGCATTTTTTGGGATGAGCAGTAGAGCTGAGTATGTGGGTTGTGCACATGAAAAATTCGCCAAATCTTCTCTGCAAAACAGCTTATTTAGCTGTTGACACTTGCTTTGAGCTTCTGGTTCCTCCAGGTGCTGCCATTCAGGTGCCCACTATAAGATTTGTTACAACAAAGAAATAATCTACCAAACACAAATTTCCTTACTTTTTATGCTAAGTTTATTTAACTGAAGTATTCAAAGAGCTATCTACAACAGGTAAGATATGGATTGTTCACAAGCTTCCTACAGTGCTGCACTTAATTATACCTTTAAAATAAACTTGTGTTACAAGAAGCCTCCAGTAAATTAAATCAAGCAAGAAAGACTGGTGGAGCAAAAAGCGATGTCATTGTTGCAACAACTCCCGTGACCACATTCATAATTAGTTTAGTTTAATTAAAAAGAAGCTGTTGTTTATGGATGTTACATCGAACCGGAAATGCCCTATTACCCCAGAACGCCTCCTTCGCATCTCCTTATGTTTTGCCGACAGTGCTTCCTCCTCACCGCGGGATGAAAAACAAGGGCGCTCACGTGCGGCCAGCTCCCTGCCAGGCCAGCTTGCTTTCAATCTATTCTGCACTCCCTTTCTCCTGCTCCTTCCCCCCTCCCATTCCCTCTCTGTCCTCCCTCCCTCCTTCCCCTTCTTTTTCAGCTCTGGGCACGCATCTCTCCACCAGCCACCTGACCAGGAGCTCACATGTACTCTCGACACAGTTCCCCGCCTGGCTCACAAGGCTCTTTGCGCAGTCTCGTGCAGACAACAGCAGCAGAATAACGAGCGTCAGGGCAGATCACGTTTGGAACAGAGATGGCTGCACAATGCTGCGACTACAGACAAACAAGCAGGAGCTGATTCATTCTTCACAGGGATGGCAAAACCTGAGCAGAGGGTTAAATCATTCCCAACAGTGCGAACTGGGATAAAGTATAAAAAATTTTAAACTCATCAAATTTACTAAATAAATCAAATAATAAACAAGCTAATAAAGGAAGTGCAGAGGATATATAGTTTACATTGTGTCCTGTCAGACATGTACATACAGTTTGTTCACTGAGTTTGAGTCAGTCTGCCAACAACTGTCACTTTACAACCTGTTACACAGGTTTGAAACAGATTTCAGCTCTGCAGGGTCCTATATTCAGGAGATATTTTGGGTCAGTTTCATCTATAAAGTAATTCAGAGCACGTTTTCTCTAAAGACCTTGAATAATCTGGAGGAGCAACAAAAAAAGGAGGGGAGGCTGCTATCTCGCCTCTTATGCTTTTTTTTTTCTCCTTGAAGAAACACGTGCTGCCTTTTCTGTGTGGCTCTTAGCGCCTCCTTAAAGTGCACGTGTCGACGCCGCGCTGTGAGGGCTTTTGTGTGTTTTTTTTGCGTGGTGGCAGCTCTGGTATTCAGATTGGCACAGATGTTATCCGTGCATTTCCAGTGGTTTTCTTTGGACACGTCTGTCCCCTGTTTTCTGACATGTGACCTGACCGAGAAAACGGCGTACACATCATGCTGCCCTCCTTCTTCTAGTGGTCCTTTTAAATCTCTACACCCTCCATGTGTTCCCGCCTCCAGGCTTTTGAAAACATCTGTCCTCATGTCAGGCCCCTCGATGGGGGAGGCCAACACCCCCCCTTCTTTAGCCTCACTCAGCCCGTCCGCTCTCATGTGAACTTTTCCTGCTGTGAGCCAAGCGATAAGCCTCTCGCCACGTGAAACAGCTGGGCCTTGTGTCATGTGGCTGTTTATTGATGAAGAGCTATCGGCCGTGATAATTCTTCATCAGCCCTTACGTTAAACACGAGCGTTACAAAAGATATTTTATAACCAAATAAAGAAGCGTGTTGCTGCGTTTGAAACGTTTGTTTGGAAAAGCAAAGGTCAACAGGTCCAACTTCAGCTGGTTTGGAACAGATTTGAGTCATCGTTGCCTGCTGCCCCCGTCTGTGTGTGGGTGTTTGTTTGTTTGACTTAGCAAAATATCTCTTGAATCAATGAAATTCTCAGAAAGCAATCTTTGGGATGAACACATTAACTTTTGGAGTTCAACATGGCCACTGCAGCAATCTGAGCAAGCACAAAAGTGACAGGAACTCAGTCAGTTTTACAGATATTGAGCTACAATTTGGTGTGGTAGTAGCTGAGACTGATCTCTGACTTGTACCCTGAGTGATAACGGATTGCGCAAGAAATGTGTTTTAAATGTTGCCATTAACTATGGCAGTAACCTATGTCAGTCTGTTAGCAAAATATCTCATAAAACACAGATACTCACAGGTATCGAGTAAAAAACTTGGTGTGGTAGTAGATGAGCATTATCCCCAACATATACTTTGACTGCAACCCAACTGCCCACTGCACAACAACTGTGCTTAAAACTATGGCATTAATGCTTGAAGTTAATATTGTTTGTCTGTTAGCAAAATATCTCTTGAACTACTGAACTTATTTTAATGAAACTTTCAGAAAGTAACCATTGAATGTACATTTACAACTGATTAACTTTTGGAAACAACCTAATTTAAGATGGCCACCACTGCTAATCAATCTCAGACAACACAAAATGGTGAAAATTCAGCCAATTTTACAGATACTGAGCTAAAACTTGGTGTGGTAGTAGCTGAGAGTCATCCTCAACACATACGTGTTACAGAGCATCAACAGCCATTCTTTGAGTGGATTCCAATAAAAACTGCAGTCGTGCTGTTCATTTGGCTTACAGAGAACAAACTGAAGTGACACTCAGTCCCAGTTCTCCTCAGAGTTCCTGTGTTTAATCTTCAACCAGCAGCACAGGCTGCTTTCAAGATCACTTATTAACCGGAGACACGCGGTGAAATATAAACAGAAACTTTAGTCGTGAGTTTTATGTGAAGTACGTCACGTGACTGAAGACCTACTTTTGCTCAGCAAAGATAATTAGAATCTGTAGGCCAAACAACACAGCACTGAAAACAACAGATAAAATGGTCTGATCTGTAATCAGTGTTTAAAATGTGCCAAACAATAACAGTGACCTTGCAACTACGTCTTCCTTGTCTGTCTGCTAGTAAAATATATCTTTTGAACTACAGGACAGATTTTATTAAAGCTTCCAGAAAGTTCTCATCAGATGCACATTTTTAAATGAAAATATTTTGACGTTACCCCAATTCAAAAATGGCTGCCACAGCTAATCAACCTCAGCAAACAGAAAAATAGACAAAACTCAGTCCGTTTTACAGATAATGGGGCTAAAATTTAGTGTGGTAGTATTTGGATGGTTTATAATTAAACCTTCAGACAGTAATTATTGAACAGACATCTATGGCTGATTAAGTTTTTGTGTCAACCTGCAACAGCTAATCCACTCTTCAAGGATTTTCTGTTTTTTATATATTATGTTGAATGTTATTAGGAGCTGCTGTCTTGTAGACATATTGCAAAAGTTACATGGCGTCATAGAGTCAGGCGGTGACTGAAGCAGACTTCTGTTCTCACTGAACTTGTATTTCTGACTGAAATGCATGACTTTATGCCTCAATTTATCAATTTGCTACATGTTAGATTCATGGTAATGTGTGTTTAAAGACATAACTATGAATAAAAGTAAAAGTACCTGCAGTAATAAGGGGTCACAACTGCATCGTAGAAGAACTCTGAACTAAAGCAAACAAAAATCACTAGAAAGTTTTTCATAAAAAGGGCACCGAATGTGCCACTGACCCTTTTACCCTCCTGCTGCCCTTGGGTCAAAATGATCCAGGAGGCCTTCATTTTAAAACTGAGTCAAACTACAGCACTTTCATTTTAATATGAAGTGTACGCAGTAATAAATAGTGAAACATATTATTGTACTGATAGATTTTGTTATAAATTCTTCTTTCTGTGTCAGAGGTAAACCTACACGTTCTAAAAATAAACAGGAACTTTAACTTTCGTTTTATTAAAACCAAACGACGTCTCAGTCTGAGACTCATTTCTCGCTCTGCCATTCTTCCTTCAGTGATCCATTCAGATGCTGTGTGACACCGTGATCCCTGAAATAGAAGAACTGGTGCGTCAGCGGCTCGGTTAGTCATGAATATCCAGGCAAATGTGGGCTAAAATGTCCTTTTCACCCCTCCCTGTTCTGTTCTGTGAAAAGGGACTTGTGTAAAATGAAACTTTGTTATCTGTTATGAACTCGTCCATCAGGATGGTAACAGGAGCAGGAGGCTGAATCCCCCCACCAACACACACCCCGCCTCTGACCCACTGACCAATCTATCTGCCAACAGAGAGGAATTCCCTGCGCGAGCCGAACAGTATGAACACACACCACCCACAGCAGGGAGAGGAAGAAGGGGAGGGCTGCTTTTTGCTCGGGAACATGCGCGGCACGTGGAGACTGAGGCAGGATCCACGTGCTGTCAGCTCCAGGCGGGGTGGCATTAAAAAAAAAAGAAAAAAGAAAAATCAGGCGGATGATTTGTAGCATCCCTCAGCTCAGACTCTGTTGTCTGCTTACTGATATGTGATATCAAGAGTTCCTGGATCACTGTGACACATTAATGCCCAAATATGGTCGACGGGTCAAACTGGATATGTTTTTTTTATCCCTGTGAATCCATTGATACGTTTATATATTTTGATTGTGTGATTCAGGCTCTGGCAAAGCTTGGTGTTTACGTACAGGATGGAAACATTTTTTCGCACCACTGATTGTTTTGACCTAGTGGCCCTGACTTGTTCCCACACATCCTCTCGCTTCCTCACGTGGTGGGAAAACAAACCGATTAGAACAAAAACAACAAAAGTGAAACCGATAAACTGCACCAATAATAGGCATTTTAAACCAGCTCTTTATAATGCACATATTTCAAAATAAAAGCACACATCAGTGGATTCGTCTTTAAAACTACTGTTCGAGTAAAGCCAAATAAGTGGGATAGTGTGGAAAGAGAACAAGGAGTTTTTTTTTTTTTTAGGGTCGTGCCTTCATGTGAGTTTTGTTTACGTGGAGAGAATCTGAAGTTTGCAAGAAAGAAAGAAAGAAAGAAAATTGGCAAGAGGACTTCCCTCAATCAGCTTTCTCTCTCTCTCTCTCTCTAGCTCAAACCTCTCTGCAGTCTGCAGCCCAGAAGCATTTGGCTTCACACCGTGTTCCCCACAGCTGAGTTACAGCCTGAGGGAACAAAATCATCCCCTGACTTTAAACACATCCCCGATTTCAGTCTGCACAATATCACAGCATCAACGCCCAGCTACAGAATAGGGCTTTACAGGAAATATCATGATATGATATGTCAGAATGTATCGATACCACAATATATTGATATATCAGGTGATTCCAATAAATCACAGATAAAAAAATACATATAATATAGAAATGTTTTATAATCAAATAGACCTCACTAATTCCCAAAATTCCCTTACATACAAGCTGTGAGCATCATGACAGAAAATGACATCATCATTATTTAACAATACCATTCAGTGGTAAATAATATCAATACTTCATTTAAAATAGTAGCTGAAACCATTTTTTCCTAACAGGTTTAAGCCAAAAAAGAACATTTATTGGATTCTACTTACCACCAGGACTGTTCTCCATGTTCCCTTCTGTTCTTCCTTCTGGAGTTTGTAGTTTTATTCTATTTTATATTTTAGAGCTGCTGTTTGTCACTCAGGACTCTGGTAGAAACAAGTGAACTACTCATGAACCGCAAAGACATAAAGAGGAGGATCCCAGAGAAGCTCCCACTGTTCGCGGAGCATTGAGCAGAGCAAAAAATAAATGTAAACGATGAGAATAAAAATTCGGGAATATGTTCAAAATAAAAACAATAAAAAGAGATGAAATCAGATCACTTCTCCTTATCGATCCGGGTAATTTCCTCTTCTCGGATTGTGCAAAGTGCTCCGTCTGTAAGGCTACACCTCGCTGATGCCACAGGCTGTGATATCAGTGTGTGTATGTGTGTGTTCCCAGTAAACCATCATCATCATCATCATCAGAGTGGAAGTAGTTTAAACACTCCCCCCTCCTGCTGCTCACACACATCAATAAGCAACACGCGTCCTAAAATAAGCAGCACGTTTTCAGGTGCCTGAGAAATGTGACCGGTTTTTTTTCTTTAAATAAATGCCTCTGATCTGTGTCTGTGTGTCCCTGTTTGTTGATGTGTATCAGAAATGCAGCCTCCTCCCCTCCTCCTTCCTCCCTCCTCCCTGTCACGCTGTGTGAAAACATCCCCCCCTCCTCCCCCCTTCTCTCTCTTTGTCATTGGCCAAGAGCCCCGCGTGGAGACGGCGCATTGGGCTCGTTCGACACTGGAATGCTTTTGGTGAAAAAGCTCGGCAGCATGTGCGCATGGCATGTGAGCTCGCGCTGCCCTACTGACACACATTTTATGCTAATGAGCAGCCTGGGCTCGGCGGAAAGAGGGAGAAAGGAGAGAAAGATTGGACGAGAATACGTGAGGTATCACTCTTACGCTGTTTTCCCACCGAGCGAATCAGCGTTCGGTTTAAGACGCCGAGTTGTTTTAGTTTATTAGTTAGTTAATATTTCAAATCAAATCAACTTTATTTATAAAGCGCTTTAAAACAGCGGCCGACACAAAGTGCTGTACATAATGGGCCAAAAACAATAAAACAAATCAGCACTAAAAACACACAAATAAAAGAACAATAAAAACAAGCAAAAAACAACTAAAACAGACCAAGGTCTCAAACTGGGTTAAAAGCCAATGAATAAAAATAAGTTTTAAGATTTGTTTTAAAAACAGGCAATGAGGAGGCCTGCCTATATATATATATATATATATTTCTATAGCGCGTTGTTAGGGGTTTATTCTACTCCCGGCGGAGTGATACAATATCATTTTTAGGATATCCATATAAAAGTTGTAACATTGACGGCCATTTCATTTAGATGGGGCCAGTGAAAATCCAGAGGTGGCTTAAGACCAAAAGCCAGAGCAGAATTTAAAAAAAAAATTTTTTATGATGTTGTCAGATTATCTGACAAATACTGTAATGTGGGAGTTAGGTAGCTCTATTTTTTATATTTAAACTTCAAAATAAATATTAATGCTTAAAAACAAATATAAAAACACTAAGCTTATACACTAAAGCTCTGTAGCCTAAAGTTTTCTGAATGGAAGACTTAAAAGCAAAATGTCATTTATTATTAACTAATAAAATAGCTAAAAAAATAAAAATTTTTAATTTTAATTTTTAGTTTTTTCTTTCATAATACTATATATTAATGTTAAGTGGACCTCAACCTTTCACTGGCAAAACAGAAATCAAAAGTATAAAGCATGCTCAGATATCAATACTATCTATTATTTTTTAAAGTAGAGTTCATTATTATTATTATTATTATTATTATTATTATTATTATTATTATTATTATTATTAATCCTTTATTTTACTAGGACAAAAACTCACATGGGATTGAAAATCTCATTTATAAGCGTGTCCTGATCAAAACTGACAACAAAACACAAGTTTCATAAAACAAATATCAACAATTAACATTGTAATAAAAGCAAACAACATAAAAAACAGTCAAAAACTCCATAAAATTGTTAAAACTTTACAACAATAACAGCTAAAATAAACCGTACATGCCCAACTGGTCGTACCATAGTGGCTTCTCTTTGCATGTATTGACGATCTTTGCCTGAGAACACGGACACGTGCGGAAAGGGCGGTTCTCACCGTGACTCCCAGCTCCCCCCCCTCCTCTCTCCCTCCTGTCACGTTTTCTTTCTCTGGGCGGATTGTGAAGCTGAGAGCCTCGGAGCCGGAGAGGAAATGTAGGTCAGGAGCTGCTTGTGCAAACATGAGCGCCGTTAAACACCCGAAATATGCTAAAACCTCCGCGTCCTGACAGAAAGGAAGACGCGCGCGCACAAAAGTAGTAAATTTAGGTCACGTCGGGGGTGGGGGGGATGTGGGAAACGTATGATTTGTATTATTATTTTTTTTAAGATAGGTGAGCTGAACTATAAAAACTTCATTACCACACCTGCTGAGGAATTGGGCTATGAGGTCAAAATGTAATAATGTAAATGTAATTTATTTTAATATTAGTTATAGGAATCTAATGCTTGCCTGCTTTATTTATTTTTAACAAGAAATAATTCAGTTTGCTACTTAACCTAGTTACATATTAAAACTAGGTTTATCTAATATGGAGCTATATCACAAATCTTAAGTACTTTACTTCCGTATATTTAATGTACTTTTTGTTTTGGAATGAAGCAGATTAATTTATTTACCTTTAATACAAATCAGTATCAAAGTAAACTTAGCTATATGAAAATCACTGCTTTCATGTTATGACAATTATCAACAACATCTGCATCTAATGAGAAAACAGCAGTTGTAACAATATTTATTCAATAATAATAATATTCTTATGTTCTGTGTCAAAATATGTTTATGGCCCTTGTCATGTTCTCACAGATTATTATATTCTGCTTGGCAGGCTGTTTTCCTAATCAGTAAATAATAAGTGATGTATTAATTTAAAAAATAGTCAAAATAAAAATACAAGAAAAGAGGCTAGATAGATAGAGGGGCATTTAAACATAGACATTTTAGTCCAGTTTCATCATGACACAAAACACAATAAATACACACAACAATGAACACATTTAACTAATTAGAAATAATAACAATTAATAAAAAATTAATGACAGAAAATTGATAGAAAGCAGTATTTAAAAGTGGAAATCCTTCACAGACATGTAGGTAGTGAACAAACAGCGCCTCCTTGTGGCTTAAATATTCTGTGCAGCCACTTCTCAGACCTGTTTGTTGTAAATAACAAAGAATCAGGTCATCTGAACAGAAGGCCTCATTTAAGTCTTTTTAGGAATTAGTTCAATTCCTGGCTGCACCGTAACACAAGATGGAAACAAGTCAGCCAAGAGTAAAGCTGTTTACTCTCTTTAATTTCCGTTCTTTGTTTTTGGTGTTTTTTTTGTTTTCCACAAGATGGCAGTGCTAACATGGCTGTGGGAGGCTTCTTTAGTGGTTTTGTTGTGACTTCTTGACTAAAGTCCTCACATGTTTTTTATGTTCGTCATGTACAGGATTAAAAAAGCTCTGTTGTCTTTCCAAACAGAAAATGGGTGTAGATGTAGGAGCAAGTATGAGCTGAGAGGCAGGAAGGACTAAATATGGCACAGAGAACATTAACGTTGCTTCTCTAATTAAAGTTAAACCGGGCGCTCCGGCCTGTTACGAGTTCCTCTTTGTGTTTGCACAGTAACATTTCCACCATCCCTGGTTTCCTCCAACACTCTGATTTCTCTGTCTCCCTATCAGCACAGACAGCATCAATTTTGGTCAAACCTTGAAAATCCTAGTGGTGTAAAACAATAATACATGGAAATAATGTGATCTTTAATTTCCTGATAATGTGTCGATTCTTAAAATCACTGTATTGATTTTTAATTTAAACTTAATGGATTGATGTTGTAGAAAGAAATGTGAAATACAAATGCAGTTCTCACTGTTCTGATTGCGTAAAAATTAACAAAATTTAATAGTATTTTATGCATGTAACGGATCTTGTGCTTTTTATAGTGAATTGTTTTTACTAGAATCTTTTGGAGAAAAAAATGGCTATATACACTGCTCAAAAAAATAAAGGGAACACTCAAATAACACATCCTAGATCTGAATGAATGAAATATTCTTCTT
>JARVJO010000365.1:20726776-20755797 GCA_031762555.1 Cynodonichthys magdalenae
GTGTCCATCTCGTCATCTCTGCGCTGTCATTAACACTTTGCGTTCCTGTACCTTATGATTTACAAATTAAGCACTGGTTAAAATGCTGTTTCAATGAATGAAATACCACGTAGAGCTCAGGTAGTTTTTGTTTGCAGTTCTCAGCTGTGTCATTGAGCAGGGAACATGACGTTTCATGTTTAGTCAAAGTTTATTACAACTGTTGCTTTGAGGGCCACCATAACGCTCATGTAGCCCTCAGTGAAAATGAGATTAACACCCCTGATTTAGAGTATCTGTTGGGAATGACGTTTAGGTACTACCACCCCCAAATGTTAGTTCAGTGTCTCTAACATTTACAGAGTTATAACCAGTTTAGTTAACCAAGGTCAAGTTTTATTGCAGCAAGCAAACTCGCATAAAAGATTCTGCAATATTTTTTATGCCCGATGCCTTTCCTGACACAACCTGCAGCCTCGGGATTATAAGACTGTCCCCGAGCCACCGCAGCTTTGGGTGTGCATATGAGGACTAATAAAACATGGTGATCATTTCAAATAGTTGTCACAAACACACTAATTTATACTCCGCCAGCAGAATGTTGAATTTCACATAAAATTCACTGATGTAACACATACCCATGAGGTTGCAGGCAGATGTGGAATGGTTTATTTCTGCTTTAAAACAATTCTTGATAAATAATAAGTATGTTCATGTTGTCAGGAGTGCTGCAGTAGCATTAAGTCCAACACTATCAGGCACTTCCTCCACCTGCTAGTAGATGCCGTGCAGGAACTTTCCATGATATTCCCTCCTGTTTCTCCTCCACATTGGGTTTCTGCTGTACAACTTATTTAGTGTATAGTTCTCAGGGTGCTGGACTCCATCATTGTGAGGAGCTTTCTTGTCTTGATATCAGTGGCTTCTATCTCCTCTGTTGGCCAGGCGAGGTAACTGATAACTGATGATGTGATGATGACTTGGACTTTGTTCTTACCGTTCCTCCGGATCATTAGAACTTGCCTTAGACTTTGCAGTCATGTGGTTGTGGGTGACTTTGGTACAGCCTCTTCATGATTCCTGTCCACTCACAGAAACCCAAGGTATCTGTAAGACTCTTAAACATTTTAAATGTTGCCTTCGTGTAGTTGGACATTTTTGAGTATCTTGCTAAATTACCAATTAAATGTCTTTTAGTTTCACATTGTTGGTGAAAAGAAAATGCAGTTTTATTCTTGTTTAAATGTATCTAATCTGGAATTTTTTATTTATGCAATTTATAAAATATGAAAAATGTATCTTAGCAATATATAGCAAATAACAAACATTAATAAAGTCACTGTTACTTGTTATTTTTCTTTAGTGTACAGACAACATTGTTTATAGTTTAATAGTTTATTAAAATTTGTTGCTGATGAATAATAAATAGTAGGTCAGTTTCGAGTGTCTTAGCAAACAGAAGTCCAGTTTTCCTGAAAGAAATAGTCAAGTTGAAGGGCTGAACTGTGAATAAAAAAAAAATGCAAATAAATGTTTTAAAAAAACACTTCCAGAAAGTCTGGAGATCATTTTACTCTATGGAAGAAAAACAAATCTTTATTCACTTTGTTTTATTTAAGAACAGAGCTTACTTTCTTAGCAATAATGACACATTTAGTTATCCCTTTTTCTTATTTTTGGACAAAAATGATTTGAACTTACATATTTTTTTCATTACTGATCAATCAGAGAGTAAAGGAAACACATAAAGGTAAATGTGTTTATTAAATCTTGCTTTAGTAAGCAGCGTGCACTTCTGCTGTCTGTTGCTGGATGGCTCAGTCAGTCAGACGGACAGCTTCCTCTCTGACACAAAGAGGCAGTTAGCTCTGCCCCTCAAGGACTGATGGGCCAGGTTTGATCTCATCACAGATCAAATGTTACTGCATTAAATGTTTCCTTACCAGAAAACCACCGGGTTGATTTGCTTAGGAAAATCCTGCAGTAGGAAAAAATAAGAGTTACAAAACTGTGGAAACGTCCAGAAGAAAGCCTCTTTGTGCTTCACAAGCGAGGCACGATGGAAAACAGCGTGTCGTCATTTGAATCTAGTAGGCTTGAACAAAGTCAGTTAATATTTATGCCGGGCTTTGAGTGACGTTTTTGCTCACCTCTCGAGCCCAATGGTACTTTCACTGTTTCGCTTCTGCTGCTTTGGGTTTGTTTTTGTTTTTTTGCGACAAAGTTTGACCCTGAATTCTGAGTGAATTTGGTGACTTCATTACGCTTCTTATTGCATACCAAATTTTTTATGCAAGTGTTGAATGTAGTTCCCCAGCAGGCATGTTTAGTCACAGTGAGCCTGTTGATTGGCCTGATTCCCTTGTCTCTCTCTCTCGCGCGCTCTCTCTCTCTCTCTCTCTCTCTCTCTCTCTCTCTCTCTCTCTCTCTCTCAATTGGCGCCCACCATTGCAAAGTCAAGGCATTGCAAACATGGAACGAAAGCTATGGAGTGATACTGATACCCCCAAAGGTGTGCAGCCCCTTTGCCAGATGTGTGTTTGTGTATGTCAGTGAGTTAATCACTGTGGCTGCTTGTATGCACACGCACTGCTCTGTGACAGTCGACCTGTATTTGGGTGATGAGCTCAGTCAGAGATTTAGATTAAACACTTCTTGCTAACTTAGACTGACTCAACAGAGTGTTTTTACATAGGGTGATGGTAAAGAGTGACTTTGAGACAAAGAAAGAGAGAAGGGTGGGGGTATGGGAGGGGGGGGGGGCAGCAAGTTGAAACCTAAGCTCTCTGAACCCTGTTTTCCCTGCCTTCGGGCATTCTGTGGCTGGTAAAAATATGTGCTGTATATTTGAAGTGTTGGATCACGTGACGAAGGCAGGGTTTGTGAATCAAAGTACACAAGGATTTCAAGAGGAGCGGGAGAAAGAAAGAGAGAAAGAGGGTGTATGTCAGAGAGAAAGCGAGACTGGGGGAAAAGCAGAGAGGAGGAGGAATGCAACAGGCTGAGCTCGGTTGTCGCTGCGAGGCGGACTCCTGACTGACAACTTCTCTACGTCTCAGCTCCACTTCTCTTCAGCCGACTTCAACTCACCCACCTCCACTCTGTGCTGCGTCCACGTCCCACATCTGGTAAGTTTACTTGGAGGGTCCCATTCTCCTCGTAACTTCACGGTGTTGGCAGTTTGTGAGACAGGAGGACAGGCGGAGGACATGTCAGAGCATGAGTGAGAAGTGCTGCTCTTCTTGTCCCTCAGCCTCTTTTTGTGAGCAGGCATTTGTGGGACAGCACGAGCGCGGAGATTGAGTTTCCTGAGGACAGCTTTAATTGAGAACAGAGATTTGGGGACGGAGCAGAAAGAGCACAGGAAGGGAATGAAAGATGATCAGCTATTTGTGTATGATTTAAAGCTAAAAAAGTGATGTAGGGATGGGAAGTTTGTCTTTATTCCCTTTAATTTTTATTTCTGATTTGACAAATTTCAATTCATGATTCTTTTAAAAAGAATTAGCTAAAACAAAAGGTAAATTCTAGACTTTTTAAAAATAATGATACAAAATACCGCTTAAGTTTTAAACCCCAGTTCTGGTCGGCTTTTATAACATCAAACCATTTTCCTGCAGCAGACGAAGTGGCCACTGTAGCCTGAAGGCTCTCAGCCAACTGTCTGTCAGAGCTGATGGATCACTCCATCAACATCACAAATGACTGAGTACGTCTGGTCTACCTGAGCATATACATGCTCAGTCACTCCCCCCACACACCACTGAAGGGAACAACAAAACTGACTACACCACATATCTCAATCTGCCATGTGTCTGATTGTTGCTGCTGATTTGTCGCCCCGAGAGTTAGTGCAAATAAACCTGTTGACCCGCTCCCTTACGCCGAAACCCGAGCTCCTTTTTTTGTTACAGACTGAATCATTTCGAATGGTATCCTTTGTGCGACATGTGGTGGATAAATACCAAACGCACTGTCTGATTGATGATCCTGATTAAAGTGTTATTTGCATGCTAAGTGCCTTCTCGCAGCTTATCTTAGCTTTCTGCATCCATCAGCTAACACCGCGCTGATGAGTACTCACGCCACACAAGGCCTCGTTACAAGCTATTTTTGCGAACTCTTGACAAATCTATTCCAGATTAATTTTCCTTTAAATGCCTTGGGGGGGTTCGTCAGCACGTCTCAGGGAACGGTGGATGGGTTTAATAGACGATGGAAAAACAAGTGGGTGTGATCAGTTTGTTGTATATTAGAGATCATGGTGGGAAAACAGAGTTTCTTCTTTGAGCGCTCGCTCTTTTTTTTTTTTCCATGTGGGTTTATTTGTTTAGAGCTCAGACTGTTGGTCGACTTCAGCTTTAAAATATTAAGATGTGTTGGTTGTTGTCTTTAGTTTTCTTTTTGGTTGCGGATAATCTGCTGGAGTGGTTTGTGTGTGTGTGCTTGCATGGTCATGTGTTAGGGTGTGTTGTGTAGAACGTCTTTAACTGTGCTGCAATCTCATCTTTGTTCTCTTCACTTTTTGAAGAATGACAGCCCCTCGGGCAAAGAGGGATGTCTGGCTCTTCTCTTTTTTTTTTCTTGTCCGTCCCTCTGTCTCTTTTATTTCATCTACTTTAAAAAGAAAGGGAAATTCTCCGTTTCCTTTTGTGGCGTGCATCAGCTGAGTTTCATTTTATACGGGTTTTTTTTCTGCAGCTGCATATAAAGGAAAGCTTAATAGATGAGAACATTGCAACTCATTTTTGATAACAGACTTAAACATTGTTCGCTTAATTCTTATGAGGGATTTGGTTAGAACTGCTTTGGTTGTGACATTTCCCATTTGATTCAGAGATTTTGAAGACATTTATTGGCGCTTTTGCTTTAGTTCTTCAAATTTTAAGGGCTAAATGGACCTCAGTGTTAATTATGACCCCTGCAGCAAAAAACTACAAGTCCTTCAAACATGCTTTTAATCCACTACAAGGAGGAGCAGCCAGAAACTGATTGAGCGTTATGTCTAAGTGTCACTTAATGCTAAATGAAAAGCTGCCATCCTGAAGTCTAAATAAGGCCTGACCCGTGGCAGAACTGCTGAGCCTGGAGCTACGGGGGCTGACCCCATCTACAACCCTGAAGACCCTCAGCGGCCCATGGGCTCACCTCCATTATAATGAGAACATTGTGTGTCATAATAAACAATGCTATCATCAACGCCATCCCTGTTAGTACTGCAAACACAGAACTCACTTAGTGTCATTCTACTGGTGACAAAAGATGAACTTAGTGAAAAATAATGAAAAGTGTCATCAGTTTATATCAGATCATGAAGCTGTTAAAGGATCATTTCAACTGTTTGATTCACTGGACTGAAGATTTCTTGTTCATCACTCTTTGTTGCCCGCCGCCATCAAAGCTGGGCGATCATGTAATAACCCGTGTCAGTGCACGTTTGTTCGTCTGTTAGCAAAATATCTCACAAACCAAAGAGTTAATTTTGATGAAACACTCAGAAATTAATGCTTGGTTGTTCGTCTGCAAGCGATTTACTTTTCCAGTCATCTCCATTCAAAATGGCCACCACAGCTAATCAACTTTTTCGAACACATGAATGGCTATAACTCAGTCAGTTTCACAGATAATAAGCTGAAATTTTGTGTGGTAGTAGCTGAGGGTCAACATAAGAGAAACCCTCAGCACCGATGAACAGATCTTTCTATAAAAACCTGGTCATAAACTGTGGGAGTGGACTTTAATCAGTGGACAGAATTTAATATAATGTTCTGAAAGTAATCACTAGCTGTAAATCTACAAGTGATTTAACCTTAATAAAGATGGCTGCCACAACAGATGGACTTTTATCAAACACACGAATAGCTGTAATTTACATGTTACATGTGCATATTGAGCTAAAAGACTGTGTGGTAGTTGAGCCATCACATCAACACACAATTAGTAAATCCAAGTTGCTTCTGAGCTGCTAGCTAACACCTAATGTATTTTCTCTTGTGCATTTGAATAATATTTTGTAATCCGTTTGAAATGGGCAACTACTGTCAGCATTTTGAGATGTAAAATTTACTCTGAAACTTTCAAGAAGCTCAACCTAAGAAAATTTGATCCCATCAATTGGAAAGTATTAAAAAAGATATTTGTTGATCAGTCATTTCTAAATGAGTATTAAGAGTCAGAAAACAGACATGAAGCATTTTTAAAGCCTAATATATACCTCTGTGTCCATCCCTGACTACGCTAACAGCATAATTGCGTCTGTAAATAAAAATGTGTTTGCCACAGCCAGAAACATTTTGTGGTTGGTTGATGGCTGTCAGAAGCAGATGGTTTATTGCTAAGCTGTGTTTGTGTTTCTCAAAATACATTTTTTGCATGTCAGTTTGACATGAAATATAGTATGGCCATTTGTTGGAAAATCTAATTATGTCATTTGTGGATGATTGTGCCTTTTTTCCACAGAAATGATGTTTGTGTGTCAGTATGTGCATTTTCTCTTAAGGGTGTTAAGCGTAACTCTTTTTTTCTTTTTGTTGAATTTTCTCAGAATAAAGAAGATTCAACTGTGGTTTTTGGTTTGCAGGTATTTTTTCCTGCTAAAGTTGTGTTTTTTCTGACTTTTAGGGAAGTTTTCAACAGAACTACTTTTCATTTTCAATTACAAAACCCAACGCAAGTCTTTAAGAAAATGTTATTGTGCAAAACAAAAGGAGTTGAGCGTACAATACGAATTGTTTGCTTTATCATTTACTGACAGTGGTTGAAAGATTTCAGAGGAAAAAAAGAGACAAAAAGGTAGATAAGCAAATCCAACAAAACCACACAAGATAATCAAACACATTTAAAAAGAAAACGCCTTCAGCACATTGCAGTTACATGATGGCCTTTTAATAAAGACCACCTTAGATAGAAAATGACTTATTAGTTGGGAGGAGAAAACATGTTCTTTTTAGAAACGATTTAGTGTAAGAATTTAAGCCAGACAATCCTAAGGGAAAGGGAAAACATGAGTTCTGTTGCTTGTTCTCAGCCTACAAGATCAAAGTATATATCACCAGACAAAGTAGTTTTTAGCTCTTTGACCAGTCAAATCAGACTTTATCTTTGGTGAACACTCAATAAAATGATAAAAAAAACATCATCATGTGATCTATAAAATGCTATTATCCAAGACTGACTACTCAACAAGCTAATAATCAAACAGTATAAGGATATCCCTGATGTCAAGGGCCAAAAATACAAGAATAAATAAATAAACCTGTTGAAAGAACACAAAAAATGAGAGGAGAAAATGTTAATCCCAATTATTATTTTTTTTTTCAAGATTAAGTTATCCTGTTTTGTTCTTTCTAATCCTGAGTTCTGAGTTATTTGATTATCTCTATAAGTTTTGCTGGAACGGTTGTAAATAAGTCTTCTTCTAACAGCTGATTATTAGCAGAGCAGCTGAAGTGAACTGAGAGCAGCGTAGTTCACCTGCTTTTCTGCATGAACTCATGTACAAAGTTCTGATCAATCACACAATACTTGGCACATACCCTTAAGCCAGTGGTTCTTAACCACATGGTTTCACCCCCTGCATTGAGATATTATTGAGAACCTGGTAATATTTAATTAGATATCTGTATAAACCAATGACTTTCTGGCACCAACATTCTGCATAATGTGTGCTATGTATTGTCATCACTACATGTTCCCATGCAATGATGAAATTTGTGCTCTGCATTTGACCCAAGTGGAGCAGCGGGCAGCTAAGCACCCGGGGAGCTTAGGGACTGGGTGTCTTTCTTAAGGACATCACTATACGGGGGATTGAACCTTTGACTTTCTGGTCCCAAAACAACTGTCCTACCACTGCACCACAGCTGAAACCAGAAATGTTGTTAAATTGTTGCACTATTTGCTCACGCAGTTGTTCACAAAGCGGTGAACCTTGCCCCATTCTTGTGAATGACTGAGCCTTTCAGGGATGCTCCCCTTATACCCAATCATGACACTCACCTGTTTCCAATTAACCTGTACACCTGTGGAATGCTCCAAACAGGTGTTTTTTGAGCGTTCCTCAACTTTTCCAGTCGTTTGTTGCCCCTGTCCCAGCTGTTGTGGAATGTGTTGCAGGTATGAAATTCAAAATGAGTGAATATATGAAAAAATAAATAAAGTTCAACAGTTGGAACATTAAATATCTTGTCCTTGTAGTGTATTCAACTTAATATATAAATGATTTGCAAAGCATTGTATTTTGTTTTTAATTATGTTTTACACAATGTCAAGGCCAATGGATTTATATGTGTGTGTGAATCGGCCTTATTCAGGTGTAAGTCACCAAACTAGGCAGCAACAGCGCTGAAATAGTGGACCAATAAAAATGCTGTAATGACAGTCAGTCTATACGACCAGCTGGCTCCATTCATTAGTTTTATGCACAGTGCTCAAACCTCATTCATCTAGAAAACACTCCTCTTTTGGTTTGGCAATGCAGCTTTATTAATGAAAGCTCAAATCATCTTGGGACGTATGGCTTAACTATTGATTTATTAACAACCAGAGAAAACTTAAAGTGGACTTTACAGCCTTATTGCAAAACTGTTATTGGTATTTATTTTTTATAGATCATAATTTTTTTAACTCAGTATGTTCATTAGATGTTTCAGTAATAATAATAAAAAAAAAACTCTGGAAAAGCAAAGAATAAAGCGCTTCAGATTACCAGGCAGAAAACGCTACATTGTCTTTATAGACCAGATTATAGATCTTTAACCTTTTTATCCTTTTACCTTTTTAAAAACCAAATTTAAAACATGAAAGTGACAAATCCCTTTTTATGAGCTCTTTAGATAAAATATCTCTGTGTCAACTCTAAATAGCACAAATATTTTTAACTTATTCATTGTGGTTAAATCTCAGTTTTAAGAAAAAAACAATCTAAAGTTGTTTTGCTGCCTTGAAGACACAAAGTCTCGTTCCTCAGCCCTAAAAGTGAATTCTTTGTATTGTAAATTTTAATTTTTCCCTGAAAATATTGTACCACACTGTCCCCAATACCACACTACTAAATGTTTTTGCAATGAAAAATGTTAATTGCAAGAGTCCTCACTGTGTATATTACATAAATACATAGAAACTAAACTAGAAAAAAAGTCTTCAACAGTGAAAGAAATGAATTGTTCTGTGAATCAAAGTCAAACAAACATTGTCTGGGAATATTTAGCAGAGTTTTTGTTGGAAACCAAACTCATTATATATGTTCAAAACAAGCTGAGTGTTTTTAAAAAGGACCTCTTTTTTTTCTCCTTTGTGTCTTTGTTTTGGGATTTTGTCTCCCATCTATTCATCATCAAGCAGCAAAGTGTCAGAATCTGTTTCCAGCAACAATAAATCTCAGAAACATGTTTCACATTTTTTCTGTTGATTTGAGGAACTTGGCTTTGAAGACAATTACAAATATATTTTTATGAAGCTTTTAAATTTTATGTTTGGAGAATAGCCAAGAATTTTATAGAACTCTTTTCTTTTGTATCCCTACATGAAAAAATATATTTGAACTGTTTTGTGTTACTGTAATACCCTCATGAAACTAAATGTATTCACAGAAATATGTGTTTTAATTGTAAGGATGTTTAAAATATAGAGTGGCTTTTGTCATAGTTTTGAAACCATCAATGACAATAATAGACAAAACTGAACTACAAATAGTGATAATCAGTAACAATATCGACAGCAATAATAATAATACTTAAAGGTTTGGGCGGTACGATGGCTCAGTTGGTAGAGCTGATGCCTCTCAGCAAGAAGGTTGCCGGATCAAATCCCAGCCCGGGGTCCTTTCTGGGTAGAGTTTGCATGTTCTCTCTGTGCATGCATGGGTTCTCTCAGGACACTCCGGCTTCCTCCCACAGACCAAAAACTGTTAGGTTCATTGGTAACTCTAATTGTTTCTGTGTGAGTGAGAGAGTGAATGGTTGTCTGTCTCGTTTGTCTCTATGTGTGGCTGTGATTGACTTGTGACCTGTCCAGGGTGTACCCCGCCCCTCGCACTGTGACTGCTGGATATGGGCACCAGTGACCCTGATAGGAATAAACGGGTAAGGAGAATGGATGGATGGTTTGGTGTTTCTTAAAGGAATATGTATCATCCGACAGCTTTCATGTCAGAGTTGTAGATTAAGATCATCTCTTTCTGTGAAATTATGAAGTTTGAAAGTAACGTTATGAGCAATGTCACTCCATCAACCAATCATCCACACTTAATTTTAGAGCTAAATCGGTAAAGTTGACTTAATTATAGCAATATTTGTGGGGTTTTTTTTAAGTTAAATAGTCTATGGCAGGGCTATTCAACTGGCGGCTCATGGACCACATCCTGCCTTCGGGAGTTCTTTAAAAAAATAGTAATAATAATTTTTTTTCATCACTATATTTAATATAAAAATAAATCTTAAATCAAATTTAAAATTAGGATTCAAATCAGCAAAATAAACAATCAGTTTTAGATGTTAATCCAATGATTACTTTTTGAAAGTTTCATTAAAATTTGGCCAGAATTTGATGAGATATTTTGCTAGCAGACAGAGTGGACTCCAGATTTTTAAAGAAAAATCTTCAGACCAGTTTCATACCTTCAAATCAAGTTTTAGGTCAGTATCTGGAAGATATTAGACCAACAAGAGATGATAATATATCTATATTTTAAAACTCTGTTCTGTCAACAAGAGTGTCTCCTTTTATTGCAGAGAAGAAGACATTTTTGGACTGCACTAAGATTACAGAGCAACATTCAGCTAAACTGTAAAAGGACTGCAACCCCATCTACAAACGTCCAGGACATTTAATCAGACTAAATTTTGGTTTAAATTCGAATGTGCTCAATCCATGTATGCACACATCTTTAATCTGTATTTCAATTTGTTTAGCTCAATAATATAAAAATTACTTAAACCTGTCAAAAGGAGCTGAAAAGACAACATATCATAGAGTTTAAAAATGTAAGTAGTCTGCTGAACTGCTGCTGATGAATACATTTGGTTTTTGAAAAAAAAAAAAAAAAAGAAAGACCCAATTAGTTAGAGAGATTCTCGGAAAACAGTTTTTTCTTTTTGTGTTGTTTTATAACCATGACTTTCAAGCTGATTTGAGTTTAAAAAGCAATAAATTTAGTCACATTTACACCCGGCATAACTAGATCCAGATAAATCTGCGGACTAAAAACATGTGATTCAGTACATTTTCAACTGCATGAACCAGTGGTGCTGACTGTGCAACCAAGTATGGAAGCCCTGAAAAACATGTTTGTAAAAAATGATTAAATGACTTCAGGGTAAAAAAAAATAAAACATTTTTATGCTCAGTATGATTTTAACGACAGTCAAAAAATAGTTTTGTGTGTGTTAGTCAGCAGTATGGGGACCAGGTGACCCAGTTTGACCTGACCCGGCAAGGTCTCATAAAAGCAGCATTGAGGCCTGGAGGCCCAGATACACAGCGCTGCTTTTGTTGCCCGACCCAAGGTGTACTTCCCTTGGAGGGAAAATGTGGTGTGGGGGTACTCATTATAAAGACAGAAACCATTCCTTGGCTTGGCAGCAGATTATTTTATTAGTGGAAGTAAAATTGTTTCTGTTTTTTTTTTATTCAGCGCCACTTTCTCCCCCTCCTGTTCACACAGTTAAAACACAATCAGCTCCTATTAATCCAGTTTCCAGTCTGGTTTTAATTAATTCTGCTCCATTCACTTCTCACACGCGGCCCACCAGATGTTTAAAACTCCCTCTTCTCTCCTATTTTCCTTTGTTTCCTTCTGCCCCTTACATCTTTTCCTCAGCTTTCAACACATTGTTTTTTTTTCTTCATCTAAATTCTTTTATACATCTGGTTTTCATACCACCTATTGCACACTTTGGCTTTGATTGGCTAAAGAGAAATCATGAGGGTTCCGCATCTGTGGTTGGATCCTCCGTCCTGTATTTACTACTTCATTCTTCAAGGTCAATTGCCGCCGTCAATGGTGCTTCAGAGTGTGTGAACGCCGTGTGTTTTCCACCGATGACTTGAACAAAGTTGCAGCACATCTGCTCGCATGTTCCTTCTTGTTTGTGTCTGGCGTTCTGCTCTAAGAGACACGTGTGTGGACATGTGATTTACAGAACGTGGCGATCTATGTAACGGCTTAAAATGATAACAACTTGCTTTCAGACGACCTGCGTTTGGCGCTGTCTGGTCGGCAAACACTGCGGGTCTTTGTGGAAACGGTTGTAGGGACTCTCCCCGCCGGGCCCTCGCAGAGAGGGGAAACCGCAGTAGAGCTGAGCAGTTACAGAAAATCAGTCAATATGGGAAATATGACTTTAAAAACAACACTAACTGAGCTGACTCTGTGGCTTTCTTTGTCAACGTGTGCTGTATGTGTGGGGGAAGGGTAATAGGGAAGGTAAAGAAGATTAGGAAAAAACTTTTGTCCAGTTTTTTGTCTTAAACAGCTTTTATTTCTGAAAATCTAATTGTGGGTCAGAACTCAGCACCTTGACCTTCTCATCAGTGAAGAATAGTTTCACATGGACTTTAATCAAGAGGTGACATGGTGTAAACTTAAAACGTTACCCAATATAATCTTTTTTGCGAATAGAAGCTTAGCCAAAGCTTTAAACACAAAGGATCATTCCACAGTGTTATCCTGTTTTAGTCAAATTTTATAAAAATAACATTTTGTCTGATCTTGTTTGATATATTGCAGATTTTGTGTAATGTTAGCCTTCAGAGCATGTGTTCCTTTCAACTGTTACCACACCAAGTTTTAGCTCAGTGTCTGTAAAATAACTGAGCTGTAGCCTTTTTTTTACATTTGTTATAGCCAAATGCAGTACTGTAATACATGAAATGCAAATACTTGTTGAGTAAGGTCCTTTTATTTTTTATGATTAAGCTAGCAGCCAGTGCGGCACCCATGTTTTTTATTTTTTTATGTTTTTTGTTTGTTTTCTTCTTTTAGCTCGTGCACTTGGAGAATGTTTGATGTACGCTCCGGCAGCAAAGGCTCATGGGACATTTCATAAATTGATAAAATAAGAGTATTTGTAGTTTTATAAAGTGTGCAAATCTACATGTGCACTTAAATCTAATCTAAATGTATTTTGTAGTTACTTGTGTTTCATTTTTAATCTTAGACCATGAGTGAAGATCAGTTTTACAGTCATTGGATCAATGGATGGAATGACTGTAAGTGGAAATACGGTGTTTCTACATACAGTAGGATGACACAAGATTATAACCTAACCAGGGCCCCACTTTGGGCACCTTTGCTATAGTTGATTAGCTAAGTAGCCATTTGAATCAGAATGACTGTAAGAGTTTACTGACACAACATCACTTTAACACTCAGGTATATCTTCAAACCAGAAACCGTCCCGTGTCTACTCAGCAGAAGAATTTCATGACTCAGCTAAAGATGTGACAGACTTCTGTCTGAATCTAATCCTGCACCAATTTAGCTACAGTTTTTGTGTGAAAATAGGTTTTGAGAACTGAAATTGAATAAGTTGAAGATTGAAGTTCAGTTTTCAAATCAGCGAGGAACAAAAAAAACATTATTGTGGATTTTTTTGAAAATAAAATATTTATTACTAATAAAAGCATATTTTTGTGGGATAAAGTGGATAAATCCTTTTTAATTTTTTTATAAGTGTGCCTCCTAAAAATCACCCAGTTTGCTTTATGACTTTGCCCGAATCCTGCTTCATTAAAAGAAGTGGGATACCTCCACAACAATAAAGAGGTGGGACTAAGTATGCAGCGGAGGTGTCCAATCCTGATCCTCGAGGGCCACCATCCTGCATGTTTTAGAGCAGTGGTGTCCAAAGTCGGTCCTCAAGGGCCGGTGTCCTGCATGTTTTAGAGGCTTCCCTGCTCCAACTCACCTGATTTGAAAGAACGAGTGATTAACCAGCTTCTGCAGAACTTGAAGAAGTGATTCATTCACTGAATCAGTTGTGTTGGAGCAGAGAATCAATTAAAACATGCAGGATATGCAGCAGGAACAGCAGGATTTATTCATGCAACGTGTGTCTGTGTTCATTTGAATGTTGCATCAGAAAAATATCTCGTGGAGAGATTTTATTAAAACCCCAAGAAACTAATTATTGCCTGGACAACTAATTACCTTTTGGAGTCCACCCAGTTCAAATTGGCCATTACAGCTAATCAACATTAGCCAATTTTTTAAGTAGTTCTGGGCATTTTGTTTTATACTTTCATAGTTTAATCTATTTAATGAATAAATGTTTGTTTTAGTTTGTAAACATGAAAAATAATACAGTAGGTTCATGTAAAACAAAATGCATATGCTTCTTCGTGTTTTATTCAGCAGAATAAGGTTGTTTATTTGGAGTATTACTCATAGTAGTTGAATGCAGGACATTTGTAAACACACTGTCTGTTACCCACCCTGGGTGTTTGATTCCCATGCTGTTGCAGGCTCCAAACAACAAGGCATTCTTTGGCTGAGCTGTATTTACCACAGATTCATCACAGAGGACTGAACTCCACCCACTCATAAATTCACTAAAGGGGGGTGGGGGGGCAGGAGTTATGGAAGAAAGATGAAGGAAGTACTTCACTTGGAGCTTTTTTTTGTTTTTGACAGGGTTAAAAGTTACAGTCGCTCTGGTCAGTAAATAGCCTTCAAAGTGATATTGGGTGTAGCATGATAGTGTTATGAGTGCCAGTTTTCATAAAGGGTTAACACTGCCCATGTTGTGGCTGGAGCTGTTTGTGGGTCGGCTGGCAGAGAGAACAGAGAGACCCTTTATGATCCTCTTCTGCTGATTGAAATCATATGGCATCGCATGAAATTACTGCACTACTTGGGAGACGGACAAAAAGCAACAGAATATTGCCCTCGCTGTTCCCGCTCTGCTAATCGATTTTGTCAATGCTTTTTGTTTTTTATTTTTGTTTCACGGCGCAGATCTTTTGAAGTGGGGTTCTGTGGAATGCCTATAAACGGTCAACATTTTACCTGTTGTAAATGACTCTGAACAATCTCATATTGTAAAACTTGAGTTTAATTTTGACCGGATTAACAAGCTAATGGCTAATCTGAGTTGTACAAAGGCCGGTTCAAATTGAGGGCATTTGAAGAGCCATCTACAACAGGTAAGATATTAATTGATCATAACTTCCCACAGACCGCTATTTCAAAAGATCTGTACTGCTATTAAAGATAAGTCCTACAGTCCTGTTAAGATGATTTGAATCCAGAATGTAACTTTTTTTTTTTGCAGTCTTGACCTGGACAGGACATTTCTTCTGGACTCCCTGCAAGTCTCTTCCTCATCAGATTGCCTTTTCTTCTGTGTGGCCCAACAGAAGAGGAGCAGGACGGTGCTGGATGGCACAACACTGTTTCACACTCACTGTCGGACTCTGACAAAGAAGCAGGACGAGGAAGAAGAAGGGAACCCAGAGAGAAGTCGATTAAATATCCAGCATCGCAATGGCAGCAAACAGAGAACACCAAATGCGTCACATGACGGGATTCGCCCGTGCCATGTACCCCTTCGCCTTTAACTCTATGAGGAGCCACTCCCCCTTTGACCTGCTGGCCAGCAGCCACCTGTTTGGTCGCTTCGGAGCGGACCTTCCCAAAGAGATGGCTGCTCTGTGTAAGTAGCAAAAACATGTACATAATATACAAAATAGCTTTTATTTGGTGCATTGAATGAATATCATTTTTTTTCTTAACTTTGCCTGCCACAGAAGTCAAAACTGAAAATGTTTTTGTCAGTGTGAATGTGTGTGCATTAGTTTGAATGCAATTTTAGCAACATATCTCATGAACTGCTGGACAGATTCTAATGTTTTAAAAAGCCATCACTAGTTGTACATCTACAACTCATTAGCACTAACACATCTTGTCAGCTCACAATATTACATTGATCTTGTATAATGTCAAGGTTTGACCAGAAAAACTTTAACCTTTCTCACCGCAGGACAATAGTTTAAAACTCTGACGTGAAAAGTAGTGGGTGATATGCATTCTTTCAAGGAATGCAAGACTTTTAATTGAATAAATCTGTTTAATAAAAAGAACAGTGAGATGTTAAACTGAGGGGGGGAAGTCCGGATCTTTCTGCCTCACACATGACTCGACACTGTGTCAGATGTTTTGTGTGCTGACCATCAATTTTTAGTGCAAAACAGTAAAGATTCAGATCAGTCAAGGTTATAGCTAATTAATTACTTTGTCATGCACTGAGAAGATAAAAGGAGTCCTTTTTTTCATATGGTGAACCAGACAGATGGCAGAGAATGCAAACTGAAAAAAGCAGTCAGAATAATGTGGTTATTGTTTGTAATTTTCTGCTTTCTGTGAAGATAGTCCAACTTCTTCATCTGAATCCAGAGATTTTTTTATTTGATTTTTAGGTTGTTTTTTTTAAGACAATTGAATTTTAGGCAGCTGGGAGAGTGTCATGTTTTATTCAAGGACTTCTTTTTTAACCACAGGGGGCGCCATTGTGCTTCACTTTAACACCATTTGATCATCATGAGACTTTAAAAGTTTAGACTCCATCAGTACAAGAGACAGGAATATGTGGCTGATTTATTATATGAAAATAGTTATTTGTATTCAAAAATGTCCCTCATTGTCTATTTGTCTGCTTAACATTTTTTAGTTTGTTTTGATTCAGAAATGTATTAAAGACAGTATAGAACTATATTTAACAAATCTAAAATAAAAAAAAGTAATTTAATTTAATTTACGTTTTTTTTATTTTTTCTTCTAAGTAAGTAATTTAATTTATGTTTTAGGAAGAAGTGTAATTTCCCAAACAAAATTTGGGACATTTAAATGCATTTAAATACAATTTAATCATTCATATTTTCTATTGCTCTGTTTGAAAGTTTTTGTGTTTTATGTTTTACTTGAAAACTTAAAATTTGAAATGTCTTTTCTGAAAATATTTAGCACTTTTAGCAGCAGTGACTTCCTCAGGTCATTTCAGAAATGATGTGTTTCTTTTGACTCATCCACACTTTGGATGCCTCTCTTCCTGTTTGTAGCTGGAATATTTAAACTCAGCTGTTTGATTGGGAGCTTTTAAAGGCCAGTTTCAGATTTCTCCTGAGTCTTCCCTGGCTTCAGATCCAGACTTTGACTGGGTAACTCCAACACTTTCACTGAGTGTCTGAAAACTCTCCAGTGTGTTCTCGGAGGTCTGTTACAGTTCATTATCTTTTTAAAATGCAAATCTGTGCAACAGTGGGGAAAATGTTTCCACTTGGGGTTTCTCTACATCCGTCTTACTTTTTATCCTGACTATAGTGCCAGTCACAAAAAAAATAATAATAACTTTCCTGCATAATTCTGCTATTAACATGTTGAACTGTAGAGATTTCAGAATTAATCAGATGCTAATCAGTCTTTTCACATTAAGAGTCTTTTAGGTCCCTTTGGAGTGAGTTAAAGAGTTAAAGAGTTAAGTTAAGTTTTTTTATCGCCTTTCATGGAGGTGGGTGATTATGTTGCATGTGTGAATGTGTCTCTCTTTTTCGTCTGTTAACAAAATATCTTATGAACCACTGAACTGATTTTGATGAAACGTTCTGAAAATCAGTGAATGTTTGTCTAAAAATGATTACATTTTGAAATCAACCTGATTAAAAGCAGCTGCCACAGCGATTGATCATAATGCACACAAACACGATCACGTTTCTGTCAGTTTTACAGGTAATGAGCTAGTATTTGGTGTGGTAGTAGCACAGGACATTGCTCAACACCTTTGTTTAAGTTGTTGGCATAAACTGTTGAAGTCAATCTTTTGTCAGCAAAATATCGGAATTTTAGTGAATCTTTCAGAAAGTGAATATTGGATGTACGCCTACAACTGATTTGCTTTTGGAGTTATTCTGATTCAAGATGTCTGCCACAGCTTAGAGATCTTTATATTTTTATATCAATGCTTAAAACTAAAATATAAACATCGTTGAGTTTTATTTTATCAGTTTTAAGTTCATTCATACATTTTTACTGAACTTTGATAAATTTCCTAATAAACAGTGTGACGTAACAAAACGTTTGCTCACCAGTTGTACTAAAAATTGTCTTCTTTTTTTAAAATATACTGTATTAATTAGCTTTTTTAAAATTGTTTTTTCCCATTGAGATAAAAACATTTCGTCATTTTAATCAATCGTCCCCCCCAGAGTCTCAACTTATCTAGTCTCAACAAGTCTTCTACTATCTCCACTTTTAGGAGAAAAATACAAGAAGCAAAAAATAAATAAACTAACCTAAGACTGAAAAAAAATCTCATTTGAGTTTGCAGTTTTGCAGAAAAGCAAACTTGAAGATGCTGTTTATAAATATTCCCTCATTCTGATGTTTCTGTGTTTAATCATGGGTTTGAATCAGTTTAATTTAGTTTTTAATCAACACTGTAACAGTGAGACAGGTATTTAAATTTAATTAGGCGCATATGAACTTCAGTTAATCACAGCTTCTTTTGGAGCCACTAAAAGAAAGAAGCAGAGGAGGGGCCACGGTAGCTCGGCGGTTGGCAACCCGGTCTCATAAGCCTGTAGCTGCAGGTTTGAGCTCAGGTTGAGTCAGGAAGATCAGTTGCAACATCATCTGTGCAAGTTTGCTGAAAGAAAAACAAAAGAAAGATGCAGAATAGAGCAGGGATCAGTTCAGGATGTTAAAGAATTAAATAAGTTTATATGTTAATGAGATGTTTCAAGGTTTTGATTTTGAAACATACAAAAAATGATCAGATAAGCAAACATGTTAATTAAGCTATTCAGTCTGATTTCAACCTTTAAACTGAGATATTTTTACAGAATATATCAGCTGAAGGCGTCTGTCAGTTACTGAGCTGCTGCTATCGGCTCATCTTTTTCTAGAGTCTTTTCTCGAAGAGGGGGTTCTGCACTCTGAGTCAGATTACATCTTTTAGAAGTTGCCTCTGGAGCTTTAAGAGATAATCAGACAGAGATAGAGTGATGTTAGGAGCCGCATGAAGTCTTTCACACAGATAAGATTCTCATGTAGCAAAGTAAGACTGTCAGGTATGTTCACCATCTGAATCAGTCGTGTATTTTAAATTGTTTTCTTATTTTGACTTTAGTTGCTTAGGCAGGTTTAATTTCCTCTGGCCTCATTTTTGAAACTGAAAGGCATTTTTTATTCAATCTAAAATTACAGAAGAGTCACAAAGGTCCTAAAATGATGAATCCAACCTTTTGAAGTTGTGAATAAATATTTTTATAATAAGTTGTTACTTGTTCGACAGCTATTGGAGGTTGTTCACAGAACTATTTAGTGCCTCGTTTCTTCATCACGTTCTTCGTCTCTTCGCTACGGCTGAGCATCGCAACAAATCTGAGCTCTGTGTTGTATTTTGTGCATAGAAACAGCATTTTAACACATTCTCCTATAAACACTGATAAGTACTATGTCTACGTCTGACTAAATGTGAAATAAATAATACAGAAATACTATTAAAAGTAAAAGTAAGAAAGTCTTACTTCAAATCTGAGTCAGAGTTGCTCCCACTTTCTGACAGAGAATTATCACTGGAAGGTTGTTTCAGTTTAAATTTACGACTTGTAAGTGGGATATTCCCACTTTTCAGTGCACCTGGGTCACAGCAAAATTACAGGGTGAAATTGCAGCTAAATTGAGATTTTATGTGGCAAACCGGAGCAGGAACAGAAACAGTGGAAATTAACACACAAGATTTTTGTCTATTTTAATACTTTATCTAAACATACACTTAAACATAGTGGAACTAAAAACAAAATACTAATTTGTTTGTAATGATGTTAAAAAATACTACACTATCTGCAGACATCTATAAGAGTAAATGTGGCTGCATGTTCAGGGGAGATTTTAGGTTTTCTGTAGCAAGATTAGCCAAGCAGCTAATTAGCTTCAATAAATTAGTTACCCCATTAGTGCAAAGTCAACCAAAGTGCACACACAACTACGAGGAAAAGTTTTAAGTAGACTTTCAGATTAATTCAGACCAGGTTTTTCTTCACATGAGTGCAAGTCTGGACTTTGTTGCCTAATGAGATCAAAGTTAAAACATCCCCAGACTTGAAATGAGTGAATACCCACATCAAAAGACCCCTGATGGGTATTTAGTTCAACAGTAAGTTCTCGCATCCCGAGTGGGAATGGTTGAGAAAAAACAGACATTTAATTGTGGTTCAGGAGAGCAACACTTTCTGGAACTGCAACAAACACAGTTTCTGGATAAGAAAGAGATTTTTTTTTTTTTGAAAAAATGTAGAAATCCCCTCCCCCGGTTTTTTTTGTCTATTTTTGATATCTAAATCAATCAGTCTGTAAAGAAATCATTTACAGTTTTGGAAAAATGAGAACATTTCACGGTCTGCAGTGAGACCACAGGGGAAAGATTTGTTTTTTCTGCAGTGAACACGTCCTTTCGTAATTTCTGCTCCAGTAACATCTTGTTCTTTGTAATATTTTCTGTGTGTGTGTGTGTGTGCATATGTAATAGTAACTTGAACCTAAAGCCACAGAGTGGGACTTGTGTGTTTTTCTTTCTGTCTGTCATCACAGGCACTCTCTTTAAGCGCACACATAATTGTGTCTGTGCTCACACACACACACACACACATTTCCACTGCCACTCTTCCAGGCTGCACATTCCAACACCCGTGAATATCACAAACAGCAGTCCTGCGCTCAGATTTCATTGCTTCACATTTGTGACCGCTTTGGTGATCAGCCAGACTTTGTGCAGATATCTGAGGCCGAGCAGGAGGAGCCGTCCGTGGCTGAAACAGGCGGACGAAGAAGTTCAGTTCTGGGTGTCATGAACTGAGGTAACTCAGTTCTCACGTTGTGCCTGTGAAAGGACCAGAAAAAAAGGAGCGAGCCTGCGTTTTGTTAAAACTACTTTTCCCTTCTTCTTTGCATTTTCTTTTGGTTTTCCGTCCTCAAAGCAGCAACAGGGGGCAGGGTGCTGTGAGGCGGGGAGGCTTTAATTGTCTCAAGGTGTGGAGAGAGCTCAGCAGGCTGATGCCGTGTGGTTCTGCTCCCTGCAGCTCATCTGTTGGTGGCCATGATAAACACACACAACAGAAAAACAGGTAAAAAGTCTACTCAGAGTCGGACCATAAGGGTAGGAGAACAGAGACGATGCTGACAAAATAAATCATATTAAATCAACAGAGCCTCCCCCTAATATAAAGAAAAAATATTTAATAATAGATTCTGAGAGCTTGAAGAAATACAAACAAAATGCAGGAGAAAAACAAAGAAAAAAAAGAGTGTTGGAGTGTGATAGTGGGTACGAAGCCACAGGCAGGACAAGTTGAGTGTGTGTCTGTGTGAAGGGGAGGTGGAGGGGGAGGAGGGGGTGTTAAGGCCCCAGTGGGGGTTTCTTCCAGAGTTCATCTCTCTTGAACGAGGGAAGGAAAGGGAGGCGGCGAGGAGGGGAGGGTGGGTTTGTCTCATATACAAAACAAAAAAAAAAAAACTGTCCAGACTCCGGGGCCGGTGTGGTCCGCCTGCGGCAGAGTTGCACTTCAGTGTGACTGAAGTTCCCCAAATCAGGGAAGGTAACCAGATCCACCTCAACCGAACCAAAAGAGTTCAATCTGAGAGAAAACAAAACAACTTCTTTTGCACAACAAAGACAGACGAACTGAAAAGGAATCAGGTTAGGCGGGAACGAGTGTTAATTCTGACATTTTAAGGGTTTCTAATGTATTCTTGCTTTTTAAAATTAAAGCTGCAACAGATAATTATTACTTTTTATAGTTATCACAACATGAAACAAAGTGATTTTAGCAACAAATGAATAAATTGAGCCCTGTGATGGACTTGCGACCTGTCCAGGGTGTACCCCGCCCCTCGCACTGTGACGGCTGGATATGGGCACCAGTGACCCCCGTGACCCTTAAAAAAAGGAAGAAACGGGTACAGATAATGGATGGATGGATGAATAAATTGAATAAATTGAATAAATTGAATAAATTCCTCTTATCAGGCAAACTTAGCAGCTGAGGACCTGATCCGAGGCGTTCTTGTAGTTGGACGCAGGTGTTGTTATATTTCAGCCAACTTTGTGGCTCACAGGATCTCTACAATATTCAGTCAGCTGTGTTACTGCTCATTCCTCCATTTGGTGTCTCACCACCTCCGCTGCACTAGTTTTTATTAGAAAAGGCTGCCGTGTCCTCCTCCTCTTCAGCCTTTTGACGGCAGATCATTTTTGAAAATTCAATCATTAAAGAAAATTCTGAGTCATCAAGTTTTAAAATGAACATGTGGCACATTAATGGTAATGACTGAAGTAGAAGCAACATGGTAAAGTTTCTGTTAATGTTTTAGACTTGATTGTTTATTTTTACGACTGAAAAATGATGCTGGTGTCACTCGGGCTGGTTTGTCAGAGGAGCTCCTCCTCTCTGGTAATTGATCTGCATTAATTACTAAATGGGAAGAGAGGTCAGTTTGTTCTAGAATGTCTTTTATAAATCCATAAAGTGCAGCCAAGGTTCATGTTTAATGATCATCTAATCAGATTTTATGTTTTTTCATCAGTGTGTCTAAAATCTAAGGATTATCAGAGGATCTGAGTTGTTCCAGTAATAAAGTGGGAGAAATTGTGCACATAAAACTCTCAATACTTTTTTAAAAGTTATTATTTATTTTTCTTTTCCAAACACACACCGAGTGCTGAGAATTGTGATTTTTCTTTCCTCGCTTAGGGCGTCCCAGCTGGACTGTTTGTGATAGAGGCTTTTGTTCCTGCTATGGTGCAACAAAAAAGGGAAAGTTAGAAAAAAAACAGAGCATAAGTGAGCCAATGAAGTGTTTTCATCTTCCTGAGTATGAAGTATGAAGAGGTGAGTTGGAGAAATTTTGGATGAAAAAAAAACGGAGGGAGAGAGGGAGTTTGGTTTACGGCCAATCAGAGGGCTGAGACACACCTCCTCTGGCTGTTTTTCCCCTCCTCATTTCTTTTCCGTCAACCCACCCACCCCCCCTCTTTTTTTTTTTTTTCCAGTGCTGTGGAGATAGTTGGCTGTGAGTGAGGTGGAGTGTGAGAGGCCCACAGATCCAGCAAGAGGGGAGTTGAGATCAGTTACAGCAGGCAGGAGCAGAGCAGGCAGGCGAGCGAGTGATCCAGGAACAGAGAGAGAGATTTTGGATAAAAGAGGAGAGACGAGAGAGAAGGAGGCTGATGTAGTTTAGGAGACATCAGGCAGACCATCAGGGGGCAGAGGCAGGGTAAAAGACAGATAGGGAACACCTGGACCAGGCAGGGCATTAAGTTACTTCCCAGGAAGCTGCTTCCTCTCAGCTCGCCTGCAGAACTCCAGCAGAAGTTGTGAGTTTTTTTCTGCCGCTGTGATTTGAGCATGTTCGACTGTATGGAGGTTCTGGGGCTGGTTCCTCGACCCCTCTTCGATGTGTCCAGGCAGGGCTCCTGCATGCTCGGCAAGACCACCCCTTACTTCTCCAGGCTGGACCCTTTCGCCTGGACGGGGACGGGCAGCGTTCAGTGTGAGTACTCCTTGTCCGTCAGCTGGGCTGCAGTTCTTGATGGGAGTCGTGGTTTCGTTATCATCGAGCTCTCGTCTCTTCCCCACAGGAAGGAGTCGGATTCCTTTCTATTACATGTACCCATTTTCACCCTGCAGTTTGTTTGTTTATGCGCTCAGTGTGCTTTGTGAGTGGGAGTGAATGAGTCCGGGAGTGTATTTATACACCGGGGTGTTTGTTTTCTTTATGAATGACTTCACATGATTGACAGGTCCTTCTAAACAATGCAGGGGGACTTAACCCGGCGATGTGTCCAGAAAACAGCAGAGCAGCATCCAAACAGAACCATCCACTGACAGGCTGAGGGCAAATGGGCCTTGAAATCCTGTGCTGGTGGACTCACTCAATCAGAGTTAGTGGCACAGTTTACAGAAGATAAATGGAGGCATGAGCCGGGCTGAGTCAGCTCTGTTTTCTTTGTGGAAATGTGGAAAAAGTTGCGCGAGACGACAGCGAGAGTCAGAAGCAGTTTTGTTGGCAGATAAAACAAATCTCGCACACGAGCACTCCCCGTTTCTTAGCAGCCGACATTCTTCTGATAGGCCCAGATTGCATCAGGTGTTTGGATGCTGTTTTGTAAGAAATCTAATCAGCTCGCAGAAAACAGTCACACAGACAAACACTGCAGAGATAAACCTCGCTCCGAGTTTGAAAGACTTAGAAATCCAAAGTCTATAAAAGAGTCACATTTTCACCAGGCTGAGATGAAATACAGCCCCTTCCTACTTCTACGCAGCAATTTGAGATGTTCCCAAAGAGCACCTTGAGCCTATTTTTCTTCAGTAATTATTTGGATACGAGTGCATTAAACACTGTCAGGCTCGCAGTGCTCACTAATGATGATGGATGAGCAGTCAGGATGACAAACACCACAGCAGGGCCTGTTTCAACTCGCTGTGGAGCTTTGCCAGATGCCAGCCTGAAAGACAAATGTCCACAAATGCTCATTAATCACGTTTTTCTTTCCTTTTCTTTCTCTCTTGTTTTGTCCAGCATCTAAAATTTAGCTCAGTTTCTTTTTCCGGCTGTTAGGCTTGCAGGTCTTTTATTAGTAAAACAAAACAAACAAAAAAAAAAACATGAAAAATAAGGTTTGTGTTACTGCCTCAGTCATGAGTTCCTCTATTTTCACTTTTTTTTTTAAAACGTCAGCATGGGTTAGAACTTCACAAACACAAAGCCAGACTCCCCACATAAACTATAATCATGTTAAATGTTATGGGATAATGTTAAAAGATGGGTTGCATCTGTTTTTAAATGATGACAAATGTTTAAAAAACATCCAGTTTACAAAATGTTTCAGGTCATATTATTGTAAAATGTCTTTTTTATGATGACTGAACACTTCAAGTTCCTCTGAATTCTTTAAAATCTTACTTTTTAACTGATTTCAGTTTTATAAAACAAATAGCTTCTTTAATTTTCTAGACTTCAAAAGAATAAAATTAACTTGTTATTATTCTGTATTCTGTTCAGGCTTATTTAGAACGTATATGGTTAGTATGTGTTTGGTAATGTACCTTTAAATTCCTGCACGTTTTTATCTTTGTGTCTTTTTTTGTGTGTAGACGGGGTCATCTTTGCCTTTTCCTGCATTTTTGTTAAACGTGAGGTTAGTTCAGCACCTTTTTGCCTTCCTTTGTTTTTAGTGTCAGGAGGTATTAAAGTGTGTGTGGGGGGGGGGGGCAGAAGTTGTCCCACTCTCCCTCTTTTCTCCTTTTTTCCAATAGAGTGCGTGTTCCTCCCAGAAAGACCAAAAAAAAAAAAGTTTTGTTTATTCTCTGCTAACATAAGGATCACCTTACACACCTTGTTGTGTAACCAAACCGTTTAAATGATTCAATTACAATTAGAAAGGGTCAATTAAGAGATTTAGGCGGAGTGGGAGGGGAAGGGAGGGAGAAGAATGGCAGGATGAAGCTGGAATTTGGGATTCAAGGTGTTTTAGGCCTTGAGGGGAAAAACTCCTCTCCTCTTCATTCACTGATAATCTCTTTCTTTTTCCCTTGGCATCCTCTTTAAAGTTGGGTTCTTCAAAGCCCGTTAGACAATAGACCTTTGTATCATTGCATAGAAGGGGCTGGGTTGACTACAACACAATAGAGAGAAGCTAGTCTCTGATAAAGACAGAAGATGTTTGATTGATTTAGCTTTTAATGAAGTTGCTGTATTTCTCGTTAATGTGTTTTCACTGTCACTTCATTAGCAGGGATGTTTTACACTGAATCACATTTTTAGGTGTCAGGCTGCGGCTTTTTGTAGGAATTTGTAGGAAATAGTTTTTATTAATTAATAAAGTAGAACTTAAAGGGGAAAAAAAACACTTTTGGTTTGCCATGTTACGTGAACCATGTTACATATAGATGTGATTAAGTAGGAGAATTAGTTGTTTTAATTGGAAATGACCCCTGAGAAGCAACAGTAGTGAACTTTAGCTAAAATGAGAAGTTAGAAAGCTTTAATTTTCATGAATCTTTAGCTACTTTGGATTAATTTATGCAATATTTAGACATATAGATGTTATAATGTATCTGGTTAAATGGTGATGAGTCATTCTTTACTGCCTTAGAGTAGAAACAGTTGAGTCATGTCATAGCAGGTCAAATACGATCTGCAAAGTTTATAATAGGTAAATATTTACACCTGTTATGTTGTGATTGGTGAGCACACGGTCTGACTGGTTGACTCAGACGACATGTGGGCAGACAAGTACATAAATAGATTTATTATCGTATAGCTTTATGGCAACACTGTATGAATCTAAAATGACATGTTATTAAATTTATAAAAAATGCACTTTGTTCCCTATTTTTAAGTAATATAAATAAATTTAATAAAAATGTTAACAAAAACAATTTATGTTTAAACATGTGAAGAAGTGTTTACCTTTAGCATTAGTTTAAAGCACGTAAACAGGTGTGTCTACATATATATACTGTATGTGTGTGTACTTGTTTTTACCACAGAGTGAGGACCATTTGCGCCATAGTTACTATCAAAGTGAGGTCTTTGATGTAAAGTAAGGACCTCTTCAACGTCCTCACATTATTTGCAGCTCTACTAGTTAGGTTTACAGGTATGTGTGAACTAAGTTTTGGTTCAGGTTAATGTTAGGAATAGACTAGTAATGGTTAGTTTTAGGGAAAATGTCCAGGGTTAGGCATAAATACAGTTACATAAAGGAATGGAAGTCAATACAAAGTCCTAAGTTTGATGCATGTACAAGAATATGTGTGTGTGGGGGTGTGTCTTTGTAAGTAAAACTGCTTAAAGTATAAAAAGAGTATTCTTACTTCATATCGTCTGAGCTTAAACAATTTATGGAAATATTGATTTTATTAACTTTATTATGTTCAGGAGAGGTAATAATAAGTTTCAACTGAAATATTTCAGTATTATTAAAGATAACAAACCCAGCAGACCAGTGATTCTATGTATTAACAACATAATAATAATGAATTTATCAGCCAAAAACACTTAAAACATTATTTCTGTGTGATTTACAAGATTTACACCTTTCCTCAATTTTACTATCTTCTAATTTTAAAAACTAGACTGACATTACAAGATTTTAATAACTTAGTGTGTAGTTAGTAACTCCTGCAGGTATTGGAGCGAGACTTTAAGACTCAAATCGGTATCAAGGGCTGATCAAATATTTGTTGTGTTTGTTTGTTGTGTTTATTGGTCATTTCAGATTAAACATTTTATTACCAGGATCATGTGATACAGTTAGAGCTCATCTCTGGTTATTCTCAGTTAGCAGGTGAGCATACTGAGATTTCTTGTAAACATGACAAACGGGTCCAGAAGAATTCAGCAGGTTAGAACCACTGTTGGAAACCAGAAAACAGATTTTTTTTTCCAGTTGCATAGTTTAGCTTTTTAGTAATTGTTTAAAATGAGCATCTTGTGAGGGTAAATCAGTCGTGTTTAAACTTGTTCACGGATTTTTTGTGAGTCTTAAATGTTCCTGTGCAGATTAGGTCCTTTAAATATACAATGATGGAAGTAGAACATAGCATTAAATTGAAAAAGTTTAAAAACTTCTGAAAGTCAGTTTGACAGCTACTACTGCACGTCGACAAGATGTGGGTTATTTAGAAACCTTACAGTGAGATGGTTTCCCCACTCTTCATCTTTTCTCATGCATGAGTGCTAAAACACTATAAGGACTGTAATATATAAAAAAAGAAAAAAATGTTTATATATCTGAGTTTATTGGGTGTTGTAAAAGAAAGAAAGGAACAAAAGGGACAGGAGAGACAAACCTACATTTAACAAGCTGTCACATAAACACAGCTCCCCCCGTCCACACACGCACACACACACACACACACACACACACTGTGCAGACAAAGACCAACTATGAGCCGTGCGTTATGATCAAGCTGTCATTCCTGAGGTGAATCCTTCTTGTTCCCACATTTCTGCTGCGCGTGTATTCAGTGAGCTTCACAACTGTGTGACAATTTCTGCATGAGCGTGTGTTTGTGCACCGTGGCTCGTAAACCCACCCCCCCACCACCACCACCTTTTTTTTTTTAAAGTGTTTGCTGCTGTCTTTTATGGAGCCATCTCCTGGACAGTAGCCTGGTTTTCACAGGCTTTCCTTTTAAAGGCGCTGCCAATGACAGGAAGGGCTCCTCCTCCTGCCAGGGCAGGAAGGCAGGAGAGGACAGAAACTTTTGGGGTGGGGGGTTATTATTGAAGGTCGAGTGCAGGGGGAAGGGAAAGGTGGGGTGGGGAGGGGGGCGCTGGTATTGAACTTAGAACAGCTGATGAAAGGGATTGTCTTTCAGATCTGCTTCATCTCCTCCCTGCTGCTGCTGCTGCTGCTGCTGCTGCCAGGGTAATTACTTGCTCAGCATATCTGAGGTGGAAACTCCCACACTGTTTATCTGCCTCCGATTGGGCAACCCAAACATGACACATCAATTTTAGAAATAAAAACAAAAACATCCTGTGGCAGAATCAGTTTTATTATTGTTTTTATTTTTTATATCTGTTAACGTCAACCTAAGTTTGGCTTTCGCTGTCACATGACTGTTGGACTTGACATTTCTCCCAGTGTTTCCGCCTCATATCTCACCCCAAAGTTTGTGAATGTTGTTGCACTCGGAGTCACACGGAAAGTCATCGTACACTGTCCAGCTGACCCGCACATACACACACACACACACACACACACTGTACATGTGCGCACACATTCCACAGCATGCTGCGGAACATTTTGTGGGTCAAAAAAGTGAGGCGCAAGTTGAATTTGTCACCCAAAATGATATTTGGAGGGCTAAATGTGACTAGAGACAGTCATCTGAATTGTTTAGTGTCACGATTAGGTGCAGGAACAGACCCAGGGCGCAGGCAAAAATCCAAGGTTCAAAAAATAAGGTTTATTAAAGGTCCAAACAAAAAACCGCTGGCGAGGCAGCTCAAAAATTTACAGGCTTCAAGGAAA
>JARVJO010000365.1:20759548-20772516 GCA_031762555.1 Cynodonichthys magdalenae
CCAGACAGCAGGAAAGAGAAACACAGAGGAACAGGAAGACACTTAGAAAAATAAAGCAAAAACACAAAACCTCACATTTAGTGGTAGATTAAAATCTTCACAAACACACAACAAGAATGCATAAAAATAAAGAGAAAGTAAGGACCGTTTAGGAAATTCGAAAGGAAAAGTATTAATATGCCTTTACCCTGGATTTCCGTAACTGGAACTACATAAAGTGTCAATCACTGCATATTTATTCTCATGTGTTTGTTGAAGCAGGAAGACAGATCACCTCCTGATGAAGTGCTGTTGCTCATGTTGACGCCAAACGGACAGCTGCATGGGAAACATGTCATGAGTGTACCTTACTGCTCACTTTATATGCAAGAATATTTAATCAAAGTAATTCAAAAAGCTGTAAATGCTACTTTTAGAGATGATTCAGTGCATCAAAATGAATGCAGGACAGCAGGACGATGGCCCATTGTCTCATACAATGACACAGTTTTGCAATCCATGTGTTTAATCAGCTTTATTTTTTTCATATTATCTCAGTGGCAGAATCAGTTTTATTATTGTTTTTTTATTATTTCTGTTGCGGCTGTGGCAGGGGGAGTCGTTCCTCTAATGCCAGAGTTGGTGGTTTGATTCCTCGCTATTCCTTCACATGTTGAAGTGTCCCTGGGCAAGACACTGAACAGTCTCTTATTTATCCCACACTGATTGTTCTCTATTGAATCACCTGTATTAGCTCTGTAGTGAGATCTGATAGAGCTGTGTGAATGGGTAAATGAGAGCATAGATTGTAGTGGAAAGAGCTTTGAGTATCCTGGTTGGATAGAAAAGCGCTAAACAAAGGCAGTCCATTTACCATTATCTCATCATGCAAACAAATCAGAAAAAAAGCTGTGTTTTGAGCTCAGATATGCTCACAGATGTATTTCCCCCTGAAGGTTTTGTAAAGTGGGACTAAAATCTGGACCCAGCTCTGACTCTGGGTCGGCTGCACTGATAAGGAAGGTGTCCGCTTTCCGAGGGGCCTCTGTTGTCTAAACAGGGATGTGCTGATCCGACAACAAACACGGAGGAAACGGGAGTAGAGGGAAGCGCGTGGAAACAAGATCAAGTCAAGGAATGATAAAGCACTTTTTTTTAGTTCGTTTTATTGGAGCAATGCTAGATAAGGTTTTTTTTTTTTTAAAAGTGGATACTGGGTTATAAATCATGTCGTCTGACAGGTTGGATGTAGAGTTTTGATTGCGTTAAACAGGCTGACTGATCCGATTCGCCCTCGTCATGTTCTTTGTGCTGATTGATGGAGAGACACACCAAAAGGTGAGTTGTAGGTTAGGAAGAGGGAGGTTTTTCTTTTTCTTTTCTTTTTTTTTTCCTCCCTCCAAGCTGAAGCTCTGAGGCTGAGCTCAGTTCAGGGTGATGACAGCTGCTGACAGCTTTTGGCTCTTTGCCCTCTTTCTCCACGCCAGGTAACCCCCCACCCTTCCTCCTCCTCCTCTTCCTCTGGCTGCCTTCAGCTGAACGTCATGTTTCTCAGCGCCCTCAGACAGCGTCACTCACTGCCTCTCCCCTGGCGCCAGATGCACCCTCTTCGCTTCAATAGCAGCTATTTTTCCACTTGTTCTCTCAGGGCCACTCTTACATTGTCACTGTTACTACGTAAACAGAGAGCGGTGGTCCGGTTACAACCTGGTCCTGCTCCGCTTCCTCACCTGCTCATCCCAGATCTGATGCTCCACAAACTCCTCACTGCTGCTCTTCACTCACTCTTAAAGTGAAAATAAAAAATATTTGGAGAGGATTTTTTTAAAGACATTTCTTAATTACAAACTGATGGCTTTTGAAAATAAAAACTCTTGGTTTGTGTTACATCTAAAACAGATTAAATATACCTGTCAAAATGTAACTGAAGCCTGGGGGGGCTTCGCTCTAAATTGTGTGTCGTCTCAAATTATTACAAAGTTATTAAATTAGGATTAATATAGAGAAGAAAGCTACCACAGAAGTAAGAAGCTGTGGCTTGTAGGTTTATTCATTCTGCTCTAAATAAAAATCAGAGAAGAAATATAAAAATAAATGTTATTCTCACCTAAAACGAGAATTGATCAAGTTTCTTTATTTTCTTGTCTTTGTTTAAAAATGAACTGTATGTTTTTTAATATAACAAGACACCAACCGTCCCTGATGTCCCCCGTCACAGACGGTCGGACGGAGAGCCTCGGCGACGGGGGAGAAAAATTACATTAATAAAAAGCTAAAACAGAGGAAGCCTTTAAAATTAATTTAAAAAAAAAGTAAAAATCCTGAAATGCAGTGTCACTATTGGTGCTGAGAAATTAAAAATTCCCTCAAAACGTGATTTACAGTATCTCACATTTATTCTGACTAACTTTTAAATGCTTTGAATTAAAACACTTCCTGTTCCAGTTTTCATTGGACACTGTAAATTTAATAACAGGATATCGTTCCTTTAATTAGTGCAGATTGTCTGCCGGCTTTAATGCCACAAGTGTAAACAAAAATCACCTTATTTTGTTAAAAATAATGACATTGTGGCCTTTTTTGGCCGAATCTTGAAAATATGGTCAAATTCAATCTCACATATTTGAATAATGTCATCTGATCCGTTCCAGTCCGAGCTACTGCCACATCAAATTTTACCTCAACTCCTGAAAATCTGACAGGTATTTTGTGCTCATTTTGGTTAGCTGTGGCGGCCATCTTGAATTGGTTGATTCAGAAGATTTTTTCCTAACCGTCAGTCTGCAAGATGACAAGAATTAAAGCAAAGATGACTAAAAACCTTTTGTAACCAGTTTGATGTTTGACTGAAAAATAAAACCTCACCACAGATCTAGTGGGTGTTCCGGGTTTTCATGAAGACTTGAAATCTTCTTTTTAACTTGGACAAATTCAAACAGACATTAATGTTTTTAAAGCTCACTTCAAATCAGCATCATTAGCCCAGATCCCAGCTGGTGGGTCTTGTCTTTTCATTTCAGGAAACACTCATTCTTACAAGTCATTACTTTAAATCACAGCATTATACAGATGTACTATAACTGTATAGTCATAACGTTTTGTTTTTTTCCAGCTGCCGTCTCACAATTTATATATTTTAATGTTTAAACTAAATTTTTTGCATGAGTTTTATAAAACCTGGTGTTAATTTAGACTTGAGTCCTTGTCTTGGTCACGTTTGCAGACGTTCTGAAGTTTACAGCAGGCTGCTGATCATTAGCAATGGCCTTCTTTAGTCAAGGTCAAAGTTAAATCGTCAGGGTTTTATTTAACCTCTCGGCCACTGAGAAGTCTCTGTCCTCGGACTCACCTCCTTCTTTCCTTTTCTTTCCCTTTTTCTTTTTTTCCCCCTCTCTGTTTTTATTAGATAATTCCTTTGTGCCTCTCTGGTTTTGAAACGTTACCACTCTTGTTAAGGACAAGCTGTGGGTTCAGGGTGGGGTTGCTGCGGTGGGCTGGAGGTCACATTTGCTTCAGTCCTGTGCTGTCCATTGAAGGCGACAGGAGCGGCTGTGACTTTGGGGGTTTTGACCCTCAGATTCTTTATTTTTTACTAGGAAGGGATCCAAGGATTGCACCGTTGATGTGAATAGCGGCCCAAGGTGACTGGATCCCAATAAAAGAGGCCGTCACCCTGGCCGGGGCCCCCCTTCCCATCTGAGACACAACCTTTATTGGGCCGGTTATGAGCCTGGGCAACTATTAAACCCCATCCAGCCCACACTGAGGAATTTAGGGCCAGGAAACAAGGGGAGTGGGGGGTGGGAGTGGGCTTGGAGAGGTGAAGTTGGGGTGACTGAAGGTGAAAGTTAAAAAGACACGTTTGATGAAACCTGGTTGTTCTTTAGTCATCACCTCTAAATGTGCACCAGGCATGTTGGGTGAACTTTGCTGCAACTTCTTTCTTTTTTTGTTTTGTTTTCACTTGAACCAGTTAACGGGCCTTTTGCTAAGAAACATGTCATGAAACTTTGTTTTTCGCGAGGCGGTGAGAGGGAGCAGAGGGAGACAGTGGAGTCTTGTAAACACGACACCTCTGTTTGTTCACATGGAGCTGGAAGGATGCGGTTTGGACGGCCTTTCAAATAAAAATGAACAAAAGCACACACGAAAAAATAAATAAAAGGGAGTCGAAAAGTCAGCAGAGGTATCGCCATTACACCCCACAACACTCTCTAATAAATGGTGAAGCCAATCAAATCTCAGCTGCCAATCAACATTTTATCTGCACCGCCATCTGGCCATCACCTAATTGTGTCCCTTTTAAGTCCTTGTCAATCAGCAGTGACCCCCCACCCCATGAACCCCCCTCCTTTTTCTCTTAAAAATGCCTGCTTTGGAGCTGGTTGCCTCCTGGCTCCATGGGGTGGCCTTGGAATGGGGGGTTGTTGTTTGTTGACCACTCTCTCCAAATCAGCTGCTGCATTAGCTTTCATCATTGTTTCAAAGGCTCAAAGAATTAATGCAAACAAGATGCTTCAATATAACAGGAGACCCTTTATTTCTCTGTTCCCCTGCAGCGGTGGAGACCCAGAGCACCAGTTCAGAGGAGATGGTGCCCAGCTCCCCCTCTCCTCCTCCTCCACCCCGGGTCTACAAGCCCTGCTTCGTGTGCCAGGACAAGTCATCTGGTTATCACTACGGTGTGAGCTCCTGTGAGGGCTGCAAGGTAAAATGAAGCCGGCGGTGCACGGAGAGTTTACAGGACCATACGTGTCCTGACAGCTGAGAGGGCCCTTGTTATGCCTGGCAGATGTGTGAAGAGTGCAGCTGTGATGTTGCCGCCCTCTAGTGTGTGCCTATGAGTACTGCACGTTTTGTTAACAGAGCGTTCTGCTGGATTTTACCACCACTGTGTTCTTATAGAATCAGGTTTAAGGTTTCGGAACCGTAGTACTTTTAGTCAGAACCCAGTAAATTAGTGTCAGTGTGCATTTTGGGAATTATCCGTGTTTTTAAATCTCTGCTCAAAAAGTTTTAAAGAGGTAGTTCACATCTTTAGAAGTGGGATTTAGTGGAACCGTTATGAACAAATATTATCTTACCTGTTGTAGATAACTCTTTCAACGACCTCAGTTTGGAGAAACGGAGTTTATTCTGACAGAACTGATAACTAGTCTGAACAGGACCAGAACCAAAGTGGTCAATGCCACCATGAAAGATCTGACTTGAATCCTTTTATCATCAGTTTTGCACAGTTTTGTATAAAGTACCTCAAAGTAATACTTGTGTGAAAGTACTTTGGTATCAAAAGTAAAATTTGGATATAAAATATAATCTTCATACAGGCTATGAACGTCTGATATTTCTTCCTGGAGTGTGATGTGATTTGTGTCATGTGATGGAGTGATGGGAATGTTTTATATTTATACTTCTCTTCCAACCATAATTAAACTCTATCCATGAGGCGCCAAATATCTGGATTTTTCTGCTTTAGTTTGTTTTTTGAACAATGACAAGCCAGAACGAAATGGAAATGAAATACAGTAGAAAGTACAGCGAATGTAGTAAAAAATAAAATGATAACTCCAGTAAAGTACAGAGTAAAGTAATGTATTTATACTTTGTTACTTTACACCTCTGGCTTTGCGACACGGTTTTGTTTTTCTGCACAGAATTCTGTAGTTACTTACAAGCCCAAACAGCAGCAGTAGCAGCTAGATGTAGCACTTACCTCTCAGGGCCCATTCTGCAGGAACATCATATGTTTCTACTGGAATAATCACACAAATTAAAATTGACAGCAATGTAAATATTATTTTAAAAAGTGTTATAAGACTAGCTTTTAGCTCATAAAACCTTTCAGAATTAAAGTCTGTTTCGCAAAGAGCTATCCACAACAGGTAAGATATTGAATTGTTGTCTTAAATAAAAACAACTCAGCTGTTTACAAATCATTAAAATGATAAACCAGCTGACCTAATTAAGCCACACTTTATTCAGACTACCTGTTGGAATAAAATAGATGGTAGCTGGAGGTAGCTTTAATCATAACTTGTTTAACTTGACAAGTTTAGGGAAACTGTCTTGCTTCTGTTATTTAACTCAGCATAAAGACAGAAAACAGAACAGTCAGACTGTCTCTGTATCTAAAGGTGATAAAATCCAGCAGCTTTAGTCAGGCTGAAAGTCAGCTGTTGCTCTGTTTCCACTCGTAGTTCCACAATGAAAACAGGAAACATTTCCCAAGATTATTTACAATTATTTCTCCTGGTCTAAGACAGGTTTTTTGTTTTTTTTTTGTCGCAGGGTTTTTTTCGTCGCAGTATTCAAAAGAACATGGTGTACACCTGTCATCGAGACAAGAACTGTCAGATTAACAAAGTGACTCGGAACCGCTGCCAGTACTGCCGGCTGCAGAAGTGCTTTGAGGTCGGCATGTCCAAAGAAGGTCAGTTGGCGTAATGAGACAAAAAAATGGAAAAGATGTCTCTAGCATGAGTTTGCAAAACCACAGTCAAATGTCTCATGCCATCTCCATTTCTATTCTCAGCGGTGCGTAACGACAGGAACAAGAAGAAGAAGGACGTGAAGGAGGAGGTGGTGCTGCCGGAAAACTACGAGCTCAGCGGAGAACTGGAGGAGCTGGTCAACAAAGTCAGCAAAGCTCACAAAGAGACCTTTCCGTCTCTGTGCCAACTAGGAAAATACACCACAGTGAGTGTTCTTTTTAAAGGCACTTTCCACATATGAACATTCACTCTTTACTGAGCTGCTTTACAGGAAATACAAACACAGCAGACTCTGCACGATCACACAGAACAACAGTGTTTCTGTTTGTTTCCTGCAGAATTCGAGTGCCGACCACAGAGTACAGCTGGACTTGGGCCTGTGGGACAAATTCAGTGAGCTTTCCACTAAGTGCATTATAAAGATTGTGGAGTTTGCCAAGCGGCTACCGGGCTTCACCACACTCACCATCGCTGACCAGATCACCCTCCTCAAATCTGCATGTCTGGACATCCTGGTATTAGCCGCCACGCTCCCAGCTCTCCTCCTTCACCTCCCTCAGGCCTCCTCGTCTCTCACGCTGCTTCACGCGTTGTTAAACGTGTTTTACTCAAAATTGTTTTTTTTACAGCGGGTTGCTTTTTGTCCGTTTAGATGCTGAGGATATGCACCCGTTACACTCCGGAACAGGACACCATGACGTTCTCAGACGGTCTGACTCTCAACAGAACCCAGATGCACAACGCCGGCTTCGGCCCGCTCACAGATCTGGTGTTCGCCTTCGCCGGTCAGCTCCTGCCGTTGGAGATGGACGACACAGAGACGGGGCTCCTCAGCGCCATCTGTCTCATTTGTGGAGGTAGTCCTGCGTCATCGTCTCCTGCAGACGTGGGATTGGTCGATGGGAACAGCTAATTGTGTTTCATCCCACCCTGCTGTTTGTCAGTGTGTTCATGCTTCTTTCTTCTCATGCTCAGACCGAATGGACTTGGAGGAGCCAAAGAAGGTAGACAAGCTTCAGGAGCCGCTCCTGGAGGCTCTGAAGATCTACACCCGCCGCAGACGCCCCGACAAGCCTCACATGTTTCCCCGCATGCTGATGAAAGTCACTGACCTCAGAGGAATCAGCACCAAAGGTTGGCTTTTTTTTTCACTTTTAACAAATTGTAAACAAAATTTCAATGAGAATTTAAAAGCAAATTGCTTTCTGCCAAACGTCCACATGGGTTAATGTATTTTACAGTATTTATAGCAAACTATAGCACAGGAAATGTGGTTAAATAATAGGAAGTAATGCTTTTGGGAGCATTTACAGTTTCTGCTATAGAACGTTTAGTCATAAACAAAATAAAAAAATCATAAAGTCCAAATTTTTACAAGAAGTTCTGTGGAATAAAATGTGTTTTCGTCCCTGCAGGTGCAGAGCGAGCCATCACCCTGAAGATGGAGATCCCCGGCCCCATGCCCCCGCTGATCCGGGAGATGCTGGAGAACCCAGACGTTTTCGAGGACAGCAGCGACTCCAGCGACAGCGCCACCACCACCGCCTCCGCTCCCCCCGCCGTCCAGGCCATCAAGCAGGAGGACAAGTCCACGTACGAGTCGGCCTTCGAGGAGGAGGAGGAGGAAGAGGAGGACGACTACTGGGACGAGGAGAAAGAGTGGGGGGCGGACAGTGACGGAGAGCAGGGCAGCGAGGCAGCGGGGAGCGCGCATAAGAAAGCTGGGAAAACGCCGTGAAAGAGACAGGAAGTCGAACACCTCCCAATTTCAGGCTCATGAGGTTTTTTCTTACAAACTGTACATATTGACTAGAAGGGACTGAATTCAGAATAAAAAGAAAAGAAATGAAGAAGAAGCACTATGTTCCAGTGGATTCGTGAGGGTGCCATAAAAATGGTTTAAAGATATTACAAAGTGGTCACCACAAAGAGAAGCAAAGATTTGGACGAAGAAAATGCACCATGTGTGTTAAGGGCTACGCTTTGTATAAAATTGATGATAAAAAGAAATTATTTGCAACTGAATTCTGCGTGGGCCTCCACACATTATCTGTATTACCTTTCAGAGATATGCAACTTATTTTTTCATTGTATTTGTTTTTTATTATTATTTCTAAGCATGTACTCACCATTATCTTTATGCCTCCTTGTGGGACCTTTTGTATATTTTCACTCGACCTTGCTCACGTTTGACTTGATAACTTTGACACGTTGAGAGACAAAGAGTCATGAGCAGGACTCACACTCACAAAATGGAAATGACATATGCAAAAACTTTCACTTCATGAAATTATCTGGTGGGTGTTGCAACTCTCGTCTGCAAGAACTAAATGAGCAAAGAAAAAATACAAACGTATCTCCGCCTCTCGACGAAAGTACCCATGTTTGGTGACGCCTACAGTATCTGCCCAGAAATAAATAATCCCCAGGATGATTCTGTCAGGACCATGAATCACATTTCTGTCCTTTTTCCACCAAAATAAAAGTCTCCCATCAGAATATTCTCTTACAGTGAAGAGAAGTAACGAAGAACTGAAGTTTGAAACTCTTTTTACGATGCAGAAAAATCCAAAATACTGTGTTTAAATTGATTTTTACAAGCAGTTTACTGAACAAAACCTCAAATATTTGTGTTAGCAAGCCAGTAGCATCTATAAAACTTTTATAAAGCAGACATGAAGATATTCTGCGCTTCTTTAGGAGCATATTTATAACTCATTAGATTGAGTTTAATGAATATTTTAAAGCTATTTAATTTTAAAGCTTTGACATTTAAAATAAAAGTAGCAGTCCTTGAAGAAACACATGCCATAATTTGAAACAAAGATACGACTCGTTCTGTTAGCTCTCAGAGTGTACGTTGGGGATGACTCTCAGCTACAACCTGTCCCATTGGCTGGGTTGGAGCTGGTGGCCATCCTGACTCAGGTTGACTCTAAAAGTTACTCAGGTGTACATCTTATACTCACTTTTTGAGAGTTCCATCAAGATCTGCCTGGTGGTTGATAAGATATTTTGCTAACACAGGCAATTACAGTATTGCCCTGGTCTGTGAAAGGTGGGTGATAATGTGTTTGTGCTTTTTGTTTTACCGTTATAAGTCGCCTTGATGGATTCCTGCCTCTAAAACCATTTAAATGTGTTATAAATGTGCTCCTAACATTTAGTAGCTACATTAGATATAAAACAAGATTTAATAATGGATCTGTAATCTGTTTTGTAGAACAACAGAACCACCAGCCAAAAAGCCACAGCTATTTAAAACTTATTCAGATGTTGCAATATTCCAAAACAATAATGAGCAACTGAACAACATTAAAGAAGTGGTTGGAGTCTGAACCACAATGTGTGTGTGTATGTGTGTGTTAATGAATGGGGGTTGTTAATCATTTCATGACACTTTGAAAGAAACAAAGTATTGTATGATACGTAATAAGATGCATTAAGCACCATTGTGGCAACAGTTTAAAAATGATTTTAAAATAAGAGAAGTTCCTAGAATCAGATTTAAGGTGATCAGGAAAATGTGTCTTCAAGCTCAATAAAGTGATAAACTCAGGGTTATGAGCAATAAATATCTTACCTGCTGTAGATGGCTCATTCCCAGTTTAGAGTAATTCAGACTACACAGATCAGCTAATGGTCCAAGCGGAACCAAGACCAAAAGTGTATCCAACTCCAATCTTAAGAATTTAGTAGTTATAACTTTTGGAGTATTGTCAGTAAAATTCTGTAGGTATTTTCAACTGTAAACAGCAGCAGCAGCTAGCTGGGACACTTCCTCCAGGACTATCCTGTAATAATAACATTAGCATAAACTGCTATAAAACATTTGAGCTGGATGTTTTAAGACAACAACCCACTTTGGTCTTGGCTTTCACTCTGACTAGCCACTTGCTCATCAGTTCAGTCAGATATGGACTACTCCAAACCTTTAACAGGTAAAATATTAACTCTTCATAATGCTTCTATTGAACCCTGCTTTCATTTTAAAGAGCTGAACTATTCCTTTAAGTTGTGTATTTGCTTTTATTGGATAAAATGCAGAACTTCTGTCTTTCCGTGTCACACTCAGTATTTACAGCAAATTCTACACAACATATCAAGTATTTAACGATGTTTCTGCATCACACAAGCAGGAGTTTTCTTTTTGTTGTTTTGTTTCTTGAATCTGTTTCTTTTCCTATATTTGAGCTGGTGCAATAAATTAGCCCTGGAAGATTTCACCAAGGTCTCAAATTTATATGCATACACATGTAAACATGTAATATTAACTTAAAAACAAAAAGACCAAAGACAGGTTTGGCGTTAGGAGTGTGTGTGTGTGTGTGTGTGTGTGTGTATGTGTGTGTGTGTGTGTGTGTATGTGTAGGGGGTCCTCTGTAAAGGGCTCTTCATTTATAATCCATGTGCTTTGTATTCTGTGACGGCAGGTTTTTTTTAAATACTGAAGCTGAACACGTCTCTTACTTTTTATTGTTGCTGATCCATGACTGCAAACATCTTGTCTACATGTTCAGGGATTTACACTCATTTGAGCTTTAAGAAAAAAAAGCTTTGATGGCTCCCAGCTGCACGCAAAAAAAGAAACACAACAAAACGTGTGGACATGTTCTGGTTACATTTTTATGAAAATCAAATACGTTTGTTGTTTTATATGTACTATATGTTTTTGCATTTCTTGTATTTTGATAAAAACACATTTTGTTCCCAGATTTTCTGTTCGTCATCTTTTTTTAGCAAACTTTTTATAAAAAGCATTTCATTTAAACAACACCTCATTTGTGTAAAAAAAAAATAACTGATATTCCAAAATATTTTATTATCAACACTGATTTATTTATTATTTTTTCCAACAGAGATGTTTCATGTTGTTATAATCCGATGTTGGATTTCCAAAAGTTGAAACGGACTATTTCACACTTGACGGTGATCAAACACCCAAACATCTGACACGGTTACAAAAGTCACGCTCTCATGCAAAAAAAAACAAAAAACTCCAGGACGACCTGGATTCAAGTGAAGCCAAGTCCATATTTCTCACTACAGTTACAACACATTACAGCACAGCTCAAAGGTCAAGGTCAAGAGCTGAAATGAAAGAAAAAATTCTCAGACATAAAATCTGCACTTAGAGCTTTTAGAAAGGGATTTGACTCTAAGTGCTAAGACTACAAAGAGAGGACTTACAAATCCCACAAGAAAAACTTCCAATTTATCCAAATTAAAATGAAACAAACAGAATTCTCACTAAATAATCAACAATCTAAATAAAAAGATAAATTCCTTGGTTCTGTTCTTCGTTGTGTCACCACATTGGGGATTCGGCCAGCTCACTGCACACAGAAAACACAAGGTTTTACCAAAATAAAATGATTAGTGACCTTATAGTAAAGTTATAGTATCAAATGTTTGAATTATGGCAGAGTGTAAACCTTGTTTGCATCGACACAGCACACTACAGTCTTTTTTTATTTATTTGAATTTTCAACCAATTATCAAAAATATGCTTTGAGCAACCTTTCTTAAAGCTTTATTTGATTTCTATGAGTCGTCTCAAGAATGGTTGGCGTTTCATGACCCACATTTGAGTCCCAACTCCAACTTTGGGAACTACTTCAATCCATCATTGACTCTTTGTTACGTTTTCAGCTGACAGTTTCTTGGGAATCACATTGTTGGTGGCAAAACACTATTTTATGCATCCAACTGTTTTATATTTGATATAATTTAAAGATTCAACTACAGATCTGTGTTTTTGTCACAGTTAAAGTGTCTACACAGATCTAGTTTTAAATGGGATATTTTTTCAAGTTAACTGTTACTGTAAATATTGACACAACACTGATTCATGCATTGCTTCAAGTTTGGAGCCTTTTTCTGCCTAAATGACTTATAGATCAGAGTTTAAGGACTTGATGATCCCTCAGGACAATTAAAAACAAAGCAACCAAAGTCCAAAATAACTGGCTGCGCAGAAGCTAAAAAAAGATATGTGTGTCAGTTTAAAACTTTTGCACAAGTGTGTACTCTGTTTTGTTTTTTTTAAATAAGTGCCTTTTAAGAAAATAACAACAAAGGGTCTGTCAGAGCCGATAGTGTATCTGTGTGTGAGTTCTGATTTGTTAAAGGGATAGTCTGCTTATTTTTTGAAGTGATGCTCTGTTAGATAGTTATCAGTTTTACTTTATCAGCCATGATATCAATCACTGAGCATGGAGGATAGAGATGGAGGCAAAAGTCTTCATCCAAGCTAGGCTAACGGCTAACAAAGTGAGGGCCAGTTTATTGTTTTTCACGCCTGTAAAACACATCTTTCTTTAAATGACATACTGTTGTGACAGAACAATATTAACTTCACTTCTGAATTTAATTTTATGCTTTTTTTTCTAAATATGCAACATAAAAAACTGAAATCAACATATATGTGACCCATCACATCAAAGTGAGGATTAAGTCCAATTTGGTCAAAATGAGCTAATTACATTTTCAGATTTG
>JARVJO010000365.1:20796065-20826625 GCA_031762555.1 Cynodonichthys magdalenae
GTGATTTTTAGTTCTGACTGACTTACAGGAGAAAAGTTAGCTACTATTACTTTTATGCACAACCTAAATTTTATTATTAGTTTTATCTAAAAACAGTATAAAGAAATAAAACAAATGAATAAATAAGAAAAAATGCACTGAGAATATATTTACCAGTCTTTATGTATTACTTTAGGAAATGAAAGTTGTCTAGTCTACATTGATTTGCTCAAAAAGGAAATGTGTAATAAACATGCAAAGATGCTACAAACAAAGCAGGAGACTAAAACAGATTTGCCTAATTTAGCTTCTTAATCTTTTCTGAAAATTTAGAACACAAACTTGTGCTTTAAAAGAATACGACGCACAAAGTGAGTAATTTGAATTCACGCAAAATTATGATTCATAAAATAACTTTAGGCACACAGCTATCCTTCATGTGGCGCAGTTATGTACAGAACTGAGTTTACAGTAATGTGGAAAGCCTAAAGTTTTGTTTTCTCTCTGAGTCTCAGCCTGAATATTAAACGTATCTAAACTTCATTACGCAATACGACAAAGAACCTAAACACGGAATCTAACTAATCGGGACAATCTGACCAACAACAATCTAAAATGTCCTGAATCATTTGGAGATAAACTATGTCCTACCAAAAAACAGGAAGCTAAATACTTGGATACTGAAGCTGATTATTGCAAACATTTTCGTGTCTAAAACTTTTGCACAGTACTGTACATGATGTAAGTAGGTGGGCAGGTGCACTGAGGCGTACCCGTATGAGTCAGGCTGTGTCTCGCCAGGTGGTAACGCTGAACGAACCTCATGTCACAAATGGTACAAGCAAAAGGTTTCACACCTAAACGCAAAGCATCAATACATTCATTTTAGGACTTTTGATTCACAATCCATCAACCAGAAATGTCTTAAAAATTTCTATTTACAATTGATGGGTTGTTAACCATCTTTTATTTGATAAAACTTTCATAGTCATTACTTTAAAATAATGCATACTGGTTTTTCTGAATGCAATTATGTTTTTTCTCAAATTATGACTCCAAATCTAAACACATCTCATGAGCTGATGATATCACTGCTATATGTCAAAACTTGTTTTAGTTTATTAAATTTTTTTACACACAAAGCACTGAAGCAAGACAAAGTGAAGTATAGCTCTTAGTTTACATAAAAAGCCTCAGAGAAGTGAGATTAAAGCTGCAACAGTGTAAGAACAGGCTGATTTCAGTGACATGGGTAAGGTGGGCGGACGCATACCCATATGAGTGAGGCTGTGTCTCGCCAGGTGGTAGCGCTGAAAAAACCTCTTGTCACACATGGTGCAAGCATAAGGTTTCACACCTAAATGCAAAGTAGTATTAATATATCACTTTTTACCCATTTCCATTCTGTAACAAAAATATCTAAATTATTGATTAACCACACATTGGCCAAGTCATGCAAAAATAAAACAGTCAAATGTTACCGTTATACTAGTACCAGTAGGAAAAAAACAACAACAAAAAAAAATCTAACCACTTAACCTACTACACTAATTAGCAAAAATTATTTTTTCAACATTTTGGAGCAATAAGTCAGATCTTTTGAAGTGGGGTTCTGTGAAGAAGTTGTAAACAATTCATAAATATCTTACCTGTTGTAGTTAACTTTTTTTTTGGAGAAGCAGACTTTAATTCTGACCAGTTTGACAAGTTAGCAGCTGGTAAAAGTGGATTAACTAAACCACTAAAGTGGACTGCTGCTGCCTTAAAATAACTAACATCAAAAATTACACAGCACTTCAAGCAAAAAAAAAAAAACAATTAGAAATAAAATAATAAAAAAAAACTTTTACATCAAAGTAAATCTTGCATTACAGGATTATTCTGGCAGGATTTTTTATGTTCTATGTTGAACTGGAAGTGCTAAAGCAAACTGCTGTCGCTATTTGCAGTAGCAAATGATCAAAAACTTGTAATGAGAAACTGACATACAATATAAAGATAAGAAATATTTCACCTTGGGCCTGGTCCCATTCAAACTAGCCTTTAGCTTCCAGTCCAGTCAGAATGAAACTCATTTAAAGAGCCATCTACAACAGGTAAGATATTGTTTCTAACATTTCCACAAAACACTACCACAACAAACTTAACGCTTACAGTTTAGAATCACTTTATTCATTTCTGAGTGTTTCTCATGTTAATAGAACATTAATGATCAGATGTTTTAAAATTACTGCTTCAGTAGTAAGTAGAAAAACACAGACTCAACAGGTGATGGAAATCAGCCAATTTTCAACTTAACCAGCAGCTACTGAACCTCGTAAGATAGATAATTTAGTGACACAAACATATACTGTATATTTTAATAATTTGGTATTTTTCTTAGGCTGTAAATTGCACCAAACACAATTACAATCAATCTGTAATTTGTTGTATATTAGTGCAATTCAATTTATTTAAAATTTAGGGCTTGTAGAAAAAATGTTTGTCTTGTAGCACTCTTATGATCAGACAGAGGGAGAAGGCCAAGGAACCTTTTGGGTAAACAAAAACTATCGACTGTATTGTCAAAATAAACATTTACAAGAGGTTTCAACTGAACCTGGATTTAGATCATTTCATAGTTTTCAGTTAGTTCATAGAGAAAACTGACAAGTCAGAGCTTTACAAAAGAATAAAATCTTTGTCAATTAGAATCAGCCCTGAAATGTACAACTGGATTTCCATACAGACGGAGATAGAAAAATAGTTGTGAATGTTTCAGCAGTGGGATTTGTTCTATTTTTATTAAAGGCTATATCTTATTGTAGAAACCTAAAAAAAAAAGATATTGTTTATTGGGTGTTCTTACAGCAATGTTTGAACTTTAAAATGCTAGATTTCGTATCATGTAAATTCTACTCTCACCTAATTTTACCCCAAACCTGGTGACGCTCCTGATACTAATAAAACACCGCGTAACGGTGACCTATAAATTGTGAGAGGGCGAGTGCACTGAGGCGTACCCGTATGAGTGAGGCTGTGTCTCGCCAGGTGGTAACGTTGAAAAAACCTCATGTCACACATGGTACAAGCATAAGGTTTCACACCTAAACGCAGAGCAGGGTATTATATTCAAACTTAGAGTATTCTGTGTTTACAATCCATCAATAGGCAATAAACTAACTACAAGATAAGTTAAATTGATGGGTTGTTAACCACAAATAGAACTGATCAAAATTTTGTTTTTTCCAAAAACATCCAATTAAATTTTAGAAAACAACGTCTACAAAACAATTTAATCCACAATTTAACACATCACATGAGCTGATGTTTGAGTCCTGTATTTTGTTTAGTTTAAATGTTCCACTATTGAATATAACGTAGGATTCAAGATCATTCTTCTAGTCAGTTTGAGAAATAATGAATAACTACCACAGACTAATGAACTCCATATTAAACAAAATGAAAATACAGTTTGATCTTTGTGACATGGGTAAGGTGGGCGGACGCATACCCATATGAGTGAGGTTGTGTCTCGCCAGGTGGTAGCGCTGAAAAAACCTCTTGTCACACATGGTGCAAGCATAAGGTTTCACACCTAAATGCAAAGTAACAATATTATATTACTTTGCCTCACTTTGCAGTGTTTAATTTAGAAATAAATATTTACACAATTGGTTATTAACCACACAAAAGGACCAAATTATGCAAAAACACAAAATCTCTTTATAATGCCTTTACCTATTATCACAAAACTTTAAGAGATCATCAATCATTCTGCCCTTTTTGATTAAAACTAATAAAAAACAAGGACGCCATGTTCAGACTTTAAACTTGGCACCTTCCTTACACCAGTATCTCTCTGGGCTGCGACTGTTGGAGACCCGTTAGCGGACAACTTTTACAAGAGTCTCCAAAATGTTTGCAGGGGGTTCCCAATTTCTGTGCGTAAGTTAAAGAGGCTCGCAGTCTTGTCACTTGAATGATTGTATATTTTTCAAGAAATTTGTGACTTTTTTAAAAGTTGTTGCAGGCATCTTGAGACAAAACTGAACCTTCCTAATTTAGTTTCATCATGCTAGAGCACAAGAGCTTTATTTTGACACCTGAGATGACAACATCTTAGGCTACAATACAGAGAGTGAGTCAAAAGTCACAGGACACTCTGATTTTAGAAAGAGAATAGAAAATGACATATCTGAATACCCTGGCAAGTAAAGGGTGAGGATCAGACCAGAACTTGGCCACCATCTTGGATCAAGAGCATGTTTTCCAAAGATAGGCCACAGTACCCATTTCTTGCTGAAGTGTTCATATACAGTATGTCATTCTGCCTTCTTCTGATTTAACAGTGTTCTGTGACTTCTGACTAACCCGGTTCAAATTTGCTTATCTACACATCAAAAATGTACTGTAGTCCAATCATAAACATGAAGCTGGTGAGTTCAAGGCAGGCCGAGTGGGTACAATGTGGCCAGAGCTGGGCAACAAAACAATGTGTACTGCCTACAGTAGTCTTGCAAGCAGTGCTCATGGAAAAACAGGCATTTTCCCATAATTCTGAGTCAGCAACAAGCCTCTAACAGCCACAGCTCAATCAGATATTGGCTTTAAATAAACAAAATTCTAATGCGAGCTAATATTAAAAGCAGACCTAACACTGAATGTCATGGGCACAGTGCACGGACCCATACCCGTATGAGTGAGGCTGTGTCTCGCCAGGTGGTAACGTTGAAAAAACTTCATGTCACACATGGTGCAAGCATAAGGTTTCACCCCTAAACGCAGAGCATTAAGAGAATTATTTTTGTGTCTCTGCAACAACATGAAAATAAATAAATAAAAACAATCTATAAATCTGTGGAATAAAAAAGCCAATTTGAGCTAAATTGTTGTCTGTGGTTAATAACCAATGTCATAGTCTTAACTTACAAATGTACAATGAATTGAGAAGGTTTGTTTTAAAATGGGGGGGACTTACACAACACAAGAGTTTTGTATGCTATCTAATGAAAATTACACCATCTGAAACTGTGTATGATTAAAAATATACAAAACTACATTTAACCACATTGCAGCATCCTAATTTTGTGACTGGTTTAAGATTGGCAGACGCATACCCATATGAGTGAGGCTGTGTCTCGCCAGGTGGTAGCGCTGAAAAAACCTCTTGTCACACATGGTGCAAGCGTACGGCTTCACCCCTATACACACAAAGTACCAACTTTAGCATGAAAAGAAACTCAACTGCCAAAAATGATCGACGTAAACTTTACTAATGGCTTTAGTAAAGTTTGGCTGCACTTATCAGCGCTTCGTTTGAACTGGAATATCCAGCATGCTTCCACAATGTGCCATTCCAATTAGAAATTACCATATCCCAAATCAAGACTGACTACTGATTGTCTTGTGCTAAAAAGTAAACTAGATTATTGAGGAATAAAACAATTCTCCCACATGGAAAGCACAAGAGTCTGGTTACAAACCAAAGGGGATAAAAAAAAATCTACTAAATGACCAAACTATTGAGGTCTAATCTCTAGTGGGCCCATTCCAACTAGCACAACAACAGTTTTTCCCATGATGCCAATAAATGCTTTAGTCTTCATAATTCCAACAAACCCTCAAAAGATTTCAAAAACAAATTGATTGTCATCATTTTTGTTACGCTGATAGCAGTAGTTAAGACAATTTTAGGCAGTTGGCAAACAACTGTACAACATACAAGCTTACACATTAATTTCCGACTGGTGTGCTTTAACAAGAAAAATAACTGATCTAATAATCAGACAGAACTTAGCGGATCATTCAAGCAAAATAAACATTTATATTTAATTTAAACAGTCTGCCATGTAAAAACCAAATTGCAAAAAGGAAAATCTCCTTACATCAAATGTGTCCCTAAATATATTTATAACCAATGATGTTATTTCCTGACCATAACTTTTAATGAGAAATGACACAATGACATATTGACCAAGGTGTTTGAATAGTCAGATCAGAATTTGCGTATTTGTTTTAAGAAATAAACTTAAAATATCAAATCTTTTCAACAAATTATTAAAATCTTCTGTCAACTCTTATTTTAAAATAGAAAGAACATACATTTCAATTGGCATTATTGATTATTTAAAAATATTGGTATATTCCTGATGTCTGTGTATTACTTATTCAATACAATTTATTTTTTACCTAAATTGAGGACTTTGTGAAGTCAAAGTAAAGCTCAACTTGTTTTTGAATACAAAAATTATAAACACATTATCCAGCTAACAATTTTGTTTTTCAAGTTGTCAATAACAACCATGTCATTTCACAGACAAAGTATAGGGGAAGTAACATGATACACATGGTTATAAAGGCCCACACAGATGCTTTATGGCTAATTAGCAACTGTAATCATAGTGACACAAAGCTATACAAACTCGAGTTTGAAGCAGCCAGGTAACCAGGTTGTGTGCATGCAGGACATGCATAATTAAAGCCAGGAAGTGCACAGGTTGACATTAAAAAATAAATTAATTTTAAAAATGGACATACCTGTATGAGTAAGGCTGTGTCTCTCCAACTGGTAACGTTGAATAAATCTCATGTCACACATGGTACAGGCATATGGCTTTACACCTAAACACGAAACAACAAAATCAGAAATGTTTCAAGTCACAGTTTTAACACAGATTTAAAACAATAACAAACATATTACAGACAGTTTATGGCATGCTTCAATAAAAAATTATTTTGAACACATTACACTAAAAAGTAGTCCAAAAAGCTGAAATGGTATTGAATTAAATGACCGAGTACTAAAATACAATCTATTCTGATTAATATTTAGTAATTCAACAAATTACAAAAGAACAGTTTGTTTTAATTTTGCATTAAAGATTTTTCTAAATGCAGCAGACAACCATTTCTAACTATTCAAAAATTCTTAAGACACTACTAATTATAGATCCTTGATATCAAGATACTTTTTAGTGTAAAGTGTCCTTCATTGAAAACACAGTATAGTAGTCAACAATACACATGCAAAAGTACCATTACAAACTGAAAACTCAAGGTAACTGAACTGAGAGTCACTTTTTCAGTGGACAGTTTTCCAACAAAACCTACAAACTCTTTTCAACATTTGTCGTAGAGAAAACTTTAACAACGTAATACTTGGGGTTAAGTAGGAGGATGGGCTTATGAATGAAAAATAAAAGTTTAAATTTGTTATGGGAAAAGTGTAACAGTGATAAGTGAACAATTGATTCAATCATACCAGTATGAGTGAGGGTGTGTCTTGCCAAATGGTAACGCTGGAAGAACCTCATGTCACACATGGAGCAAGCGTATGGCTTCACCCCTAAATGTATACAGTACCAAATTTTAGAAAGAAAAAAAAAAGTTCTTGTGAACGGTGTGCACAAAATGTATCATTTTACATACATTATTCATTATAGGGTCCCTTCATAGTTATATGTTTACTAAAAGTATAAAAATAATCTAATCAAGAAATACTAACCAAACACAATCACATACTAAAACAATCAAGTCTACACTTTAATTTTTGCACTTATGAGTCACACAAACAAGGACAAATGTCAGCAAGCCTAACCCTAATATAAAAAAGGGATAAATAAAACTTCTACCCGTGTGAGTGAGTGTGTGTCTTGCCAGGTGGTATCTCTGGAAAAATCTCATGTCACACATAGAGCAAGCATATGGCTTCACCCCTGCACACACAGAGCAAAGTATTTTGTAAAAACCAAGACAATGAACTCAACAGGACACACTCAAATGTATTCAGCCCTGCCAAAAAAAAAGGCTAATTATTAATACTACTTTCTAATCTGTAGACAATCACGTAAAAGAAATACAGCTAAAAATTACTTTTCCTAACCTTATCACAACCTAAAGATGTCTTTGAACTCCAGTAAGGGATATTTTATTGGCAGTAAATTATTAAAAAGTGATTAGCTGTCAAAAATACTGCCTTTAAGGATTGAGACAAAAATCATAGGTACTCCTCATATGCTTTATGCTTAAGATAACTTCCTACTTATGAATACTTAATTTTACACACAGTAGAGCAATAAGCTAGGGTATTTGGGCACTCGTATAGTAAAGGAGGGCAAACCCATACCCGTGTGAGTGAGGCTGTGTCTTGTCAAGTGGTAGCGTTGGAAAAATCTCATATCACACATGGAGCAAGCGTATGGCTTCACCCCTACACACATAAAAATATATAAATATGAACTAGAAACAGAAAAAAAGAATAAGTTTCAACAAATATACATCAACTCTTTAAGCTTTTTTGATGATTGTGATTAGAAGTAGTGTTTTACCCACTTTTATAACTGGTAGTACCTAATAACTGCACAGAAAGTAGAGCGTTTAACAAAAGGAGAAGCTGATGTTATTTAGATGATGTTACATTGTTGTACAGATGTTATGTTTTGTATGTCAAAATTTTAAAAAGAAAAAAAACATAAGAAAAAAGATTTATATTTCCTTAATGAAAAACATACCTAGATACATCTATCTGCATTTCAAAAATATGCTCTTTTGAAGCAGCTACTCTTACTAATCATCCTAATTTGCATTGTTTTGTGTTGAAAACTTTTAAAAATCTCTACTTTATAAACCAGGGTAAGCGGACGCATACCAGTATGAGTGAGGGTGTGTCTTGCCAGATGGTAACGTTGGAAGAACCTCATGTCACACATGGAGCAAGCGTATGGCTTCACCCCTACATACACAAATTTTTTACATATTAGCCACGGCGTTTGTTAAGAAGCAAAACTAATTTATGAACACCAGGTCATCGTGGTTGGGCACGCCTTTCAGATATGAAACCAAATTATTATTTTTCCCAACTGGTAAAACTGAACTGAAAAATAAAGAGTGATCATTTTTCAAACAAGTTGATGTACGTCATAAATCCTAAACACCTAAAGGTTTTAACTAATAATATAAAAACCTCAGCAGCTGCACAGCAAGAAAATGTCTGGGAAACTTGAAACCTGAAGCAGAAAGCTCAACAGACTCTCTCAAAAAGCTTTGTTTTTATTTATTTAAATACACAGATCTAATAGTTTCACAGTAAGCTGAAATGATTTATCACTGACAGCAAAAAAAAAACTAAATGTTTCAATTAAATAAATATATTTTGTTTTATCTCTATAAAAAGGTTTTACTCTAAGTTCCTCGTAAAAACTGAAAGCAGAAATATCTGCACTAAAGTATCTCCTACAAGTGCTGACTGCAGCAATTTGTCTGCAGGTGTATCAGTGTGAACATCAGAGGTATCTTCCTGTCATGTAAAACTGGCAAAACCTTCGTTTCCAGCCTTTCTGTTGACTCAAATAGAATAGTAAGTTGTTTAAAAAAATGTGAAGTTTAACCAAATCTGGGTATGGTAAAAGAACGCATACCCGTATGAGTGAGTCTGTGTCTCTCCAGGTGGTAACGCTGGAAAAACCTCATGTCACACATGGTACAAGCGTACGGCTTCACCCCTACACACACAGAGCATAAAATTATTAGCTATTCAGTCTGTTATATGAAGATAAAAAGATAAAAATAAATCACGAAATGTAGTGTCTGATGGAATAAACAAGACAGATGCAGTGGAAAAAGTGCTCAGTTGGATAATTACTAAAATTATAAATACGTACACATAAACAATGACAAAATAGTTTAGTAACTTTATCCAATTCAATTTGAAAGCAATTTTTTGTAGTGAATACTGGAGCAGCAGTGATTCATTTAGAAGAACAATTACATTGGAAGTTGACTTACCCACAATGCTTACTTCTTAAAATCAAAAAAGCATGGAAGGGTGACAAAAATACTAAAACTATGCATCGTTTTAACATAAAAAGCCTTGAAGTTTCATTTATAGTCTTGTTTGTGTCTAAGGGGTTTTCAAAACAAACTAAAAACTAATTTTGAAAATACTACAAAGTCTAATTTGTTTTGTGCTGGATGTAGTTTCAAATTTGCACACTGTAGTCCACAGGTTTGAGTCACTTTTCAAGTCCACTATCAAAAAATCTTTAGTTTCTAGTGCCAATTGAAAGCTCTGTCACGCAACAACATCTTAGACGTCTTATGCTGATGCATGAAAGATTTTCCCCACATGCCGGTATACGCTCAAGATCGCTGCAATCCGAGCATGTGATCGTTGCGACATGCTACGTATAAGTTTGTCATAAGTTACACTAATATAGTGATAAAGATGCTGTCATACGCTTGTATAGGTTCTGCATATGTTAGGCACAAGTTCTAGTTCTAGGTTACTCTTATCTTAATGTGTTAAATTTATTAGCAATGAGTTGTATATACATCAAAAAGAGGCTTCCAGCTTATTTTTAATTCCATCTTCAGCATATGGCACCATGTTAGAAAAAATTTATAAATCGCCACAAGTTCTCAAAAACTTTATAGTGTGACAGAGTCTTTAGATATGAAAGCAATTTACAGAAAAAAGGTAAATAAAAGCATAAAGTGATTTTTTTTTTTACATATCAGTGAAAATAATATAGAAAAGTAATGAGGTCAGGAGTGAACTGTTTGTTATGCTTCACAAAGTGTTTGGAGACCATGAAATAACCATTAGAAAAAAAAAAAACAAGATTATTAACCTGTAAAACCACAGTCACTGCATCATTTGAAGACTAGTGCATATAATATCATTTTTCTAGGAAGAAACTGTAATTTTATGTAAACAAAATAGCCACGTAACTTGTTTAACAAACTGCACAAAAACTACAGTTTCCCGTACTTTAACAACAGAACAAATCAGTGAAATGTGGAATAAACCCCAAAATGTATTTTCTAACTCCAGTTGTCTAACAGAGAGTATGTCTGCCTGGATAAACATTTTTAGTTATGTGCTATGTAGTATGTGCTATCCTAAACAACTGTGTCAATAAAATTGTAATACACAACCCCAATGTCAAATTCAAAAAGGGTTCAAGTCCGGTTATAAACAAAACAAAAAGAGTTTTTAATAGTGGACTAGTGGACCACACAGGCTCAAATGTTTTTTTCCCTGATGTTGGAGACAAATAAAGAACTGCACATTATTTTAAAATAAAGAGATTTGGGGAATGGCTTTGTTGGAAGTTAGTGTCCACAGACAAAAATGAATCTTCAGCATCTGTTCCTTGATTTATGTGAAAGACTACATGCGTAGTCAGATTTATGTAATATGGGTACGGTTGAAGGACGCATACCCGTGTGAATGAGGCTGTGTCTCTCCAGGTGGTAACGCTGAATAAACCTCATGTCACATACGGCACAAGCATACGGCTTCTCCCCTAAACCGAAGAGCACCAGTTTTAGTTTAAGTCCTCCACAGACACCAATTAGCTGTGCGGCAAAACTACAACCAAACAAGGCTTTAAGCAGGCCATTGCAAAAAGCACACAGCTGCTGCACACTCCTAGATTCAGTCCAACTCAGAAGTTTAAAATCAGGATGTTCTCACAATATATGTAAAATATTCTGCAAATAAAAGCTGCTCTGGCTTCAATGAGAACTCAGATCTGTTCCAAGCGTTTGCCATACCTGTGTGAATGAGGATGTGTCTCTTTAGGTGGTATCCACTTCTAAATGCTCCATAACAGTGATCACAAATAAAATTCTTCTGAACTTTGGACGAAGGCCCATTTTCATCGCTACCTGTGCCCTAGGGAGAACAAGAAACGCAAACATTTTAAATGCAATCCATAACAGTTTTTACTGTGTAGCTAATGTATGCATATATAAAACAACAATGGCCCTATTTGTTAAGCAAACTGATCAGAAATGTGGAAAAAAACTGCTGGGAAATGATTGCTTCTACACAGTTAAAATGCATGCTAAGCATTTAATGTTACCTTAATACTCAGTTATGTTTAGTATGAATGACAATAAACCTGGTTTCTGATTATTTAAGAGTGTAATTAGTATCTGAATTGAGATATGTACCACAATCCCTTGCAGGGGCCTAATGCCCTCATGTTACTGCTCCCTCTGTTATTCTCACAACAGCAGTTATTGTGCTCCACTTCACTCCCCTCCCCCCTTTCCTCTCCAGAGAACCTCCACCCCCTCCACAGCTTTCCTGTGCTCCTCCCCCCACCCCCACACAAACAAAATGAGCACCCACGAATGATCCGAGCCAGCTTCACTTTGATCAAATGAAACACTGTTAAAATGGTATGCATGAAGAGAAGAGGACACGTTTATTAAATAAGAAAAACGAAATGGGCAAAAAAAAAGCAAACATTCCCAATTTAGTAATTCCAAATACTGACCTTCCCTCCTCTTCCGTCTTGGTCTCTCACTTTACAGGGCGTTACTGATTTCCTGTTCTTTTTTTTCTGCTGCATGTCTTCGTTGGCCCTCATCTCTTTCTCGTCCAGCAAGCGGGGAGCTTGGAATTCACCTTCCTTCCTGATGAGCTGAAGAGCAGGAGAAAATTAATTATTTCTTATTTTCTGAACTGTCTTCTTCAACACTGTAAACCGTCTCTTTGACCACAACTGAAGTGACCATTTATTACAGTTTTACTCTAAGAAACGTCTAGACATTTTTATTTAGACACTCTTTAAGTTTGTTTTCTGTTTTTAACCCTTTAGAACCCAGACTAATTTCTACTTTCATGAAAATTATGAAGGTTGTAAATGGATTATAAGTAACATTGGGTGTACATAGTAAATATATTATAAGTTTCATTTAAACTGCTTCATAAATTTTTATGCTTATATTTCTTTATATACAATAGAAAATGAACAGAAAATATATTTATCTAAAATAAATTAGCTTAATTGACTAAGCACATGATTGGTATTTGTCTCATTGTGACAAATAGGTCACATGTAATTTTTCAGTACAATTTAGATTTTATTCCCTGAAGTGACATATGTATATTTGATGAACCCTACTCTTTATCAAATTGTTTCAGAAATGCAGTCAAACTAGGTTATATGTGAAATAAGACATGTTATCAACAGCTGTAAGTTTCTAAAATTAGCTTAGTGGTCACATTAGCTGCCCAGGTGAACAGAGACCTTGAGTACCCAGAGTCCCTCCCTAGCTACAAGACTGAATCAGGATGTTAAGCAGACGTCACTTAGAAATTTTATGTTAAACCCTTATAAAAACTTGTCTCATGGTAAAAACGGACAGAGACACCAGCCACTGTGAGTCCTTCTAGATTATATTTGTCTGTTCTTATTGATTTTAGTTATTTGGATCTCTGCGAAGCCCTTTGTGAGGTTCGTGTCTGTGAAAGGTGCTACAGAAATACAATTGACTTATATCTATTTATGTCAAAAAACAGAAGACTAATTTGGGGAGAGAGAACTAAAAACATGACAACGTAAAAAAAAAAGATAGTAAAAAATCTCTTATCAAAACATTAATTTACATATTTTGAACTCCAATAATAGGTCCAAGCTTAACTAAGACACTGTGGCTATTTTACAGGAAGATTAATCTTATTTGCAATAAAACTCCTTTCACTATTCCACATTTAATTTTATACAAGTTACATCTTTGCAGCCTTTACACTAATAAAAAGGACTGGACTTAAATGCCCCATTTCCACATCACATTTCCCAAGTGGGTGCTAACCAGTGGCGGACAGCTCATTCCAGACGGGAGGATCATATGGCTCTGGGGACCACGGTCAGGTCCCTCTCTTTGAGGTGGTGTGTGGCCAAGTGGAGCCATCATCTTTTTAGGCGGAGCAGCCATTGTACTGGCCTGCATCAGGGCCATGCTGGAGAGGACAGCTTCGCAGCCAAGCAGCCCCGCCTACAAGGGAAAACAAACAAAAAAAAAAAACAATTTTAAATGCTTTTCAAACCATCTAAATATACAAATGATCTGCAATTTGCAAATATCTAAGACGTAAGTATCAGTGGCATGGTATTGAAAAAGGTAGTCATCAACGACATCATCCTGAGTGACACAAGACTGCAAGTTAACTTATTTGTAACCACTTTGGTGTTGTCAAAACAAACCCATTTCATATGGTCGCGGACTGAGCTGCTGGGCAGATGTGACATTGCTGTGGGATATGTGAACGCAGGGACAGGGGTGGGGACAAGGTCATCCAGAGATCCGTCAGTCAGGATGGTCGTCGGGCTGGTGGGAAGCCACACCCACCTCACTCATCTAGTTTAAAAACTGAGGAAGAGGAGGATGTGGATGAAACATACAAACATGGAATGACAGCTGTTTCATTGCCTGACTTTATGGACACACAATACAAAACAACACAATGTGTGCACAAGCTTAATTCTAAGAAATTAGTAAAATAGTTTTCATTAGGACATCCTTTTGCGACAAAACGGTTTTAAACTATTTTCAACATTTTAACTCTCAGCTATGAAAATTCGATTTTGGAAATCAAAAATTAATTCATCAGTAATCTAATCTAGTAATCTAAACTGTTTTTAGAAGTTGTCAAAACAAACACCTGAACATCAGTCATATCAGTCACCAACTTTAACTGAGGTATGCCCATTAGTCAACCAGAATATTATGAATATCCACAAACCAAACAACTTGTGTAAATATGAAGTGTCAATTTATAGTCTGTTGGCTTGAATTGAGTTAACACTTGACAGTGTTTAGAAACTTAAGTTATTTAACTTAAGTTGATTCATCTGTATAAACATTTTTTGCTATTATTATTTTAGAAGTGTTTTGAAATACAGCTTGTGAAAAACTTTTTATATCCTATTTCTGTTTGCTTATATGTTATTTGGATGTAAATGCTTTTGAAAAAGTAAAGAAAATGTTGTTGGTGTAGAGTCTTGTTTAATTTTTCAGTCCATACCTTTGTCTCATGAACATAAATAAAGAAATAGTAAGAAAAAGACATGCACCTAAACACTAGTTACAGCTACATTAATTAATAAAATAAATAATTAGCTTTTGAATGCACTCCAAAGCATTCAAGAATAGCATTTTTTTTTAATTTAGGCATTTACATATTTTATTTTAAGTGGTGGTTTTTGTTGTTTGTTTTTGTTGTGTGTGGGGGGTGGGCGCACACCTTATACCTTTTTTAACACAAAAGAAACCCATTTTGAATGTTTACTAAATATTTAAAAACCTTTTTACAACCTAAATATCTGAAATTCGCCTAAGATTATGCAGTGCCTTTAGTTATTTATCTCATTGACAACAAACATAAAAAACATTTTTTTAAATGTGCTGCATCTGAACAAATGTTCTATGCTCTATAGTGTAGTATTTTTATGAAAATAAACTAACAAATTGGTTAGGTTGAGCAGAAAATAAAATACAACAGAATTAAGTAGTATAGAAAAAATACTGGAGTGCAAACACTTCTGTACCCAACTAAATGATTTGATAAATGTTATTTTGACTTTTTAAGTCACAACAAACAAAGCTATATTGTACGTTCCACATTTAGAAAAACAAAACTTACTGCAATAATCTGTTGACACTCGTAATTTGACGAGAAAAATGAAAATGTTTTGAGGCTCTGTGTTTTTTTCCTAGTGTACTGGTAATAAGAGGCAAGAGTTTTTAAGGAGTCAAATGGTCAACTCGGTTGGGATGAATGCTAACACGCTAACTAGCGTTTTGCGTGGAAGATGATTACTTTTAACTGAAGTGGTTTAGTTGAACACAATAAAATGCATTAATCGAACATACTGCTACTTTAAAGTAAAAGTTATTTCCCAGCAGGGTCTGAAGTGGCCTTCGGTCTGCCACCAAACCTAGATTCGCTGCTGTGTGTAGCAAGCTGGCTAACATGAACTAGCTAAGCTAGCAGCTTGCTGGCGCTCTCGCCCACTGCAATTTTAAGACCAATATTCGAACAAATTCAAAGCCCACCTGGTCATTGGTCAGATATAGCGGCGTAAATGTAGACTAGAACTCACAAACTGGACCATTTCATGCTTTCCCCAATGAATAATCTAACAGACGCAAGCTCAACTGGTTCCAGACGAAGCTGGGTAATAAAGACATTCGTGATGGCCGTCGCTACGAGTGCCTCCCCCTCCCAAATGTTAAGCTAACATTTGTTAGCCACCTTGCACTGGCTAACACCGACGCTAAAACAATGTGTGAATCCTTTCATTGCGGTCTCCGACCACGAATTATACAGAATCAGAAAGCAAACCACTCACTGCATATGTAAAGTCAACAAAGCGTTCAAAAGCAAAGGAAATTTTCCCAACCTACCAGGCTTCTTCGCCGACGTTTTCTGCACCGTCTAGTTTACAAACACAGGAAACGCCACAGGATGTAGCCCACTCCCCCACACAGCAGCAAGCAGCAAACCCTCCTCAGGCGAAGAGAAAAGGCTCATCTTTCTCCAGCTCCCCGCTAACAGGGACCATTTATTAAACCTGCGACAGCGAGGAAAACTATTAGTCCATTATTATTACTGATGTGGAGATAGGTCGCCCACTCAGGTTATAACATCTGTTTGGTATGGGGTCTCCCTGGCCTCTCTCTCTGTCTGTGGTGGACTTAGTGCACGTCTGAAGAGGCGCAGAAGAAAAAGAGGGAGTGAGCTCTTAAAATGACAGAAAACAGGGACGAGTGAATAAACACTGAGGGTGGGGGATGGGGGGAGGGGAGGGGAGGGGTGGCTTTGTATGGTGCTCTATGAACAAAGTATGATTTTATATTGTAAGATTATTCATATTTCTTACTATAATTTGTCTATTTTTAATTTTTTGTATACTTATCTAAGCGCCCAATGACATAATTCTCAGTATTGTTTTGTAGTGTGCTTTTTTAATTTGTTTTCGGTTTTTATGTTTGTTTTTTTTGTGTGTGATTTATATCTAGTTTCTGTAAATTATACTTTTATTATAAACTTTTATTGTTATAGTGATTATAAACCCAATGCCAAAAAAGTTGATGAAAACAGAATGCAATTAATATTTTATTCAGAATAGAACAAAGTAAATAGTGGTGAAACAAGTGGTGCCCAATCCTGCTCCGTGACGAGAAACCAAGAACTGTTGAATCCTACATCATAATGGGACAACATTCCCCTCCAGAAACTTCAGCTGCTGGTTTCCTAAGTTCCTAGATGTTTACAGAATGTTGATAACGTTTCACAATTATAACACGACTCTTACACAACATGTTTGATACTGCTGAAGTCAAATTCAAAATGGCCTTATTTGTTTCCTAAAAATTGTACCATTTGATATGTAGTATTCTATGTTCTGTTGGAAATAAATAAAATTTTCAGTTTGGTAAAATAACATATTAAGAATATCCAGTAGTTATATTGATTTGTTAAAAGCTTATTTCAGGCTTCAGCATTTAAAAAAATTAATTCAATTATCAAAAATTTATAAATACATTTTGAATATCTTTATGTCATCTTAACAAGTAAAAAGAAACTTAAGACCAGCAACAAGTGGATTTTTAAGAGATGTATTAGTTGGCTTTCAATCTGGAAAGCCCAATCCATATTGGGAAAGTTGTGAAAAGATATTTATCGAGATATCTGAAATGTTGTTTGTGGATATAGGAAAATGAAAGCCCTTCTTCATATGTGAAATGTTATTTTTAATCTGTAGGATAAAATAAAATTATGAATCCAGTCAAGCAATTGTTTGGTAAAACAAAAACTTAAGATTAACTTAAACATAATCCATTTTTTTTTTAAATTATAATCAGAAGTGAGGAAGGGAAGCATTCCTATCCTCATTGAGGCTCTCTACCTCCTCCTGGGGGATCCCAAGGCCTTCTCAGGTCAGAAGGGATTTATAATCCCTCCAAGAAGTTCTGGGTTTGCCCTATGATTTCCTTCCAGTGAGACATGTTTGCAAAATCTCCAATTTGATGTGTCTTCTTAATTAATTGCTTAAACTAACTCATTCTGAGTAAATTTTTTTCTTGCGTTCTCTCTGGATGATAAAGTTCCCCACTCAATGTTGAACCCAAACTTCTTTGGAAAAAAAAAAATTAGCCACTCATATCCAGGATTTTGTTTTGGTCATGAGCCATACTTTATGACCACACGGTGAGGGTTGGAGGTGGACCAGTAAACTAAGAACATTGCCTTTTGGCTTAGTTTCTTCATAGCAACAGATCAGAATAACATCCTCATTTTTTCAAATTAAGTCCCAATTTGTCAGTCTATGGTCCGTCATCAGTGAGTGTCTGGAGCTTCGCTGGGCCCAAGCTGGCCAAAAAAGTGATAGGAAGCCACCCCACAGGAGCAAAAACCACAGGAAGAGAAGTTGTGGTCAGGTGTAATGTGAACTGAGTGGCAGCTGCAAAAGCCTGTGTGCTGATGGTGTCATAAAAAGCCTCTATCTTAAATTTAGTGTGTTCAATAAAGCCTTGATTGTGAAAACCTCAAAATATTCTGATTACCAAGGATGACGTTTCAACTACAAGAAAGGCTATTGCTAATTAGAGATAGGAGAAAGATTTAATTACATGTAACAATGGTCTGCCACAGATTTGGGCTGGAAATAATGACCGGATTGCTCGAGGATTTAAGGAGTTGATAGAGGAGGAAGCTTTCCTTGATTGCTAAAATCATCTTATTTGAAAGCCAAATACATGCAAACATCCAACAAACTTGATTTTTGTTTTACTCTTGCCTCTGATGTTTTGGTTCAGACGCCTATGCTGTTGTTTATATGAATGCCTTTGTATTCACCATTTTTATAGACAGCTATCGAAGTATGGGTGATAATGTTTTTGCCTGCATCTGTGTGTGTGTGTGTATGATGCCTGTCCAAACAAAAAATGGCCACCTGGATTTAACTAATCAAATAGGTAAGAGCCTCCTATTTGATTATTACTTTATATGCGATTATCTTCCACCAACTGGTGCAATGGGGTTTTTTTCATTTCTTAAACCATGTTGAAAGATACATCTCGATCCTGTGGTTGTGGAAAAGATGTCAGTTGGTTTGAGAAGGGTCAAGTCATTGGCATGCATCAAGCAGAGAAAACATCTATATTGCAGAAACTACTAAAATTGGGTTAAGAACTGTCCAACGCATTATTAAAAACTGGAAGGTTAGTGGGGACCCATCGTCTTCGAGGATGCATCCATCATGCCTAGTGCTTGCTGTAAAAGCCTGTGGGGGCAGGACTATGATCTGGGGTTGTTGCAGTTGGTCAGGTCTAGGAAGCTAACAATGCCTCAGCGAATGCGTGCTGTAATCAAAGCTAAAGGCGGTCCAACAAAATATTAGTGTGTGACCTTTTTTTTGGAGGCGACTTTTTTCTTGGCCAGGCAGTGGACATACGTGTGTCAGAGGTACATAGGGGTGCAACGATACAGAAAATTCATGATTCGGTTCGATTCGATACTTTAGTCTCACTGGTCGATATTTTTTCGATACAAAAAAGAGCAATTTCGATGTCTTTCTTAACTTGTAATTTATTGGAATTCATTTTGAACATTTGTTTAACCTCAAAAGTACAGTTTTTAAATAAAATGTTGCTGAAACAGCAAGTTCCTCAGTGGATCAGCACTCGACAGTGCAGCCTAGGTGATAGGCCTAGCCGAACACAGATCCACTGATCCTTCAGAGCATCTTCAGAAAAGTTGATAAAATACATTTTAAAATCTGTATTGTTCGATACAAGAGTGTATTGAACCTAAAGCACTGTGTTGAATGGTTCGATACAGGTACATGTATTGTTGCACCCCTAATATATATATACAAAGGTATATAAAGTACTTAAAAGAAACAACTAAGTAAAGGTAAAAATACAAAATTATTTTGGTAAAAATTAATGTCACTGTTAAGAAAGGGCTTACCGGTAAGTAATAGTCATAAACTGCTTACAATAATCAGGAAAGTAAAAGTAAAACAGAAAAAATGGTTGCAAATGTGTAAAATAACATTTACACAGATAATTTATTACACGTTTGTAACAAATTTTTCTGTGACTTTACATTCAAAAAATATTTGTGCAAAATTTTTGCAGGTGGAATTTTAAAATTCATATACAAATTTTTCTACAGGTGCACAAGTCAAAATTTTGCTGGTGATTGTTTTTTCCACAGGTACACAAATCATATTTTTGCAGGTTACAAATCAAAATGTTGAATGCGGGTTTCAACACCTACCTTCATATGAAAAACTCACTCACACAAGGAGACCAAAGTTCAAGTCTTGGTCTGAGCCAATGGTCAATCTGTCAATATTTGTTGAAAAAAAATTAATTTAACAAATGAAGCTTAGAGAAATTCAAATATTTTTTTCCAAATTATGTTTTGTGTAGCATTTAGAACAAACCCAGAAAACTATTTCACATTTAAAGTAATACGTTTGGCCCACAGGGGTTGAGTTTGACACGTGTGACCAGAAAACCAGGCTTCAGTTCATCGAGGTCTCATGAGTTGAAACCAATGGCAACAGGAAGATTAAAGCAAACACGTGGATTTTATTGAAAAAGTATATCTCGTTTGTCTTGTTTTCTTTATTCTTCTTTTCCTTAAGTCAAAAAATGGAAAGCAAGCCTGAGTCTGATACCTGTTCTCTGGAATTTTAGTCATAAAATCTCACAAAGAGAAACAGAAGGAAAGATGGGGAGATATCAAACTGCCAGGTAGGGGGGTGGGGCCAATGCCTCAGGTGATTGGTTCAGAAGACCACGTGATCCGCTCACCTCTGCGCTCGCGCCTCCTCCTCCTTCCAGTCGGTCCACTCTGCAGGCGGTGTCGAGCGGCAGCGGCGGAGTGTCAGGTGTCTTTCAGGTTTCACCAAACACTCAACGGAAGTTCCCACAGGACAGGTAGGAGCATTTTCAAAAACAATACATAACAAACACACGGTAATAAGTAGCACGAGTAATTAAATAAAGTAGATATGTGTTATGAATATTAGCGCGAGGCTTTAATGTTTCAGACATGATAAAGTTGTGGACGCACGCGCACACTCGGCCATGTTCTCAGGAAACGCCGTGTTTTGGTCAGTCCAGCTGCTTAGGCTGTACTTACGGCTTGTTTGGAGCTTCTGTATACTAATTTAATATACATTTAGAAAAAATACAAGTTGTGTAGTAAAACACAGGCTGACGTGTCTGTCTCTGAGTCTAATGAAGGCTGTCTGAAAGCCGCAGATGTTACACCAGTAATTAAGGATTTTCACATGACATGCTGATCTTTGAGCCGGGATGCTCTTCTCTTTTTTTACATACTTCAGTAATGACTCTTCAGCTCAGGCTTCACCTTTGTTCATCTAAAGAACCGACCTGGGCGTTTTGTATTTATTCTTCTTTAGCCTATTGTTGAGAAATTAGGTCTCATCCTTTCTTGTACTCAGATGTACTTTGGTTGTTTTGTTCTTAATGTGGGAAAATTAAAACTCAAATGAAACAGCCTATAATGGGTTCAGATCTTCACTCGGTGTGGCCCGTTCCCTGCTGAAACAGAGACACCATTGTTGTGAATTATTTGTTTAAATGTTCATAGATTCAGTCTCTTATTATCTGCTTGTATTTGGAGAAGTAATAAGTTAGTGAGATTAAAACTGAAAGCACTGGATCTATTATGTTATGTTGAAATGATTATGTGGCAGATTTGGAAAGATTGCTGTTGTCACAAAAAAGCCCACATCAAACTTAGAATAGCTCCAATAAAAATAAAAATGAAATAAAAAACACCCTCTGCAAGCTCTTTCTGTGGAAAGGTTCTAAACAATATCTTACTTGTTACAGATAACTGTTAGAGCAACATCAGTTTGAAGAAATAAAGTTTATTTCTGACAGAACTGATGAGCCAAGGTGAGACTAAAGTTGATTGTTGCCATTTCAAAACTGTTCCAGTTTAAAAAATATTGTAGTGGTGCACTGTTTAGTTCCCTGCTTAAGGTTTAGAAATGTGAGTTGTATAATAATAATAAATAAAGTCTGGCAATGAAAAGCCAAAGATAACTTTTAAAAATAATTTTTTTTAATTGACAGTTCTAATCAAAACCTGAAAAGCAAATAATAAAGGTTAGTTTAGTTAATAAACTCAAATTAAAAAGTAAACAATCACGGCATCCATTGGTGTGTCATGGCGGCACAGTTGGTAAAAGAGATCAATTAGCCTAAGAAAGTGGTTCGTATAAACTCGATTTTATAAACATTTACAATGTTGTCTTTCACATTTTATGTTAATTTGCATGATCCATGATTCAGTGATTATTTACAGTTGCAAATACCAGAAATAGCAATTAACTGTAGCACCTCCAGCAGGAAAATCATACCTGCATAATAAAAAAACAATTCAGTTTCACATTTATTTCATCAGGACTCAAATGTTCTTGCCTGGAACTGGCTGCTGCTGCTATATGTGCTCTTAAAGAACCACATAATTTCATGTATGTACTAGAAAAATAAGGCAGTTTAAATGTTTATAAAATATTGTTAGCAATAAGTGCTATCATATTTTAAAAGATTAAAGTTGTTTTAAAATGTCATTTAGAGCTAAATCCACTTTGGTTATATTCCTACTCTGACTAGCTGTTAGCTCATTAGTCTGAATTAAACTTAATTTTTTTTTTCAATTGAGTTATCCCATTAAGTTACCTCAAAAACATATTGTGTCCACACCCATTTTTACAATGCTGTCTAATAATCTAATGACAAATTTTTAAATCCCTCTCTGCTGTTGTAGCAGGAAAGACAGGTTCAGTTTGCATATTTTGTTGACTTTAAAATGTCTCTTTATGTTTAACCTTTATATCTCCATCCTTAATTCCTTCAGCCATCTTAAAATTTAGGAACAGGCAGACTGAGGACTTCTTACTTGGTGCATCCATTTAGCCTTTGAGGTTGACAGGTGTCCTGTTTAGGGCGTGTCCCTTCCTTTGCATGTAGGAAATGGCTGCGGGCCTGACATCAAGCAAACAGATGTACAGTTTGTTAACAGGTGGGTGTCTGATACACCTGCTCAGCACAACCAACAAATAGTGTTCAGGTTCATAAAAAAATAACCTGACACAGTAAACTGGTTAGTTGACAGAGTTAAACACCCTGCTTGGCAGACTCAGTAAATACACATAAACACAATTAAATGGAAATAGATGATAATTTTTTTTAACTTGTCAGTAACACTAACAGTTAGTGTAAGTACAGAAAAGCATAGACAGGTGATCCCCCCCCCCCCCCACAAGTGTTTTCAGTCAGTTAGGTTAAAGTTTAGTCCAAAGTCCTGATTCCAGTATATCTTTGCATCTGAGTGATGATGCAATCCTGAAGGTGTGCCAGATTTAAAAGGCCTACATCTTCAGATAAGCTGTCATTATTAAGACATTTGATGTCAGCAGGGATTTAAATTTATAGTTTTTTATGTGTTTTCTCTTTTGCAGACATGACATTTTCCAGAGGTTTGTCACCTCAAACAGGTTACGTAATATAAAAAAAACAAAGAGCAGTTGTGTTTATTCACATCCCCTGTAAAGTTAATAAATTAGCCTCTTATCCATGAGAACGTGACGCTGTTCTGCCTAGTTATTTTTTAGCTTGTGTTTCCATTTTGCAATCATGCGGGAAAAGCGGCAGTGCAAGTTTGGACTTGTTGGCGTCTCTGTTTGCATACGTAACTGTATGAGCACAAATATGTGTATTCAGTTTTCATAGATAATTCATGCCAGAAAAGCTTGTGTTACAAACATGGAAATTAATAATCACAGATAGAGGAAGGATCCTCACTATATGCAGACATTCACACCAGCATCAAGTTGCAGAGATGTCTGAGGCTGAGACACATTTCAGTCTTGTTTTTCCATTTAAATAAGGACTTAGTCTTTTCTTATACTCCCATAATGCAGTTTCAATTTGATGAACTGTGTTTAGATAAGAGAGTTTTATATCTGCAGCCTAAGAGGAAGGAGACATCTTTTACTTTATTGCTATAGAAAGCAAAGTAGTATTTTTGGTTGACTTTGGTCTCTTAAATTATAACATGCCATGTGCATAATCAAAAATAGAGTTGTTTTTTCCCTATTAGGATATTTAAAAAAATATATTATGTTCTCACTAAGCGATCAGATGCTAGTTTTAGTAGTCATTGCAATGTTTTATAGTAACTAGATAACTAGCTACACTCTTTATTTTAAACTAAAGGAAGTGTTATTTTAGAGGTAGACAATTAAAACATGTTGTCTAATACGTTTAGTTTGTTTTGTTGTTTTGTGTTTTTGTGTTTTAGGTTCTCAGGTCATTGGCAGAGATGGAAAGTGCCTCATTTAATCGAAAATCTTGGGCGACGCAGTCCTTGCGTGTCACTGCCAGGGAGTTATCGCTGGTCGGCGGGCGCGGGAAAAGCAACGCCATCGCAGAACGCTTCTCCAAGTGAGTAACAACCAGTACTTTGTAAACTACCCCTGATATAAGTCTCTATCATAAGACAGTTCTGTGAAATCAGTCCGGCTTTAAGCTCCCTCGGGTTATTCATAAAATCACCGGAGAAGCCGGCCAGGTCTGGCTCACATGTACACGTTCAGAAATGAACCCAGCAGTGCGGAACCAAAAGAGGCGTGGAGCAGATCTCAGCTCGTCTGAAGTGGGCCGTGACATATGTATTGTGTGACGACATCTGTCTCATCTCTATCAAACAAAACAAACAAAATAAACTTACTTTAGCGATCACGTGGTTTAATACTTTTCAAACTAATTACAAAGTTGCTTTTCTGTGTCATATTTAATAGTCTCTGGATGATAAATCTGTTGTTTAATCCTGCAGTTACTCACTGACGTCTTCCTCGTGGAAAAAAACTCATTTTAGCAACAAATAGTTGCGCTGTTTCCTGTAGTTTTTAATTTCCCCTCATTAATAAATCTGTTTATTAATCCTGCACACTACAAAATGATACCATCCTTGTAGCAAATGTTGTCGTCCGTTTACCTCTTAGAACTGTGAAAAAAGGTCACACTCAACTTTACTGCATTCCAGTTTCAGGTCAGAAAGTTTGTGGAATTTGCTCATTGTGTTGTTCTGAAGGCTAACTCCAATTAGCAGTGTGAGCTAACAGCAAAATGTTTCTCAACATTTTTATGAATTCAAACACTGCAGCAGCGTATTCACTAATAGAGGCTGGACAGTACTATGTCTGTGGCTGATTTAATGACAAATAAATGGACAGAAGAGCTAAAAAAAGGTTGATTACATCATCTTTCATGTTCTGTCAGCACATCAGCCATATTGGATTTTAAGATTCGTGGGATTTCTGACTTTCTACGTTGAAATTTCAGTTCCAGGAGACATTCAGGATGATTTTGATGACATACAAAATATAAATTCTGAGTTTGAAATATAAATAAAACGCAAATAATATTCTTAAATCTGCCATTTGGAACAATTTTGAACAGGTGTGGTGCCTGTGTTAGCACCGGAGCCAAGAAAATTGGCTTTGTCTCAGTGTTTCTTGCAGCCCTGGTTTTGAAGGTCTCGCAACTTGTTCTAGATGCATCACTTGGACAGAACTTCTATCTTGTATGGTGTCCAGAAACTGTTCTACGATGGGTCAGAAATTTGAAATGAACATAGTTAATATAGTGGCATTACCATTGTTATGACTTCCCAGTGGTTCTACACTAGAGTTTCTTTTGAATTATAAAATGTCCTGGTCAGACCCAACTTTGTTCCTGTTACCACCACGAGGAATTAAACAATTAATTTTTTTCTTGTGGAGTATGCAACAAGCTTTAAACCTTTACTTTTGTAAGACAAGATTTCTGTCGATCTGCAGTTTGCTGAAGATCATGTGGATAATATAGAAGAATGCTGCAGCTCGTTTTGAGAATGATAAAATCAAATACTTAGCTTGTTTGTTTCAAAGAAAACTGGTATGCATGAAAAAAAAATGCTGACTTCCTTCATAACATATCATCCTGTCAGGAAAATGGTGGTGATAGCCTAGTTTTAATCTGTTTAGCTACATTTGAAAGGGTTGTTTTGGTTTTTTAACAATGAATTTTGACTGAAAATGACAAAATTCTGATGAAAATAGACTTTACCATCAAGCTGAACATGACAAACGTTCAGTTGTAGTTATTGATATACAATGGTGTCACTTAAGAAATTAAGTTTATTAAAGGTTTGATATTTTATTCATTAACAAAAAATTAAAAGCAGTATTTTTTGACCTATTTATTATCTATATTTAAATTTGTTTTGGCAGTTTCCACAGCAAACCTTTAAACCTGTTTGCTTTGAAGTTTATAACACATCCAAAGGTTTTAGAAATATTTACTATAAATTTGCTCTTTTGTGTTGTGAGTCAGCAGAGGTCAGCGTTGTTTCTTTCTCTGCCTCTCAGGTATCAAAAAGCTGCTGAAGATGCAACTTCTGAGAAGAAAAAAGGAGTAAGTATTTCTCTTCAGCTCTTTACACAGACCAAAAAAAAAGTGTTTTTGTGTGACATCAGTATAGAAACATCTCTAAGTTTGTGTAGAAGACACAGATGTCAAATCCTGAATTTGATATGAAGACAGCTGGAGATTTCCTGTTCAAAGATTAAACAGTCGATCAAATTAATTAGGAAGTTACAATTAGAGTTTGAGCCTCTCAAAGCTGACTGCATGATTAAATAAAGTGTGTGTGCTGCATGTCCTGTGTAATTTGCTCAGTTGACTCTCATGGTGGGGAACTAATTAAAGCTTGGTGAGTTGAGGAATACACACAGACAGAAACACACGCTCACACAGATGGTGTCACCGTGCCAACACACTACTGTCTGGGCCAAATGTCTTGTCCTGGCTGACCTCTCATTGGCTACTTACTGCAACAGGCAAGCTATCAAACCCATAATCCTACTTCAGTGTAATCCCCCCTCGTATAACTTACTGAGGTTCAAACTGCAGGTTAGCTGCTCCGTCAGTGTGAGAGACTCATAATCAAACCTGGACTGGGATCAAATGAGTAACAGATGAGCACCTGCCATGAGAAAATGCAAGGTAATTTTGCAATGGTTGTATTTCTCAACATGTTTGTCAGACAGCTGCTGTTAAAGATGAGCACCTTCGTTCTTTGTTTGATGATCCTGCTGGTTTAAACTGACAGCAGACGCTCTCCCTGCTCCTCTTGAAACATGATATGAATGTATCTGAAGGTGGATTTTCTGTGCTGGTTACATAAAACTCTAACAAGAATGTTAGTTTCTTTGAAATGGGTATGATAAATGATATTTTGTTGATACTCACTCCTTAGCCTGATTGATTTTTTACAATTTTTTTCATAGTTTTCAATTAAGAAATCAGCAGAATGAGTTTATGAAGTGGCTTCAAAATGAATCAAATCAAACATGTTAAAATTATTTCTGAATAAATGCTGGTATGATGAGTTTGAGTCTAGTTTATGAGAATTGTGACAGGCCATCTGTTTGTGTGTGAGGGATGTTGGGGGATGGGAGGAACTTTTCCATCATGTTTATAAGATCAGTTGATTAGATAAATCACACAAATAAGTGACAAAAACTATTAGTTTTGGGACATGGTGTTTGTTCACTCTAATACTGGTCCAAGGTTTAAAGCTATCCCTCCTTTTATATATATTTTTATTCTTGTGATCTTTTAAAGTAGTTGTCATCAGAAGTTCTTTAATGTTTCTGAAAGTCTTGAAAGAAACGGGGTTTCTGTGTGAACAGACTGCAGGTTGGGACTCAAACTTGAGCCTGATCAGGCCTGCCTCTAAAACGGCATACATCCTCCGAACACAAGATGCTGACTCAGTCAGCCGAGTCACCCAACAATCCTAATATGGTTCATTCTTGTGACATTTCTCTAAGATGTATTGTCATGCTTTGGCTCCTGAATCTGTGAAAAGACTCGTCATCATCCATATCCTCATAGTGTCAGTTGGTGTGACTAATAAAGCACACCACCTGATCTGAATACTCTTAGTGGTCCAGCTTTCTCCTGCATTTAGGGGTCAATTCGTTTCCTCATGAGTTTTATTTACAATAAACATAAAAAGTAAGAAAGTTTGTGTTTTATCTGTATTTTTATTTATTTATGGGTGGATGGGAACAAACTACTCAGCAATAAATTTTCTACATTTGAAAAGTCTGTATTTATTTAAATGGTGCCACATTTGTCAGGAAAATGCATTTGTGGATTACTTTCATGAAAAATTGTTAAATCTCTGCCAATACTAAACAACATATTCTGTTATTGACTCTTGTTCTGAGTTTTTGGGCCTGATTGGGACCTGATTGTCAGCACTTGTGAGCAATCAGTGGCATTACCATGTTTTCTCAGTCTGAGATCAAACTCTATCATCCAAATACAACGTGGGGTTTATCAGAGACTAGGTCCAGAATTTGGGAATGGTGAGGATGAAATGGTCTGACTTTCCTGACCCTGACTTCAGCCCCATGGATGTGCTGTTTGCACCTAAGTGATCAACACTAACACATTGGATGATTTGTGACAAATGTTGGTTGAAGAATGGGATAACATCTCACAGCAGTGATGTGCATCATTAAGGAGGTTGTTGTGGCTGTATATTGTTCTTCCACATGCTGAGGCCCCTGTTTGTTAAATAAGTTGATTAATTGTCAATATATCTTATTTTCTTTCAGTCTTCATTCATCCAGTCCAGAGGATAGCAGAATAAGCTGTTTGGAATTGGGAGAGATTTGGCAAGATTTTCTTGGGCTCAACCTACATAATCAGCTCAGCTGCTCAACCCACAAACGCATTTTTCTCACAAATAAATAGGTTTTTCAGTAGTATGAATTGTATTGCCAAGAATTATTGTTACAACAAAGAATTGATTATTCAAGCACAAATTTCTTTAGTTTTTTTGTTAAGTTTGTACAAACATATAGATTGACACAACTTCTTAGTTTTTCAAAGACAGTAAAATTTAAATCATTTTGTTTAGTAATGTTTTTTAGGATTGGTTTTCAAAACAAAAGGTTTACTCTTTCCAAGCCTCCTGAAATTATAATTTCATTTTTCACTAGTATGAGCTGGTATGTGACCCCCACAGATCATTTATGACCGAACAGCTGTTCCTGAATCTTCCACAGTAATTACTGACCTAAGCAAATAATTTCCATGCAAAATATTTTTTTTAGCTTTCCCTTTAGCTATGAGCTTTCTCTCACACATACCAAAGTGGTTGTACCACAAATATTTAAGATAAAATGCATGTTGATTGGACTGCTCTGTTGTTTTAACATGTATTGTGTAAATAATTTTTTTTTTAGGTACTGGTGGAAACTACTCTTAGCTGAAACAGTGAAGAAAGAGTTAACTTTTTCCTGAATGTATCATTTCCTGCTCTGGTTTCCTGGCTGTTCTTTCACTTTCCTGGTGTTGGAGGGGTTGGACCAGCTCTCACAAGTAGATTCAGTCCAGCAGCTGATCTCATGCAGAGCTCGACCTTCTGCTGTCTCACACTGACCCAAGCAGGAAAAAAAAGGACCAAAGGACTCTCACTGGACCAGCTGTTCAGTTGCATCTAGTTTGGCTACTTCATCACATATACAAAGGTTTCTCTTTTGTTTGTATTTGTTTAGAAAATGAGGAGCAATCTCGTCACTCTCCATTTTTGTTTCCATTCACATTGGACTTGCTTCACAAAGAGAGTAATTGTGCTGCTGGTTTTCATTTCTTGTTTGAGTTCCATCTCATTTATTCAAAATTTTCACTCAAAAATATTGAATATTTTCTTTATTCCTCTGTATCCTTGTTTGCATGTGAATTTAACAGTTTGATGAAATGTTTCTGTTGAGGTGATAATGTGTTTTGGTTAAATTTGAGTTCTCTTTAAAAGTTATTACTTTTTAGATACAGTGATAATTTGTTTTAATATATTATGTTTCAGTGGTCACTACTGACGGGGTTTCAGCCAGGAAGTTTTAACACAAAAGGCCATTTTGTTCTCCAGGCCTTATGAGTTGATTTATTCTCGTGTCCACATCCTCTTTCTTCTATGTGTCATTTCTTTTCTATGAGGCAAGGAAGTTCCTGTCTGCTGTAGTGCGTTCTACTCTTGTAGATTTCTCTTTTTGTTTGCTGCTTTTGGGTTGTCCACAGTTCACATCTTTTAATGTGGGGTTTTGTTGTAAGATCATGAATAACTAATATCTTACCTGTTGTAGATGGCTCTTTGATTGACCTCAGTTCAGAAAAAAAGAGGTTAATTTTGCCTGGATTGAAAGGCTAAAAACTAACTTGAGCAGGGCCAAAACCAATTTCAGTCTAAAAAAATTACTGATTTTTGCCAGTTTTATCTGGTTTTACATAACCATTGTTTTTTTCATAGTTATTTATTTAAAAATTTGGGAATATTTGCTAGTGCTAATAGTGGCAACAGAATTTAACTGAAGCACTTTCAGCAGAAATATAGTTTTATTTATGTTGGGGTAATTTTATAAAGTGAAGTAAAACGCTGTGAACTGTTATGAATTATTTTGTGAATGTTCTTGACCCTGCTGGGACTAGCCATTAGCCCATCGGTCCAGTCAGAATTAAACTCCTCAAAACTAAGGTCAGTTGAAGATTTATGTACAACATGTAAGATATTTACTAGGGGTGCAACAATACATGTACCGTATCGAACCATATCAAACAGTGCTTTAGGTTCAATACACTCTTGTATCGAACAATACAGATTTTAAAATTTATTTTATCAACTTGTC
>JARVJO010000365.1:20829291-20839525 GCA_031762555.1 Cynodonichthys magdalenae
AATATCGAACCGTGAGACAAAAGTATCGAACCGAACCGAATCGTGAATTTTCTGTATCGTTGCACCCCTAATATTTACATATTTTTTATGACCTTCACACAAAATGCCTCTTCAAAAAATTAGAACTGACCTTTTTAAATGAGCGGTGAACAGAACCAACCTGTGTTTTTGTTTTAGGAAAAGTAAAGTCGTCATGAGTAAAAGAAACGTAGCTGAATTGTTTGCTCAGTCCTGCTAGCTGCTGTGAACCAACCTGTGTCTGCTGGAGCAGCTTTGAACAGCTGCTCACTTCATCTACTAATGAAGCCAAGTTCAGATTCAGGCATTTCCTTCATTCCGTCACACAGAGCTGATGTCCTGAAACTGTCTCTCTCTAGAGCGGTGGCTGCTCCTTTACTAAAAGCTTTAGCTCATATGGAATAAAGGTATTAGTTCTGACTTATGTTTTGTTTTTTCCTAACTAGTCCTTTGAAAGTGGAACAACTTCCCTGCGCTCAGGCAACCTGAGTGTTTTGAAGAAGCGCTGGGAACAAGCAGGAACCAAAGATCAGGAGAAAACATCCTCCGTTCCACCTGCAGGCCACTCCATCTCCAGCATCCGCCGCAGACATTCAGCCCTGATCAGGCCCGCTGCGATCCAAGAGGAGTCCCCTCCTCCGGTAACGAGCCCCACCCCACTGACCGATCAGGACCATCAGCGCACAGCCAGCCGAGTCCAGCAGCCACCTGCAGCTCCAGAGGGCAAAGACCAGAGAGGGATGGATCGGGACGAGCTGACGCGCAGGAAAGCTCCTGAGAAGGTTGAGGAGGTTCCCACCAGCCCGTGTGCCAGTTATGAAAAACCCAGAGTGCCACTGAACAATCTGAAGATGAAGTTTGAGAGGAGAGAAGACATCACGAGCAAGGTAAATGTCTTCTGTGGTCCTGTGGGTAGGAACATGGGACACATGGACAAGAAGTAAATTCAGTTATACACACCGTGTCTTGTAAAGACACTAAATCTTGTCTTTTAATCTTCTTTGATGACCACGTTTCTCATGTGTTAACAAAACAGTTCAGAATTTTTGCTGGGTTTTAGATTTAAATAGGCCAGATCAGCCTTAGTTTGGAGAAAAATAAATACTTTAACAGATGTTTAATCAAAACTGAACCAAAGCTATCTGTCTCTGCATGAACATAAGCGCTTCACATTTAAAATATTTCCATATCTCCTTCATTTTAAAATAATTCTTTTCGTTCTTTTTTTTCCCCACCTGACTTTTATTCACAAACACACTCCTCCTCACCTCACACATTTTTCTTGCTCCATTCTTTTCCCTCTGCCCAAAACAACAAGTACTCTCTCTTCATCTTCTGTAGCAGAGGAATGTAGGGACATTCCTGACCAAGGCCCATCTCATTCTTCACAAGATCCTTTCTGAGACACATCTGTCTTTATCTCACTCTAGTCTGTGTGACCCAGACCTGGAATCCAGGGATTTTCATTGTTTGTGTTTATTGCAGTAATTAATAGAAATGTGGACAATCTAATCTAGAGGAACACAACTTTTTGTATTATTTTTATTATCCTGCACTTACTCACTTTTACTCTTTTGCTATGTTCTGGTTCTCCAGTTTTAAAAGTTGGTCTGTTTTTTCACCAGTATATTACCAGTAGGAAACATTGGAATAGTTTTTATTCTAGACTGAGAACTTCACATGTCCTGTTGCTGACACTGAGACTGCAGTGTAAATTTTACTAAAGTTGTTCCAAGAGCTTATTGCAACACTAAACCTGAGATCTTTGTGTGATCAGACCAGTTTTTGTTGTTACATGAAGAGTCAGGTTCTGAACACAAACCTCTAGCACACAGCTGACTTTTACACACATTGATGACTTTTAAGATACTTATCTAATAACATTTTAGTCAATTACAGTTGATTTTTGTTAGGAAACAAGCCTAAGTGTGGTTCTGCTCTTGTTAGCAGTCATGATAATGCAAAAGGTTTGTCTTTCATTTACTGACAAAAAGTCAGCAGGTCATAACACCTGCTATAACACCTGATATAACACCTGATATAACACCTGCTATAACACCTGATATAACACCTGCTATAACACCTGCTACAACACCTGATATAACACCTGCTATAACACCTTTTTCCTCCTGCAGGGCAGCAGGTCAGCAATTCGAAGCACTTCATCTGAGGACCCGGAGGATCCCAAAAGTAAGCCAAGATGTGTGTGTATGTGTGTTTAAACGCATAACAACTACAGGTAAAGCATTTCACTAAGATCTGCTCTGTGGTTCAGGTCCGTTAGACGGATCACATGAGTCTTCATCACTCAGGGAGAAGATGGCCAAGTACCAGACTGCTAAACTGGACACCACTCATTCTGTGAGTTCAGGGGAAGAAAGACTTTAGATATTTGCAAAACAGACAAATATTGCCCTTCTGATGTTTAAAAACTTTAAAGTTTGCACATATAAACAGATACAATATAAACTAATTCTGTTTTTTCTGCTAAAGTTACTTGTTTCACTTTGTTGCTTTTTTCTGGGTCAGGTTCCAAAACGATCTGCACAGGTCCATGAGAAGGACACCGCCACCCCTGAGTGCAACGGTAACATCTTTTACTAGAACATGAACTGTATTCAGTTTGAATCTCAGAGCAATGTTTAATTTTTCATTGTCTAATTTCAGGAAAGAGTGCCGAGCCACCTAAAGCAACCAGGGTGAGACATTAGAAAGTAGAACCGTATGAGTCATGACTTTTCCTTCATTGTTCTTTATTAATATGTTTGCTTTATTTTTAAGTTTCGCCCACCAGTGGGGGAAAAATGCATTGGTTGCCAGAAGACAGTGTACTCACTGGAGAGACTGGTGGTTCATGATCACGTTTACCACAAGAAGTGCTTCTGCTGTTCTCACTGCAACTCAAAGCTGAGGTAAGAAGCTGCTTTGAATGATTTTTGCTACTTTTACTTGACCATCTCTGTGGAGTTTTGTGTTTATATTTGCTTTCTGCTTCTAGTCTTGGGAACTATGCTTCTCTCCATAACAACATCTACTGCAAGGCCCATTACAACCAGCTGTTCAAAGCCAAAGGGAACTACGATGAAGGTTTCGGTCACCGTCCTCACAAAGAGCTGTGGGAGCCTCGAGCTGATGGGGAGGAAAGCGAGGAGGCGTTGACCCCCAAAGAGCAACCAGAAATGGTGAAACGTCCAGCTGAAAGCCCCCTCAATGTGCAGCCCGCTTCAAATGGTGAAGCCTCCCCACCGGTGAAGGTTACAGACCTCACTGCCTTACTGGAGAACCGCAAGCAGAAAAGCGACCCCCCTGGAGAGAAACATCAGCCTGCTGCTGAGACGCACAGGCTGAGGATGGCTTGGCCTCCTCCAGCTGGAGAGGCCCATTCTGCGGGACCACTGAGTCCAGTCGCAGAGGGGCTTCCTTCAAGCCGGATCAGGATAGGCAAGTGGCCACCCGAGGATGACGTGCAGCCATCTTACCAGAGCACAGAGCTGGCGGAGCTGAAGAGCCTGAGGAGGAGCGCCTCTCTGAAGGAGCGCAGCCGGCCGTTTACACTCGCAGCTAAACCTGCCCCCAAAACCACCACCGCCACGGGACCCAGGGAGCTCCGCCGTCCTCTCAAATCACTGCTGGAATGGAAAAAATCTTTTGAGGAAAAACAATCATCTGAAGACAGATCCAGTGAGGTTCAGCAGGAGAAGGAAGAGCCGAAGAAGCCTCAAACACCAACAGCAGCAGCACCGAATGGAAAGATAATGAAGAGTCTGCCTGAGCAGCAGGAGGGAAGAAATGAACAAACACAAAAAAGAGAAGCGACATCAGCGGAGGAAAAACCAGCTGTAGGAGAGAGCCTTTCTCCTGACACTCCTCCATCTTCCCCTCTGCAGCCAAAAGAGAACCGGACCTCCCAGGATGTGGGCTTCTGGGAGGCCAAAGAAGAAAACGATGCTGAGGATCTGAGTGCCGAGGATATAATCAAGAGGAATCGCTATTATGATGAAGATGACGAAGACTCGATAGTTTGAGTTCCACAATCATACTCCATCAACACATCCCGTTTTATTCTACAGCTCAGCTCATGGGTGCATCATTTAGCTTTAATTTTATACATACAAAACTTATTAGGTGTCTTTGAACACATTTTATTGGTTTTACATAAATTTTAATAAATTTTATTTTAAAAAACACCTTAGTATAAATAGTTATATTTAAAGATGGACCTCTTCGCTTGAATCATTGGAGGTTTATCTTTTGAAGGACACGATTTTATCTCCTTTAAAAAGGAGAAAAGACAGTTAAATTAAGTTTAAAATTTTAGTTGAGCTTCCAACACTTTGGTCCAAGTCCTGTCCTTTCTCAGGGATGAAAGTCATTTGTGTTGTTGCCCTCTGATGTTCACTTTGTTTTGGGTTTTCTTCCAGGGGAGCAGAACCAATGCTACTTACTCACAGCTTTCTGATTTAAGTACTTTTTATAAATTGTTTTAGAATCATGTTTTATTTGTAGTTCTGTGCTCAAGTGACTCCGCTTTCTGTTTGTTTGGACTGAACAGGTCTGTTCCTTTGTCAAATACCTTTGTACTTACATAGTCTAACAGCTTCTGTAAATTCATCTCTTCAAATAATCTGAAAAGTTTCCACAAATTCAGTTTCCAAGTCTAATATAAACATTGTAATCCATATTGTAGGTTAAAATGATTTTTATGTTATGGAAAATGAGTTTGCCTGACAATTTGTTTATTAAAACTTTGGCTTTTACACTCTTGTTTAGATTATTGAAATATATCACACCATGCATCTAAAATTCAAATTATACTGTTGGGATTAGATTTAAATATAAAAAACACTAATGGTAAACAGTATAGGGCCCAGCAGCACATATGGTCCAACAAACTGACAAGCAAATTCTAGTATGTTTTTTTTTTTAACTAATGCTTTTCAGCTGCTGTGAATTCTAAACTCGAACCAGGTAAGTGTTTGACTTAACAGACATTTTGTTCTTTTATTACAAACCTAGAAAAAAAGTAGAGCAGTAAAGTTTAAATATTAATTTATTAACATTTTTTGGCATAATTGCTTTAATTGTACAAATTCTAGTCAAGCTGAAATAATAAAACAATACATGTGAGTGCAGTACAAACAAGATAAAGAAAGTTCACAAAAGATCATTCCTTGTTTACATGAAGTATCACCAAAACTGAAAAGAGGGGAAAAAAAAAAAAAAGTTAAATAAAACGGGTGAACAGTCCAGCCTAACGTGACTGAGCACCAAGAGGACTCTCAGCACACAAACTAGCAGCAACTCTTAAACGAACCAGACAAAACATCCGATGAACAGGGCAAACTTGTCACTGATGACTTATTAAATGATCCTGAACGGTCTGGAGCCCAACATGGATCCTGCAACTTATTTGGTTCTTAAACTGACCTTTAAGATCTGCAGGAACCAACATCTGCTTTTAACTGGATTTTTATATCTAATGTTTAATATTCTGTCCTATGTTTACAAGCAGACTTTCTATTTTTAAATTAGAGCTACTTCAATATTTATGTGTAAAATTGTAACTAAAAATTGGTACCAATAAGTGATGGAAATAAGTGTTAGGTCGCGACCAATATTGCATTTTTTAGAGGTAAATAAAATACAGGGGACAATGTGTGCACACAGAAAAAGAACACATAAATGGCTCATAATCTTTAGCATCCTTGTGAAAACATGGTACAAAAGTAAAATTTGGTTTAAAAAATAAAACAGATTGTCAGCAGTCTTTGAAGTTGAAAATAGTGGCAATTAAAAAGATAACAGCATAATGTGTAAAACTATTTTGGCAATCAAATTGAATTGAAAACAAAATTCAACAAACAAAGAGAAAAAACAAAACAAAACATCCCAACTGCTAACATAAAAAATTTAATTAAATTTGGATTTTAAATGTACCTGAGAGCAGCACGTCATCTTTACAGTATGGCTTCTTTTTTGACAAGCAGACTTTCAATCAAATATTTCAAACTAGAAAGAAACTATGACAGCGTCACCATGTTTAGCCCTTAATTCTTGTCCTGATAATTAAAAACTGAGCATTTTTCTCACAATTAGCATCCATTTTTTAAATTCTTAAAAACATTCCCATTTCTCAAAACACTTTGAGGTTAGCATTGCTTTTTGTTTTTTAAATTAAACAAAAATTAGGCCTCTCATCATCTTTCTATATCTTGTTAAACTTTAAAATATGAAAACAAAGAAACTGATGTTATACTGATTGACAAACTATAAGAAACATAAAAAGTGTAAAAAAAAAAAAAAAAAAAAAAAAAAGTCCAACACCGTCACCTCCTTAAACAGCTTGACTCTTTCTGAGGAGTAGAAATTTATTTTTGCCTGTTCATAAAAAGCATCTCAAACCAAGAATTAAATTTAACATGTGGGTCAGAGCCTCTGTTTGCACCTTTATGTGGTTTTAATCTCAAACTAAAACAAAAAAAAAAAAGACAATCATACAGTGTTGTCCATCTGTCTGATCCCACCTGTGTGTTCATGGTTGCAAAAAAGTTTTTAAAATGACTAATAACTGTTTACACACAAACAACACTATAACCACACTGTTTAACTTAAAGGAATAAGTTGTTCTTAAATCGGAGATTTCCAATTTGCGTCTCATGTCCTGGATTTATTCTTATAATTATAAGTGATTAAAAAGGGTTCTGTTTATTAATGGGGTTAAAGTATCCTGATTAAAAAGTCTTCACAGCATCTAAATAAAACAGATTTTTGCATTTGTAAATAGTTTTGATGACTTCACTTTTTTGTAGAAACTTGTTTCCTCAGAATAAAGTCCAGATGGATTCTCCACGTCGGAGTGCCAGCCCAGACTTTTAGAACCACATAAAAACCAGCTGAGTTCCACACACTCTGCTGTTTCTTTAGAGACTGAGCGCTCTGACCACTGAGTGTCAGTAACGCTCCACCCGTCAGGGCTCAGATGGCAGAAAGCTGATATCTCTTATTGCTGGTACTGAACAGGACCTATGCATTATCTAAGATCTGCTCTATCTTAGCATTTATTTCTCAGGTGAAACATTTCTTTGGCATTTTAATAAACATCCTGCTGTGATTTATTTGACAAAGCAGTATTTTACATTCAAAAGCCTCTCGCTCTCTTTTTTTCTTTTTTAAACAGTAAATATATTCTATAACAAAGCATGTTTTTTTGGCACAAATAACATTATTTTGATCACTCTTTATAACACGTTCTGCCAGCATGTTTTAGTGATTTTTCTACAATGAAGGAGCCGACTCCCAACCCCATATTAAAGTGACGTTTTGGAGCTTTTTGATGTGAGGGTATCATTCTCTGTCCCGTTCCCTAAGCTTCATCGTTCATCCTTTTCTGATTTTACCAGTCAGCCGCTGAGGGGTTGCAGGTCCACCCTGACCTTCTCCCCAGTACTCATCATCCCGATGGTGGGAAAGAAACCTGCTGCTGGTAAGGCCACTTCTTTTCTTCCCACTACCTTTCCATTTCGAGTGAAAAACACCTGTTCCAACACAAGAAAAGAAAAAAAAGGATGAAAATATGAATATGAAATCTGACAAGGGACACAAAACCATGGGAATTAACAGGAATATATAGAAATAAATCTGGAAATTAAATGACCGAAGTTTGGCCCCAACAGAGATTTGAATATAATTTTAGCATAATCTCGACTAAAACATGCAGATTTCATTGCTGTCCAATTAAATAAAAGATAAAACAGATTTAAAAAATGACTTTGTCACCTGGACATATAGAGACAGAGAGAAATGGTAATATGTAAAAGTTTAGTACAGAGTTGGAAATAGTTCTGTGGTAAAAATGCAATTTCCTGAAGTTTATTTTGTTTTCAAGTAGATAAAGTGACAAAAAACACAAAAATAATTATCAAACAACAGAAATTATCAGTTTCAGAGGTGTGTGAATGGAATTTGACATTTTCTCTACATAATTTAGACATTTTAATGATTTTCTTTTGATGTGTAAATTACTGACTTTTGTTTAATTTTTATCATAAGAAAGAAAAATTATTGTGAAACAAATATTAAAACAAAACAAAAAAAAGAACTACAAAAACGGTTTACAGTCTAGTAATATCTAATATAAGGAGTGATTGTGACATAATGATGTCATCAGTGAAACCAATTAGATAAATTACTTTAATGAACTTTGGCTCAAACGCATTATTCCCCAACATTCACTGCCTATTATGCAACTAAATGTTTATATTATTATTTACCTATAAAGAAGTTTGTTTAAATCATTATATTCGATTATTTTTTATATTACTACACTGTGACAGCATCTCACCATGACCTTCCTCCCCTCCAAATCTTCTCCCTCTTCCTCTTCCTCCTCATCCTCATCATTGTTTGCATACAAGTCATTCTGGACCTCGCAGGGCTTGGGAACCACGTCCAGGTCCCAGTCGTCTCCATCATCTGAAAGAACCCAGGAAAAGAAAGGAGTCAGAGGACTTACAATGTGTGTTGAAAAGTGGGAAACAACATGGAGACGTTTATCTGCACCGTCGAGGTTGAAGTCACGTGGAAACATTATCCCACAGCCCATGACGTCTCCCGCAAAACAACGAGGCCCAAAAGGGTCCCCGACCCCACTTCCATGGAACAACTTCCCATCGTCTGAAAAACACACAGAGGCAGGGTTAGACCTTTATACTTTGTTTATACCATTTCAATGGTCATGAGCATAGTGAGATTCCAAGCTATTAGCCCTCAATTAATATTGTTTTAGTCACATTTCTTTTCTCAGAGACTCAACTACAGAAATTATTCCACACCCAGAGTTATTAACAGCAGTCTGAGCAAACAGGAATCAATCAGAGACAGGAAAGACGTGAACCAAGTGCTGCCTCGATGAAAAACAACAATACCATGCTGGTCATACTGAACTATTCAGCCGTGGGGCCAGTTTTCACAAGTCTTCTTGGTTATGTTTACTTCCCTCGTTGCTAACCAGCCAACTGTACGTGATGTCATCCGCTTTGTCGCCAAAACACTCCTGCTTCAGTATCCAAGTGGTTTCAAGTACAGAGAACTGCTAAAAAACAGCCTCTATACAGAAACCATTCTGAAGTCTTAAACCTACAATTAATGACCAGACTGATCAAACACTATTTACCTGCATGATAAGCTATGGACCCTCTGCTCCAACCTGGATGTCTGTTTTTTGGATAGTCCTGAAAGTCAAAGGAGAGATTAGTTGATAAACAAACATCACTCGTCCAATAGTATAGCTTGGTGCGAAAGCAGACCAGAGATGGGTATGTGAAGTAACCAGCTGGCAACCAGAGGATGATGGCGATACAAATAGAGTGATAGTGTTATCAGGCAGCTGCCAGTCAGTTAAAACAGTGAGTGGGGGTCAGCAGAGACGGAGGATGCCTCAGACTCAGAGAACAGCATTAGCGGCACTCAACAGAATTTGATACGAGTCACTCTGGGTTTGTGTGAGGCCAGGTGGTCACATTGTAAAATTACACGGCGTACAGATGGTTCCATGTTGGCATCAGTGGGCACGCGAGGACTCCCACACACATATTGTGAAGCTCCGTATTGACCAAGACAGACAACATGACTGGAGAATTGTTGCACCAACCATTAACAAAACGCCATGACATCTGTAACTGCCAACCTGGCTCAAGCATCAGACTCTTTACAACAACCTGGACCACGTGTCAACAACTGATAAAGTACAGAAATTTGTGTTTGGTAGATTATTTCTTTGTTATATAATGCTTCTTGCCAATAAATCTTATACCGTTGGAAAGCCTGCTCTCTTTTAAATGGGGCCACATTTGTAAGCAACATGGATTTGTGGGATGAGCAGTAGAGTTGAGTATGTGGGTTGCACAAATTAAATTCTTGCCAAATCTTCTCTGCCAAATAGCGTTTTTTGCTGTTGCTTTTGACACTTGTTTTTAGGGCTGGGTAAAAAAAAAATCGATTTAATCAATCTTGAATTGATTTCATTTAAATTTGGGAAAATCGATTCACAGGGCATGAGATTGATTCTTCCCCATGACGTCTTGTGCGTGCGTCTGAAGCGCGTTTCTATATTTTGTCACTCCTGGCTTGCCGTATGTTTGCATCCGGTTGCCGGTCAGTGCTAACGTTAGCTTTCAATAACAAGTTGTCTGGAGCAAAACAAAAGAAACTAAGGAAT
>JARVJO010000365.1:20839625-20854028 GCA_031762555.1 Cynodonichthys magdalenae
GTCAAGTTTATTTTCTATATAAACAGCATTTTAATAACAACTAAAGGTGACATAGTTACTTTATTATGGTATAGAATGTAAATATATGCCTGAGAAACACATAATATTCCCCCTTTAAAGTATAAAGTAAATAACAGAGACCATGTTGACTTTTGTTTGCAAAGATTTGCGCTCCTACGCGGTAACGAAACCGAAGCGGGTTAAAGAGCGGCTCGTTCAGGCGCTCGAACTAAACAACGGTATGTAAACATCTGACTGAAACTCTTCTCCACAGCTTGTATAAATGTGTGAAAGACCACATTCTAACAAAGTAGTTTAGTTTGTTAACAATATTATTATTTTTAAACTTTAAGAAACGTCTTAATGAAATCCACAGTGATCAAATGTTGTAGTTGTATTTTTTGTTTTAATAAGATATAAGTAATAAGTTTTAATAAGTTTTATTGAACATGAAAACAGAAGGTAACAGAAACATTACAAATATACAATTTTCATACACTCAAAAGGAGTGGGCAGAGGTGTATTTATATTAGCCCACCTCTTCTCCTGCAGCGTTATCCCCATCACTTCTTAGTGATCAAGAAAATTCTTAATTTCTTAAAAATTATTATATCCAACAACACTGTCACCTGCAATTCCTTTTTAATTTAAAACCTTTGAAATGTGTGACAGTTTTATTTCAATATTAAACTGATTAATTTAAAAGTTTTTCCTTAAAACCTGTTGTTTATGGTGAAGAGAAAAGTGATATTGTATTTTGCAACGAAGTTGAACCATTTTCATTATTTAAGAGCAGATTGAATCGAATCGAAATTAATCGATTCAGAAGCTTATGAATCGAAATCGAATAGATTTGGAGAAGTGGCCATGATACCCAGCCCTACTTATTTTGAACTTCTGGTACCCTCAGGTCCTGCCAATCAGGTGCCTGATATTAGATTTATTGCCAAGAAGAATTGTTACAACAAAGTAATAATAAACCAAACACGAATGTCCTTTCGTTTTGTGCTAAGTATAGTTATGCCAAATATAAAGAACTCAATTTATCAACATTATGGAGCTTCCACAGTATTGCAGACTCTGTACTGAACTGTTGTGGTTAAGAGGGAACTGAGCTGTTAGGCATAACTCTCTGATTACAGATCCGTCTATATGTTCCTACCGTCACCTATGGCCACAAACTCTAGGTAGTGACCGAAAGAATAAAATCGTGGATACATGAGGTCAAAATGAGTTTTCTCCAGAATAGCTGGACATTCCCTTAGAGACAGGGTTAGAAGTTCAGTATCTAGGAGAGAGCTGCTGCTCCTCCACATCAAGGAACCAGTTGAGGTGGTTCGGGCTTCTGATAAGGATGCCTCCTTGATGTCTCCCTAGGGAGGTGGTTCAGGCATGTCTGAATGAGAGGAGACTCAGAGGAAGACCTGGGACACGCTGGAGAGACCGTCTCTCTGGACTAGTCTGGGAACCTCCTGGAAGAGGTGGCTGGGGATAGGTCTGGGCCTCCCTGCTCAAGCTGCTGTCACCGCAACCCTACTCTGGAACAATGGATGGACGGACATTACTCCTGGTATCATGATGTTAGGATATAGGGGGTGGGTTCAGGTCACCTGTAATAGTAATTTAAGGGAACCTGATGACACATTAGTGGCATCCTGCGTCTGCGTCTTACCCACCCTTTTAACAACACCTGTCCACATGCAGCACCTGTGTCTACAGACTGCCTGAGTCATGCTGAGGTCCTGCAGCAGTAAGACAATCCCCTAACTCTTCCCGTCAAATAACCCACATGACCTTTCAATGTGTGCAGTTTCATTTCAGTTCCACCAGTAGTTATGCACCACCCAGGTGCATAACTACTGTTGTCAGTGATTTTATCTACATAAACCCAATGATAAAAAATGTCTCATGAAACAAGGATTCAACTCTTAAAATTTGTACATGTCAAAAGATGACTCTGGATGATGTTTGTTATCAGATGCCGTAATATTTCACATAAAATATAACAACCTTGTACACTTCACAACTACAGATGGTGAAAGTGACCACTTAAAGGAAAATATGTGTGAATTACCACCTGGAAGTTAAAGATAAACAGTGTGTGGTATTCAGAGAAGAGAAACAAAGAAGCTCTTCTGTTAATGAACTGAAGGGAAAAGGAATGCACTGTAAACAACTGTTCATTTATTTAGTTTAAACAACTACTGAGCAACTATTTAAAGAGTTTAAAAGGTGACATCTTTTTGATATTTGTAGTGGGAGGTAACGCTTCCCATCAGAAGACGGATGTGCCTCGCAGGAGAACGAGGAGGGATGGAACGAAATGTTTGGAATGACCACCTGATGGATTTATAATGCTCCATCAAACCGCAGACACGGGAAGGAAAAACAATTCCTGGAAGAAAAAAAAAAAAGGAGGGAAAATGACAGAGGCCTATTCTCTGCACTGTCTGACCCCCGGGGGGGCACGACATGCCCGCACAGAGTAACTAACAGAGGAGACGGGGCCATCTTAGTGTCAAGGGCATCTGCAGCGATAATTCATCATCTCCCAGTCTGCGAGCGCCGGCCCAGCTGGCACAGCTTCGGCGCGACTGATGCCTGATGCTCAATCAATTAGAGCCCAATAAGCGGAAAACAGCGAGCAGGAACATGTAACAGGAGAACAACAGTATAAGAGCCACACTTCACTTCATATCTGTCATCCCCCTGACACCATAACTGCACCCTCAGCAATTACTGCAGGCTTTTATTTACATTAAACAGGATGTGCTCAGTGTTCGTGATGATTTCATATGAGGCCACTTAGGGCAAACTTTCAGCAAGTCTTAATTCTAAAACAAATATCATCACCTCCCATCTTTACGTGTGAATAAACACTAAACAATTAGTACAAATTAATTCGAATGTTATATATTAACCTGTCAGAAGACTATGTGGGTTTTGTTTGGCTTCCTTTGCATCTACATTTTTGTTCAGAACATTGACCATATTTCCAAAAGAGATAAGAAATATCAGTGGGTCAAAGAGAACAATCAGATGTTCTCATCCTAATTCATCCGTGACAGTTTTCATTTTAACATGGAGTTTCCTGAATTATGAAGCAAATTAACATGTAAACGGAACAACCTGCTTTGGATGGAAAACTGGACATGGGTGTAAAATGAGACAATATTTATTCAGTTGTGAGCTTTTTTCTCTTTTGGTCATTCATCACTTTATGCTGGAAACAGTGAGAGCAGCGGCGCTTTATGAGTGAGGGGGGGGAGACAGATGACGAGGCGTTTTAAAGAGGAAAGAGAAGCGTTCTCTAACCGCTGACTGTGTTTAGTAAATTACGCCCTGCATCAGTATCGCTGATATGTGATCATTATTGTGTTGAGTAAACGGAGGAGGCACTCACCCTGCGTGCCAGCCCCAGGGCGATGTAACACTTTTCTCCAGCATCTGTGATCTCCAGCTCATAATAGTGGAAGCGTGTGTTCAGAGGGCGGCGAGCCTGAGCCAAGCCCACGTCTACGATGCTCTTCCCTTTTCCTACGTACTCCAGCAGCTGTGAACAGATGTGAGACAGAGAGTCAATGACACGACAAGGAATGCATATGAAAACTTTCAGGCTGAGATCCTTTCACACATTTTATTATCATCAGTGAACTTTCATCGTGTCACTAAAAAATGCTATTAAAGGCAAAGAGTTTTGGAAACTGCCTGTGTGTTTAAGTCTGTTAAGGCTGCAGCATTCTGCATCTGAACTGTCGAAACCTGGCCGAACTGTCGCAGTTTCATGATGAAAATTGCATCATTCTGTTCGGATTGTTGACATTTCGGCACCTTCTTGTGTCTCCACATAAGAACACATACGACTTTTAATGCGTTATTGGTCAGAAGTTCGTGGGAGTGTTTGTGCTGAAAGCGCTCAGACGCTGCCTTTTGCTTCAACCACTCGCTTCAAAAAAAAAAAAAAAAGTTTTATAAATGACTCGTCTTCAGAAGTCAACTGTAGCAGGAAGCAGCGGTTTATAAAGTCAAACAGCCAAAAACTCATGAATGGAGATAAAACAGACGTTTTGCACGATGGAATCTGACTGATAAAAACTTTGGAGCTTAATCCGTGACCAGATTGTGGATAAAAAACGTCGGGTGACGAGTCTCTGACCTTTTTTTTTCTGCCTCTAGACTCCAGCGGGAAAGAAATCCCATGCAGTGACGTACGTTGCAGTGGGAGGGGTTTCCCTCGGTGTGCACGGTGTGTCTCAGGAGCTATGAAAGGTGTGTGGGAAAACGAACGCCGAACAACCACGTGACCGTGCGTCGACCGGTCGGCAGCGGAGCGAGCAGGCTGCCGGCTGCAGGCTTAAGCCATCGGACAGATTTTACTGAAACTCTCAGAAAATAGGACCTGGATGTTCGTCTGCACCTGATTATCATTTGAAGTAAACCTGATTCAAGTTGGTGGCCACAGCTAATCAACCTCAGTGAATACAGAAATCAATTCTACAGATATTGAGCTAAAACTTGGCATTGAAATAGCTGAAACTGATCCCCAACATGTACTCTAACAAATTATGCCAAAGCTGTTTAAAATGTGGGTATTTATGATGACGACTTCAACAAAATACTAGTTTCACTGCTTTTGAAATAGCTAAATTTAGGAAGCATTTCCAAGATAAACTAACTCAATTTGTTTTGGAAATAAAAAGCTGAAGTGAATAATTTAAAGGACAGAAGCTGGACTTCATTTCCTTGCTTCCTTTTGTTCTAACCGACATGAGGCATTTCCTTTTATTTTATTATTTAATATAACCAGAGTTGTTAAGTAATGAAGTACAAATACTTCATTACTTTACTTATGCAGAAATTGTGGTTATTTATACTTTATTGGAGTAATTATTTTTCTGCCAACTTTTTACTTCATCCATATATTTTCACACAATTATCAGTGCTTTATACTTACATTTTAAAAATGAAAAAAGTGTTTTATTTCTATTTCACTTCAGCTTGTCATCAACCAGAGAATAAATAAAGACGTAATAAACTATCCAGATATATGGTGCCTCCTGGACAGATTGAATTTAACTGTGGTTGGATGAAAAGTATAAAAATATACCATATATTCATTAATTTTACTTTTATACTTTAAGTATTTTTAAAACCAGTACTTTTACAGTACTTGAGTAAAAGGCTTGAATTGATAATTCTACTTCCAAAGGAGTGTTTTTAAATCTATACTTCTTGACACCTATAAATGTAAGTGTAGAAAAACTGTTTTAGCCTCCTGGTAGACTTCAGTGTGTCACCAGGATGATGCAGAACTGCTGAAAGAGTTTATTCAGATTGAAATGACTGCTCTGTATTTCACAGTTTGTAAAACATGCCTGACTTTGAACCAACACGCCTCTCGCCTTTAAGATGATAAGATAGCTTGTGCCTTTGTGTTTAATTTATGATAAACAAAAAAAGCTTTGTAATTTTATAATCAAGAAAATAAACTGTAATCTTTACATTTTTCCCTTGCAGACAACTTTAAACATTGCTTTTAGCACCTTTGTACGAAGTCTGCTGAAATATCCTGAGGCAGATTGGAAAGGTTTATACGCATCAACTCTCAAATTAGATGGACTGACTCAATGTTTAATGATAAAGACAAACAGCTGAATCAGAAGCATTAAATATAAACCTTTTTTTGTCTTATCAATTCTGTGTCTATATCCTTCACAAAGATTGTATTTTACTAACAGATTCAGGATTTGGATGGGGTTTCCATTATAAGTTAGTGTTTTCCATTCACTGATGAAAAGCAGCCTAAAGAGAAGAAATAAATTTCATTTCTGTTTTCACACCACACAGTCTTTATTGCCTCACTTTCAGCCTTCAGCTGCAGCTGATGTTGACTAAAGTGACTCACCTGAGGAAATTTATTGAATTTTTCACAGCTCCATCTGGACTGTAAAGCTGCTCAAGGACTCACCGTGCCCGTCACCTTGACGTCATAGAGACGGGCCCAGTCCTCTTCGTGACTATCAACTATCATCTGTGCATCATCATCCTCCATTCCCCAATCGGCGTTCAGGTCCAGGAGCACTTCTTCCCCCAGCGAGTGCATCCCTACTGCAGGGTACAGAGCATCAGGAGACGCCGGGATGTCAACACTGCCGATCTGAGCAAACATTCAGACCAAGTATTTTTTAAGAAAACAGTTGGGTGGGGGGGGATCAATGAGCTGCATGAGAAAAATATAAACAGACAAGCAAGCTCTGCTGTAATGAAACACAATGTTTTTTGGGTTACTTACTTCATCACCATTTTTGGTAAAAAACACAGTTATCTGTCCATCGTCAGAGTCCAACGATATTCCACAACCGATTCTGTCGCCTCGGCAGCATTTTGCACCAAACTGCTGTCCGACTGTGCTGCCATTATAGAGCCTGAAGGGAGGGAAGCAGGACAGACTGATGGCAGGTATGGTTTATCATATACAATATTAACAAACAAAAATAGACAAAATGCATTGACAAAGAAGCATCAAGAAAAGTCCAAAAAATGGTACATAATCACATTGTAAAATGTTTCTTCAATAAAACAAAAGTAACAAATAATGAAGCACTCAATGTTGGAGGAGTTTCAGCTACTAAACAATAAACTGAAATGTATTAAAAGTCAGTTCCAGTCATGTGCTCCATCTTTTACATCCCCTTCTTTTCAACTTGCCATGGTTCAAAAAAGGAAATACAAAAGAAAAACAATTTAGGACTTCAGTGCAACAAGAATATTTTAATCAGTTAAATGTGGATTCTCTATGACTGGGCAAGCAGTTTGACTTATGTTGATACCTTTCAACTCATCGTATGAAGTTTTTAAAGGAAGTTTAAAGAAAGTTCATTTAAACCCAGGACAAAAAAAAACAAATCCATACAAGGTAGTGAAACGTTCTACATTAATTTGTTGTTTCACTTCAGGTCTTTGAGGTGTCAGATCAGTATGTACTGTACCAGCAGCTCCACTAACCTTTTTTATGTTTTGAAAACAGTTCTGAAAGTATTGAACTCACATCGACTGAATAAGCGTTTCATGGAAGCCAAACACAATTATGCTAGGCTAAGTTCAAACATTGTATCTACCAGTACTAACTAGTACTTTACTATTATCATATAACTGGAATTTCCCCTCGTCCGTTGTCAAAAAACGAAAACAAACAAGGAAATATAAAAATGCATTCATAAAACAGCCTTTTAAAAAAGCATCTTTCAAGTGAAAATGAACAAAAGCATATCAGACCAGAACACTGACAACTCAGACAATAGATAATCTGATGCTGCAGCCAAAAAAGTAAGTTTTTTTTTTTGCCAGTTTACACCAAATCATCACAGTCAAAGAGAAGATTTTCATACCGACTTGAAAAAGCTAAAATGAAAACATATTTAAAACATAACCTCCTTGGTGGAGGCAATACTAATAGTCTGTGGCACAAATCAAAAGAATGACTGAAAATACACTCAAGAAGGTGAGAAAAGCAAATATCTGCTACACATTGTGTATCTGTGATAAACAAACCATCACATACTTGCCATCATCTGCATGGAAAGCCACAGAATTTGGAAGCCAGCCGGGCTGATGGTCCAGTTTGTACAACTGAGGCACCAAACCAACAGCAATCATCCCCCTCACTCCTGTGTCAACGATTGTCACCTGGACAGAGCACAAGTGTTATTGTTAGGAAACATGAAACAACACATATCCTCAAACTTAAGACCGTTATGTGTGACCCATCACATCACACCAAGGATTAAGTCACTAGTGGTGTAGCAAGATTATATGCAGCTATAGTAAACTGGTAGAAAAACTGGATGTTGTCAAACTAGGATAAATAAATACTTAATCTCCCTTGAAAAGAGTGTCTGAAATATAAGAATGTTTTGAAGCTCTTTTCTGAGCAGTACCAAGAACTAATGATAACAAGCTGGGATGTCCTAATATCCAAGTATGGTCCAAGGCTTCCACTTAAAAACAAAATCAAGAAATCCTCAATAGAATGCAGCAAAAACTGGATTTGGACCAATTTTCCAGGGTCTCTTCCCCATTAGCAAGACAAATCTGGAACCACTCGTATCAGGGTGATTTAGTTATCGAAATGTACCCTAAAATGTTACAATTCAGTTTGACCAAAACCGACTTCATCCCTGATGTGATGCGATGGGTCACACCAAACTTTCATTGTAACAAGAAAGATCTTTTTACAACAAAAATATATTAGATCTTATTAAATCTAAATAATACAGTATTATACAATTCTTCCTTGTTCTGATGCGTCCTGAGCCACTTGTTGTTTATTCCATGACAGAGGAGTACGACTGAGAGCAGAAAGGCTAAATGCCACAAAAACAAGTCCTTATCTTAAATCAAGCTAAATAAATAGTAATGGTTTACTACAGCTCAGATTTACTTGCCTCTCAGATTCTTTTCTTGTTCTGGTTGTTTTTTACTGCTGACATTTTATTTTGAGACGGTTATAGTTCTCTTTGTACTTGAACAAATATTCAATTCAGCCTGTAACAATATAACAACTTGTTGTGCAACATTGCATGATGGATTGGAAATCTTTAAGTCAAAAGCTAGTTTTCACCACTGTTATGATAACTAAATACTGACCACATGACATCATCCCCGAGGAGTCGAGCACACAGACGTAATGAAACCGGAGAATGGCTGGCAGGCCCAGGAAGAGGAGAAGAGGAAACTTTCAAGCAGTTTCCCATGATCTCAGCACCAAGTCTCCTGGGAGTCGCAAGAAATAAATCCCTACTTTTTTTTCCAAACAGGCAGATAAACCCTAAAAATCTGCTATCAGATCTAAAATCAACGCCTTTATTGCCATTTTACGCAAATACTTTTCTCTCTCATTTGACATAACTTCTGGAAAATTGAGTCACAAAGATACAGGCCACACACAAGTTATAAGGTCACATTACAAAACTCAGCCAACAGGATATGATTGTAAGGCAGTTCTAAGCATGGCTTATTCAGTAATATGAAGTGAAATAAACTTGAGCTGTGACTTAATTTGAACGTATGAAAGAAAACTCAGACAGGGTTGAAACAACAAAGTCATCCGACCACAACAATTTTTTAGGTACAACTTATGAACAATAACAAATTTCTAGCTAGGTGAACTTAGTAAACATAAAAGTGGATATACCTCAGTCAGTTTTACAGATATCAAACTAAATATATGTAAGGCTATTACTGAGTTTAGTGTAAAAGGTAAACTGTGAGGTTTGACAAACCTGTTTAGTGTCAACAAAGTAAACAAATCTGTAAGTTGAACAAGCAGCTTTACTGAAATGTCACAAAAGACATCAGTAAAGTGAAAAGTGCAAAGTTCATCTTCTAGCTACACAGAATCTGCTGAACTTTAGCTGATTATAGTTAGCTATATATGTGAGAAAATTCACCATTAGTTTCATAACACTGATGACACCCTGTGGTGAAAAACACCATAAAATTGCTCACATTTCCATTTTTTGTGACAATTTTATGACGGTATTCAGACCATGAGTTTGCTCTAATTGCATTGTGCTCTTTAGTGTACAGATGAAATCATCAGCTCTTACTTCAAAGTAGCGATTCCTTTTGGATAATGGCCTTGCAGCTACAAAACAGCCAACTTCATCCGAATTCCCATGATACCTATGTAAAAATAAATATAACAAATCTTGTTTTTTCTGTTTGTGTTTTTTTGTCTCCTACACATAAGTGGCATTGCTCATCATGGTTACCTGAGTACATCTCCATCTCTCAACATTCTCTTGAGCCGCTCCCGGTAACGCACGGCCCGGACCTCACGAATTTCTCGAATTCGTCTCCTCCAGTTCATGAAGCGATAATGAAGGTTTATGTCGTCCATGTCTGAAAATCATTACACTCTGAAAACACAAAGAGACAAAATATTTTTGTTGAAAACATCAGGTTTACTTTGACAAATATGATCAGTATTTAAAATCTCAATTTGCAGTCTGAGGAGTAAAAAGTCAACCTGTCAAATGTGACTAAGTTTGTTTAAACAGAGGAGTGTTGTTAGTACTTCTTAGTATTAAATGTACATTATCATCACCAGGTGTGATTTAAACAGACAAAAACAGCCTCTGGGATTTGTTTTCACTGGTGATACATCTCACTTTAAACCAGAACAGCTCCCTCCTTAAAAGACAGTAAATAATTTTGACCACAAGATTATCTTCGTTGTTGCCTGACAACAAGAGGGTTATGGATTAGATCCTCAGGCCAAACCCTTGCTATGAGGAGTTTGTGGTTTTCCATTCTCATTTATTCCCACATTCCAGAGACAAGTAAAGGCCTGGACACGGATTTGACACCAGCAACAGTGGTAAACATCAGTCCAAAACTGTGACAGTCCTGTGACGGTCAGATTTATTGCCCCTCAGGTGTCTTTCATCCTGGGACATTTTTAAACATTGTCCAAAATATAAAAAAGCACAGACTTTCCCCCACTGTAGTATACGACCTCCCAAAGTACCATTCTGGTAATTTAGTATTTTAGCCTGAAATTAGATAGTTTAAAGGCACCCTTGATTGACTCCAAACACCTAAGTTGTCATATTTTCACTGAACTGTAGATTAAAACTAACGTTACGACAAATGTAACATGTCAATGTTACTTTTTAACTGACGTATAACTACAATTCCTGAGTTGCGTAATAGTAACAGCTTTCTTTCAATTAATAAGACTTAAGTATGTCAGACGTGTGTTACGACAGCTTCTGAAACAGAAAATGTTGTTTTCACCTCATAATAAAGAACAATGAATGAAACTTAAAACTATTTACTCCCAAGGTGAGGACTAACACGTCAAATCTAAGTAAATAACAGAATTTAGCTGGTCATATGTTTGGACAAAGCAAGTTAATTCCCGTGTTGTGTTTTTTTCCCATTAGCTGCGCGGTAGCTCGTTCAATTCTGAAATTTACGAGCCTTCCTCAAACACAGCCTCGTAAAGTACACGCTGGACTCTTGTTGGCCGGTTAGCTGTTTTCAGACGTTAGCGCGCGACGTGTGGCAAATTATGTCGCTTTAACGTTCATGTAACCCAGATTTAACTCACACTATTTAAAGTCTCTGTGTCTTATGTTGATCCCTTACTGTTTTACAACTTCTGACGCGTCGTCCTCTGTGTTTTCTTCCTATTTTAAGGAGGTGAAGGCTTTCACTTTATGCCCAACCTGCGCTCCCGGAAGTCCAACCTCCTCGACCAATCAGAACCGAGGAATCTTTAACCTGCGCTGTGCCGTGTCTCAAGATGGTTGATTTTTATCGCCCTCCGCCAGAGGCAAAAGATGTTTTGCCAGTTTGTGTGTGGACTAATTTGTTATAAAGCTTACAGAAATAATCAATGCATCCACAATTGATTACGCTTAAGAGTCAAACTGATTCAAGATGGCCGCCATAGGCAAAATATACTAAAATCCCACAAAAACAACTATAACTCAGTCGGTTTTACAAAAATTAAGCTAAAGTTTGGTGTGGTAGCTGAGACTGAGCCCAAACATGTATTATGAGCGCTAACAAATTGTGTAAGAGTTTTAGTTTAAAATTTTACCATTAACTACTTGGAGTCAACTTTGCTGTCTGTTAGCAAAATTTCCCCATGAACCACTGGGGGGATTTTTCTGAAACCTTCAGGAAATAAACATTACATACATCTACTGATTAACTTTCGTAGCCAACCTAATTTAAGACAGCCATCAAAGTCAGCTAAGAAAACATAAAAATGGTGGTAAATTAGTCACGTTTACAGATATTTTTCTAAAACTTTATTGTGGCTGTAGCTGAGACTAACAACAGATAATATAAATGCTAGTTATCTTTGTCAAAAACTTTCAAATTACCTGGTGGAGTCAGCCTTGTTTATCTGGTAAAATATCAGAAAGTAACCACTGGATATACATTTGTAGAAGATTACAGAGCTAAAATTCCATGTGGTAACAGAGTTGATAATGCATTTTCGAACGACATCTCTAATTGTCACGTGATCTTATTTTAAAAGTTGTAATTTTTCATTGATCTTAGTATAAAGCTCTGGCACTGAAGATATATTCTATTTGTTTACATTAAATTCTGTTTAGCTTTATGAAGATGTCTGGTTCTGCGTTTGCTTTACATTTTCTAAATTTTAGGCTTCTTATTAAGACACATGCTATATTTAAAGTATAAAAAGCCTAAACTTTAATATAAACCCATATAATGGGGGTGCTTTCACCTCCTGCGTAGCACTGTTAGAGTTTACTGTCTGATCATTTCACGTGAATGTGACTCACAGACTGGAATTTACAGGCTGGGACTTTTACGATTGTTAATGCCTTAGTCACTGAGTCTTCCACGGCACTCCTTATAACTTTAATCATTTCCTCTGAAACTTCAGATCAGCTTTGAACTCACTCACTCAGAGAACAGAGTTTATTTAGAGGCTACTGTTAAAATAATTATTAATGTCAGAAACCAGAACCAAGAATGATGAAAACAATCTGAATAATAATTTGATGATCTTTTGAGACCTTGTTGTTTTGAAAGCAATATATAGACTTCTTATTAAAAGGGAAAATAATTTGAGTACAAGATTGCAATCTTGAGTCATATGTGCTTCTATGACTTGCAGTTACTGTTCATCACTGTAGTTTCATCTCTTGCCCTCCATTTGTCCTCTCTCTCCATTTCAAACAGAATATAAGTCTGGCTGCTGGGAATCAAACATATTCATCTTATAAAAGTGTATTTTAAAGGCTTAAACACATTTTGTGTTATGTTTTCCCCCTTCTTTGATTCAATCAGTAAATTTCAGGACTTTGGGTGATCAAGTCGTAAATAGTGAATCTATGAGAGCAGGGGGAAAGGCAGAGCAACAGAGCAGCAGTGATTTATGTCGGTGCAGAAAACGTCACAATGTTCTGGATGATAGACAGCAGCTGGAATGAGCGTGCGTGGGTCTGTGCACGTGTCAGAGACCTGTCGAACTGGGGGTGGGGTGCTCAGCTGTGTGGAAAACGAGAAGGAAAGCTAACATTCTCCAAAAAACACACCCTCCCATACCTTTTCCTCACTGGTTGGGGCTCTTTAAAAGGTGCTGCCAGTGGTGTCTGTCTGCCTTATCATCACTGAGTCTTGGCTGGAGGAAACTGTACCCATCCAGATTTTAAACTTAATTTATTCAGGAACTCTTCTTTGAAGACATTTAAACAGCTTAAGGATACAAAAAAAATAGATCTGCAATGACATTCCTTAGCTTAAACATCTTGGTCCTGCTCCTCTCTGAGGCAGTCCTGGCGAACGTCCTGATCTCATCACTGAGAGCATGTCCCACCTGTAAAGGAAAGCAGGGGGCTGCAGATGAAAACACCACTGCTCTGCCTCTTGGACATCCGTGTGGCGTCTACACTCTGAAGTGTGCCCACGGTCTCCGTTGTGAACCCCCTCAGGATGAGCCCAGGCCGCTCCGTGCCCTGTTGGAGGGCAGAGGAGTCTGCAGCAACGTCAGCACCACCAGCACCACCAGCACCACCAGCACCAGCACACAGGTCCAGACTGAAGGTAAGAAATCTTTGTGCCTGGAAGACAAAATTAATGAATGGGTTGTATTTTACCCTTTTTTTCTTAGATCTTTAGAATTTTTATGTGACATATGTTTCCACCTCAAAGAAAAACTGTTTTATTTTCAACATCTATCAGCTCTGTTCTAAAAAGTTAAACAAGCTGCATCAATAGTTCAAAAAGTTGGGGGCCGGACCTCAATGTAGGTCATTAGGTGGTCTTGAGAAATGATTTAGCTTTAACTGTTTTAAAGAAATGAAGTCACAAATTAATTGAACTGATAATTGCATTTTTTTTTTTTTACTGTGTCCTTTCCGGCAATATGAAACTCAGAATAAATGTCTGAGTGTCAAGATTAGGCCCAACAGTTTTACTTTCACAAGCATAATGGCTTTCACCATGATGCTCCACTTGATATATTTAAACTTTTTAGAAATTCTTTTGAGAGTGTTTTTCATAACGGACATGGGGACGGAAAAGAAAACAGAAAAGAAATGGAGAAAGATGAAGAAAGAGATTAAAAGGGAAACAAGGAGATAAAAGTACAGAATAGAAAGAAGCATCGAGAAAACACAAGACAACACATTTGTAGTCTGTTGAAAATTTTTTTTTGAAAAGTTGAAAAGTTTGGGAACCACTGCACTTAAGAAATCAGCAAATTTCTTTAAACATTCCTTCAAGCTCACACTCTAAAAAATGAAGTGTTGGATTTACTTAACCATGTTATGTTAACTGGTTCCACTTAACTGAGTTGAGTAAATTCAAAGTAATATACCAGTTTTTTAACCAAAGAACATGAATATGTTG
>JARVJO010000365.1:20854298-20865552 GCA_031762555.1 Cynodonichthys magdalenae
AATATACCAGTTTTTTAACCAAAGAACATGAATATGTTGCTTTGAATTTACTCAACTCAGTTAAGTGGAACCAGTTGTCATAATATGGTTAAGTAAATCCAACATTTCATTTTTAGAGCGTAAAATAGATAATCTACACAACCATTAACTTGGAAATATTTAAGAATATCATTTCTGTGTTTTGTTTTTGTCTGATTCTAGATCTGACTCCTACTCAGAGTCCAACTGAGGTAAAATAATATTTTATGTGTACTTCAGCAAATGTGTGCAACACTGACTGGGAATGAATCACACCACATTAATCTGCCTCTTCCTGCAGGCCCCGTGCCGTAAACTGCTGACTACACTTACTAAAGGCCTCAGTGCTCAGGTTTTTAAGTCCCATCATGATATCTACGTGCCCAACTGTGACAGGAGTGGCTATTTTAAAAAGAAGCAGGTGAGTTTGCAGGGTTCCATCAGGACTTGGGCTTTTTTGGGGGGTCCTGATTGTTTGTTTCTTTGTTTGTGTCCAGTGTTGGTCGTCTCGAGGCAGGGAGCGTGGAAGGTGCTGGTGCGTGGATGAGAACGGCGTACCCGTCACTCCAAAGACTAAACAGCGGGGCAGTGTGAGCTGCTGAAGATGGAGATGAAGAGACGAGACTGAGATGAAGGAACAGAAAGAAACCGAGGGCCTCAAATCCTGACTCTGCATCAGTCAGACTGAAGAGGACTGCTGGTTCTTTGCGCCCCCTGCTGAACAGATTCAGACTCTGTTGGTTGGATTCTTCCTCAAGTCTGCCTGGATGAAATGTACAGTTCAAAAATAAATTATACAGACTCCGGGTGGCATTTAGGGATCAAATTAAACCGACAACATGCAAACAAACATGTAAACAAGACTCACATCAGGTAATTCCACTTGATGGTTTTCTTCCAAAGAATGATTGAACTTTCAGTAAAAGTTATTTAAATTTAAAAAATGTCTCAAACCATGAACCCATGTTAACATTACAACTTTCAATGTGTTTTTCATTGTTTTATATGTTCTGATTTTACCATATTTATAAATTTCCTGTATGTTTTTGTAAATTAAAGCTTCTTTAATTATATTACTGTTTTTGCTGCAACAAATATAACCATATTTATGTTATTGTAAATGTCTATTTATGTTAATTAAGACCATAAGTACAGTTACAGAAGTGCACACTTTTGTAGAGAATTTAGGAATCTGATTTTTTTTAACACTTGGTAGTTTAAAAAAGTGATAAAAATGGATTATGTTCTTTTTAACAGACTTACTTTGTGTCTTTTTATGTGTTCTTGTGAATAAAACAAAAAAAAGTACATTTGTTCAAAAGATGCTCTGATTTCAAGAAAAATATGCTGTTTATTCATAAGTTCTGTGTTTCATGTGACTTTCTAAGTTAAAATAATCCATAATGGCTGCAGACAATATTTTTCATATACATTACAGCAGTAAACTTTTTGCACTGAACATTAATAAACGGAGAACATATTTTTAACGTTTTCTTCCTTATTTTAAAAATGCTAAAGCTGATCAGGAAAGCATGTTTTTTTTCTTGATTCAGATTCAGACTTTATTTATACCCAAGGGCAAGTTCAGCAGTTTCAAGCTTCACACAGATACACGCCCACACAGATCTATGCTTATACATAAAAAAATAAACAAAAAAACATTATAATTATAACACAGTGTTCAATGTGCTATAAAAAATTCTAGCACATTCATTTTTTAAATATAAAAAATTTAATTTTAAATTTAATATCTTATGACAAGAAAAAGAAAAAAGAATAATAACAATAATAAAAAAACATGCCCCTGCATGGCTTCGTGTTGGCATCAACTGTTTTTTTCCCCCTTGTTTACAATCTTTTCTTTTGTCCTGAAGTACAAAATTAATAAAAAATGTTCAAATTCACTGTATATATTTAGCTTTATAGTATCACACCCACAGGCCAAAAAAAGTCCCCCGAGTTGCCCATGGACCGCAGTTGATAATCACAGTTGTAGCACATTTCAGGTCTCTGGACACATTTTATTAGTGAGACAAGGGGCAGAAATGGCTCTTTCAATTGTAAAGGATACCTTGTGGTCTAGAAGAGAGAAAAAAAAGGCAAAGGTTTTTTTATATATTTTTAACTACACAACCCATTGTCTCTGATTCACAAAAAATAGGTTTATCACTTACTTTATTATTTTGAAACAGTGTACAAATATTTCATTATTCATCTATATTTTATTTTGTGTTTATACTGAAGGCAACATTCATGAGCCAAATACAGAAAAATGCTTTTATTTCCTTTAGTGGACAGTGTAAAACACAAAATCAGCTACAATGGGCAGCTGCTGGATCAGTGTGTGTGTGTGTGTGTGTGTGTGTGTGTGTGTGTGTTGGCTCACAGCAACTCCTGAACTGCAGGCAGACTTCAGCCTGCTTTACATACACAGGACAGGAGGACTTCTAGGCATCAGCAAGCTGCTCCAGACTGAAACACCCGAGGAAGAGACATGTCTTCTCCCTCCTCCTCCTCCATCTCCATTCTGAAGCCCAAGAGGAAGACCAAGAAGAAGCACTTCGTTCAGCAGAAGGTGGAGGTTTTCCGAGCCAGTGACCCGGTGCTGAGCGTCTTCATGTGGGGGGTCAATCACTCGGTACAGAAAGAAACAGCTTTATGCTTTAAACACATTTTTAAAATTCCGTGGACCTGAAATTGTCTCTCTCTCCCTCTCTTCTTCCTCCTCGCTGCCCATACTCAGATGAACGACCTGAGCCGGGTGCCCGTACCTGTCATGCTGCTTCCAGACGACTTCAAAGCCAGCACCAAGATCAAAGTCATCAACCATTTCTTCAACAAGTAAAGTGCTCCTCTCTGCTCCGCAGCATCCTCCCCGCTTCCTGTGGACCGCACAGATTTCTCTGGTCCTCCTCCTGATTTATTCTCTCAGGCTTATCAGAAAACAGCAGACCCCCTTTAGAGAACAACACTGCTTTTTCTCCTCTAAGTGCACCTTTAACACTTTAACAAAATGGTGCATGTGTCAAATTATGAGATAACGCAGAAGGATGCTGTGCACTAAAGATAGACAGCCTGCTTTAACCCCTTGTGTGAGTTATTTTGTGTAACATGACAAAAAATCCTTTATATTATTCAATGAAAGCAGGCTTTACACGGTTCCCATCTTGAGTAAAACTGAGTGGCTTTCAATAATCCTTTAATCCATTCAGGAATCTTTTAAAGACTTTGTGATCAGAGGTGGGAAAGGGAAAGAAACCCATTTTCTCGAGCTGAAGGGCTGTAGATTCAAGTTGATGTTTTGTTAAATTGAAACAATTAAGCAGCACAAATCCATAAATTCATCCACCTAGACGGAAACTGAACTTTTTGTGAGGGTTGTTGCAACTAAATGAACTTTCTACTTCTTTGTGTTCTGTTTCAGGGAGAACCTACCTGCTCAGTTCAAATTTAAAGAGTACTGTCCACAGGTGTTCAGAAACCTGCGAGAGCGCTTTGGCATCGAGGATCTGGATTACCAAGTACAAAATACATCACAAGACAAACCCATGATTGTGGAAAAGTGGAGAAAAGCTGTTATTTTCTCTAAACTGGAAAAATAATAAAGATAAAATACACACACAAACAAAGACATCTTTCAGCGTTCCCTCCTTTTGGTGGAACACTTCTATTGATCTGCTCCAGCTTACATTTGCATGTCTTTGTGTTGTATTTGCATGTGCCAGGTGGTGCACCCAGTCAGTGCACGCTAATTTGCTTAGATTATACGATTATAGGAAACCTGCAAGATTAATGCAAGCATTGCTTTACCATAAAGTTTAAGATTGTTTTCAAAAATTGTGCACAAAAAACGTGGTGAAATGTTTGAGATGTAAAAAAATGTTCAATAGTCCAGAGGCTACATGTTAATCATGTTCCCTCCATAAGGTGTCTCTGGCTCACAGGCCCCCTCACAAAGCTGAAGAGGGGAAATGCGTGGGACTGCTGCTGACATCATACGACCGCACTTTGGTGGTGAAAGAAATTTCCAGTGAGGAGGTGGAGGAAATGCACAACATCCTCTCTGAGTATCACCAGGTAGGACCTTTTGTTGTGTAACAGGAGGTGTGTAAATCCTGGAAAAGAATGAAATTTTGAGCAATTTATAATTATATATTCATACTTTTTTTTTGTTCTAACTTTGTGATCTTCACTTGTTATTTGTGTCCTCGTTTTACTATAACCCCAGTTGCCATAGCAATAACTCAACACTCACCACATCAAAGCTAAAAGATTAATGATGAATGGTAACTTATAACTGCTGAGCTGTTTTCTATTTTTACAATTCTACAATTTCTAAAAAAAAGTAAAGAAAGAAAAATGTCATTTTACAATGGAGTGAGTGTCTCACTGGGCTTCAACTGATTACAATTTGCAAACGCCATTTTGTCAGTTTCCAAAATGTTTCATCATGTTTACAATGGTTTTCAATCTTCTTGCTTGAGTCATAAGTTTATATTCAACTCTTTACTCTGAACCTTTGAACAAGCTTTAAAAATTCATAACAACTACCCACTCAAAGCAGTCAGAGTTGTTGTGGACTTCTGGAATTTGTTTTGAACCCCTTCTCATTTTTGTTTTCCTAATTCTAGAGCTCTGGAGCTCTATTTTATGTCGACATGCAGCCATCAGTGGATTTTGGTCCAAGCTTATTCTGTGGTTAATTCAAGCATATTCAGCAAACATCGTCATATTTTCTGGAAATTTTGTCTCCCACTCGTTTGCAGCAGTGAGATGGAAAAACTAGAAACTAAAATCAGCTGCTTCAATCATAAAGTAAGTTTTGTATTTTAGGGATTTTTTTTACACAATGAGGACACACCAGAATAAAAAGCTAAAAGAATGATGACAACTTTTTTTTCAGAACTCCTCACAGACTGATGTTTGCAAACATCACTGTGAGTGAGAGTTGAGAGCAGGTGGAAGAGAGCCTGGAGAGGTGGATGCAAGCTTTGGAGAGACGAACAATAAAGATCAGATGAAGAAAGACAGAACGTGTGTAGATGAGGGGGAGACGTGTGTAGCAAAGAGCAGAGGCACTGAAGGCAGGTGAAGCATCCAAAGCAACAGGCGGCACAAAGAGAGGTGAAGCGAGAGCAGACAGGCTGTGAGGGCTGAATTGTGACAGAAGGAAAGCGCACTGCTTCATGTTACCTTTAGTAGTTGTTGCCTTTTTTGTTCTCTTCCAGCATATTGTCACCTGCCACAGCAGCACTCTGCTCCCCCAGTTCCTTTCCATGTACAGAGTGACCGTGGAGAGCGAGGACACCTACCTGTTAGTGATGAGGAACGTGTTCAGCCACAGGCTGCCTGTACACAGGAAGTACGACTTGAAGGTAAATACTGCAGATGTTTTTCTTTTTTTTTGTTATGCTGTACACACGGAGATTAGTTAAAATACTTTTATTCAAGCGTATGTCTTCACACAATATTCTGATTTCATCAGTAGCACTGCTTTCGTTTTCTTCCTCAGGGTTCCCTGCTGTGCCGTGAAGCGAGTTGTAAAGAAAAGGTGAGATCAGATTCAGGAAACACATTGATCGTTTCTTGTTTCTACCTACTCTTTGATGCATTCGTGGCGTGGTGTTTAGTGAAGGGCTGCAGAAGGAAAGAGCTTATGGAACATCTAATAAGCAAGACTTTTAAGATTGTAAAAGGCTACTGCTTTGACTCTTTTAAACAAAAACTAGATTATTGTCCTCTGCCTTAAAAGCCAAAGTTTTCAACAAAGATTGGTTGATTTATGAAACTTCTAGAAAGTAATTATTAAATCTGCAACTTTTGGGAGTCAACTTGATACAAGATGACAGCTACAGGTAATCAACCTTAGCAAACACCAGTTTTCATATTTGTGTGAGGTGAGATCCTTTTTTTAAAAAAATAAGCAACACTTGTTCTGTTCTTTTAGTGTTTTTCTTGAAATGAGGCAAAATCATTTTATTTTTTACTAATTGAGTACAGGATTAGTAACAGTGTTTAATGGGCTTATTGGCTACCCCGAGCTCATCTGCACTTTGTGCTCTCAGGTCAAAGAATTACCGACTTACAAGGATGCAGACTTCCTGAATAACATGCAGAAGATTTATGTGAGTGATGAAGAGAAGGAGAAGATGATGGAAAAGCTCAGCAGGGATCTCAAGGTGAGCAAAGTGTTGCTTCTGGTGTTTGGACTTTTTTGGGCCTCTGGTGTTCATGTGTGTGTGTGTGTGTGTGTGTCGCTGCAGTTCCTGGTGCGAATGAGGATCATGGACTACAGCCTGCTGCTGGGTATCCATGATGTTCAGAGAGCTGAGAGGGAGGAGGAGGAGGCTGAGGAGTCATCCATCGAGGAGGAAGAGGAGGGTGAACATGACCCGGCGGCTGCTCCTTCCTCTACCTCACCTGAGGGCATCGCAGGCTACATGAAGTCCTTCAAAGCCATGGGTCCTGGAGAATTTGATCCTTACGTGGACGTATACGCGACTCAGAGTGATGCAGGTGAGTGCTGCCAGCAGGGTTCCCCCTCCACCCCCCACAAAGGTTCTAGAGAAATGTCGTCTCATGCAGAGCTGTGAATCACATTCTTGTAGCTGCCCCCAGGAGAGAGGTGTACTTCATGGGTCTGATTGACGTGCTGACGCAGTACGACACCAAGAAGAAAGCTGCTCACGCTGCCAAGGCTGTCAAAAACGGGGTGAGAGATCTCTATTGCTCTTTGAAGCGACTGGTTGGCATAGAAATATAAATGGTTGTTTTCGTGTTCTGTTCACCTGTTTTGTTTTAATCATTTGTGTTTCTGTGTTGTAGGCTGGAGCAGAAATCACAACAGTTCACCCTGAGCAGTACGCTAAACGCTTCAAAGAGTTCATCACAAAGATCTTCGCCTGATTTAAGGATTTATCTGCATTTAATGTATCAGTAGTTTAATTACAACACTGCTACTGAGTCAAATCAACCACAAGGAGCACGGAAGATTAGCTGCTTAAAAGGAGAGTTTGGATCATTTGAAATGGGCTTCTGTGGAAACATTCTAAACAATTAATATCTTACCTGCAGTAGATAGCTGCTTTTACAGTAGCAGTTTGGAAAAATAGAGATTAAGGCCTTGTCTATACTACTCTGAACGTGTTAATAAATGTATTTTTTACACATGTATGTATTCTCTGTTCAGAAATTCTAACAAAACTTGGTTTTCTTTTTTGTTTCAAGGTTTGTTCTCAGTTATTAGCATTTTCAGCACAAGATCAAAGTTTGATGTCGACACAATCAAAGAAAAGAGAGACAAACCCAGAAAAAAACTGTGAAACCGGAAACAATTTGGTTTTCTAGGGCACAAAATAAATGTAAATAAAAAAAAAAAAAGAGGCTCCTGCATCATTCTTTCTGAAAAGCTCTGTGTCTTCCATCCACACAGAGTCACTGGAAATAGAGGCACAGAAATTATCAGTAAAATAATTTTTTTTCCCCACCAAAACACAGAAAGCAGTTTGAAACTAATCTCAAGAGTGGTGGGCACAAATTGTTCTGACTGGACTGATGGCCTAAAGGAGGCCAAGAACAAAGTGAATTACTGCCGTTATAAAACAACTCAAATCTCTAATGATGGTTTATGTGAAAGTTTCTTTATAAAACTTTATACCAGCATTATTTAACAGTACACAGTTATTTAGATAAAATCATGTTATTTATGATCTTAAACAGTGGTTGTGTCTCAATTCATGGGCTGCAGCCGACGTGGGCCGCATTTTTCAGCTGCTTACGTCACTGCCATGCGCTGTAGGCTGTCCCAATTCGTCGGCGCCTACACATGCCTACACGAATGTGGCGGACAAACCCCCCAAAAAAAGGTTGGCTGCTTCTGAGTAGCCTATGCAGCAGACGGTATCCCAGAACTCATTGTGCTATCAGTAACTTAAACAGAAAAACAAAGACGGCAAAGTTTTTTTTATTTTAAGGTGGAGTTTTATTTTTAATGACAAAGTTTGGAATTTTATCACAGACCGAAAATGTAAGTTAAACAACTTAGCTGAAGAAACTTTTGTTGTAATGAGATGTTAAATAAAATGCAGTTACAATTACTGAAACTGGAGCTAAACCCAGATAATTCGTGCTTTTTTATTTCCTTGTAACGTTTTTCTATTAAAACTTTATTGTATGAAGTTATACCTTGAAAAAAACAACTGGAGAGTTGTGATATAAAACGTATCACCATGGTAATGACGCAGAGCGTGTCAACTCAAACTTACGTCTTCCGGGGGGGTAGATCATCTTATTTATGCAGCCGACACAAGCAGCCTACGGCCCACGTCGACTGCAACCACGTCGGCTGCAGCCCATGAATTGAGACACAGCCAATAGCTGCAGCATCCAGTTGAAGCATTTTCTGTGCAGCCTGAGGCTTTTTATTATATTATTTTTCTTTATGACTAACAGTTATCTTGTCAATCCAGTCAAAATGAAACTCTTTTTTTAAAATTGTGGTTGTTTAAAGAACTAAAAGAAATTTGAGCTTAAAACATCTGAACAGATGTAAATCTGATAAAACAGCTGAATTTTCTCTTTGCAGCAGGTTTGAATCTGTTGGTCTAATAATGTACAGATTATACACCCAAAAAATATAAAATAATAACTATACAGGATCCGTTTTTTAATAGTTTGGTCTAGCCAGATATCAGGCATTATTGTAATGTGTTTTATGGTTATTAAGAAAATCATAATATAAAATGAAAATGAAATCAGGTGTTTCAGGTTGCTCAGAAGCTGATTTTTCTGTGGGAAAGAATAACTCTCTTTAGTGTGGATGTAGTTTTGCAGCTGTGCAATATGAGCAGGTTGCAGGGAGAAAAAGGAAAACCTAAAAGCTTAATATCTTGATATTGATCAAAAGGCTTTCATGTCAGTTTGGATTTACAGCCTGTTAGCCACATTTACTCTGCGGCCACATGATGTTGATTTATGTCAAGAGTCATAAATTTAACTGTGTGTAACTCTAACAAGTCATTGCGTTTAAACAAGGATTGATTTGTGGCTCTAACTCTGTATGTTTTCCTCTGACATTTCATCCTAATGGTGAAGCATTAATTTCTGTTCATATTTAGTCCCAGCTCTTGTCCCAGCACTCCTGACACACATTAGTGAAGCTACTATTTAAGAATATGCAAAAAATAAAAAATCACGTATGGCCAACAGCCAGGTGGACAGTGAGGCAGAACAGGAACATGGAGTTGAGAATTTACGGAGAGAAAAAACAAAACAAAAACAAAACAAAAACAAAACAAAACAAAACAAAACAAAACAAAACAAAACCAAAACAAAACAAAACAAAACAAAACATCAACTAAAAACTAAACCAGAATGGTCGAGAGTGAATCCAATGAGTTGTGTTATGTTTTCTGAAATTATAAAAAATATAACCGGAGGAACAAACTAAAAGAAGAAATTGAGCACATTATTGTTTGAAAGTTAAATCAGTGTTCACATTTTTGTTTTGCTGTTTATATTTTTATTCTCATACAGTTTTCGGCATCCATTTGCTTAAGTACTGACATTCTGATGTCAAAAACATTCAGCTCATTTAGGAGATACAGTACATGCTAGGAATTATGGGTTTTGTAGCTGTTGTACTTTATAAAATATTGAACTTTATTAACAAATATTTTCCCCATTAAAAATATATTGAAGTTTTTTTTTTCAATTTTCAATTCCTTTAAAAAAGGACAACTTCCTCTAATTTTCTTTTCTCATGCTACTTTAAGGTACAGATCAGCTGATTTTAGCTTTTAGCTTCTGATTTACTATTTTTTTTATCCTTAGCTGCTATTGTACTATATTTAGCTGTCAACTAATGTGCAAACTTAAACTTTTAGCTACTGATGTGCTAACTTCAGCTTTTAGCAATACTAAATTTAGCTATTAGTACTGTTGTGCAAATTTAAGCTTTTAGCTATTGTTGTACTAGTTTAGCTTTCAGCTGGTGTAGTGCTAAGCATTAACATTTGATTTGTTGATTTTAGCATCTAACTGTTCTGAAACAAGTTGTCCTGATGCATCTCAGTAATACAGGTACAAAATCAAAAAGAAAAAACAGTAGGTCCACTGGACAGGTTCTTCTTTAATGAAATGTTTCGTCTCTCCTCCAGGAGACTTCTTCAGTCTGAGGAGTTTCAGGTGAACTCAGCCTTATAAGCACTGCCTCCACATGGAGGACAAACAGGTTGGTCACATGCACTTGGTCCACTTTAGCATGTGACCAACCTGTTTGAGTTCACCCAAAACTCCTCAGACTGAAGAAGTCTCCTGGAGGAGAGACAAAACGTTTCATTAAAAAAGAACCCTTCCAGATGACCTGTTTTTTCTTTTTGTTCTGAAACAAATGTTTTATTTATTAGTCTATTGCTTTTAGTTTTCATTCTATGTTCTTCTCATTTCAGCAGAACATGCTCAACTTGTTTGACTTTGGTTAATAGTTGTAGCAGAGCGGATTTCTGGCTCCACCTCAACTCATAAAGCATTTTGATTTATCTTAACACAGACCTGTCAGAAATCATTTTAGCTCATCTGGATTTATGAGAAAACTCCAACCTTCCCTTAAACTTCCCTGATCTTTTGCAAGCACTAATACAGTATTTTACTCAATTTTATGAATACATAGTTTTTTTATTTATATAAGACTCAGATTACTGAATTATTTCAGTAAACCAACATCATTCATGGAAACAATTTACAGCAGCTGATAAATGAGGGTGACCTTGATGCTGATGATTCAGTTTCCTGTTTAGTTCAGCTTTAACAGTTCAGTTTTAGTTTCATCATTCAGCATTGACTGCATTTTTAAACGCAGTTTCACTATATGTTTATGTCTTACATAAAAAGGAGCCAAAACCTTTTTGTAATCATTTTAAAGTGGTCTTAAGACTGAAGTTTTTCTTTAGATTTAAGCTGCTTTGTTTCTCATTTTCAGAATATTTGTTTTTCTTGTTTATTAAGTTAACTCTGACCTATGAATCACTGTAATTACTTACAGTATTTCCATCATAAAACCCTTTTATCCTCTAGGAAATTGTAAAGTCGTTCCGCCCTGAGTATAAATCAGTGAATCACAAACCAGTTTGATGAGTTGTGACAGTGTGGTGTGAATCATCAGTCACCAGAGCCCCGTTTCAGAAAGCAGGATAAGTGAAGATCCTGAGTAAGTTCTGGGGTAACTAGGTGCATATCC
>JARVJO010000365.1:20865652-20886493 GCA_031762555.1 Cynodonichthys magdalenae
CATAGCGGGGTAAGTTGATTCAGAGTATCTGCGTTAACCCAGGGTTTGTTAAGCCTGCTTTCTGAAACGGGGCCCAGATGTCATCATAGCTGAACACCAACTGGAGACTTTGGACCAACTTGTTGAACAGAATCAGAAAATCACTGTGTGAGGTTTTGTCTAACACATTCTTCACACACTCTCTTTTCTTAAACCCTTAATCTGGTGTGGTAGTAGCTGAGACTGATCCTCAACACATATTCTGAGCTAACAGACTGCATAATTAACTGTTTTAACTGTTTGTAGTTAACTCTGATGGTAAAATATCTTGTGAACCCTATGACCTGACTTTAGGAAACACAAAAAATGCATAGATTTCAGTAATTTTTATTGATGGTGTGCTAAGATTCGGTGTGGTAGTAGCAGAGAGTCGTTCCCAAAACACCCCGAGTTCTCCTCACGGAGCAAGGTCATTGCTTAAAAATGTAGTAATATTGTTGGAGTCAACCCATTTGTCTGTTAGCAAAATAATGCATGAAGCACTTCATGGATTTTAATAAAACCTACAGAAAATAATGTGTCTATAAAAGATTCAGGTTTTGAGGCAATCTATTTCAAGATGACCACCAGACTCAGAGCTAATTGACAATGGTTATATCTCTGTCAATTTCACACATATCGAACCAAAGTTTAGTGTGGAAGGGGCTGTTAGCTTAAATAATAAACCACACAAGAACTTTAAAACTTTAGTTTGTATGGTGAAGAATGCTACCTTCATTTTGTCTAGTACTTGAAAAAAAATATGCAAACATTAAAAGTGTTAAACATGGTTGACTATTTCTACTGTTTTTATGTTTTATGAGACGAAAATAGTTTGAACTCTCTGTAATTCAAAGAATCAGAGAACATCAATAGAAGCAGTGATAGCTGAGGTTTATAAATGAGTACGTGACTCGACCTACTTCTTTTTAGATCTGCAGAGGCTTTAATTACAGACCGGTCTGATCCAGAGAACCTGGTGTTCAAAGGAAGTGCGCTTAAAACAGAAGGATTGAAACTTCAAGGAAACATTGGTGCTTCTTCCTGTGAGAAAACTGTAGTTTTAAATGAAGAATCAGTAAAATCTGAGCAAAGCATGATCCAAATTCCTATTTTCGTGGTAATAAATGCTCTAGGATTTTATTGAATAAGTTAAAAATAAAAAAAAGAAAGGAAAGGAAAAAACCCAAGCAGGCGGTGTGAGATGTGTACATCACAGTAACAGACAGCTTCCGGTCAAAGGAAAAGTACTTACAGTACATGAAAGCTTGACAATATGCTTTTTTTTTTAATTATAAATTAGGAAAACATTCCTCTGCTTCACGTCTACTTTCATCCACTTAGAAAAAAAATAAATAAATCACAGAGTCATCAGGTGGCCATTTTTTTTAAATGAGACATTCTCATCGGTCAAAAGGTAACCTTTAATTTATATTAGTCACATCAGGAGTAATGTCAGCTGAAAACTTTATCCTCTGGAAAACATATTAGTATTTGTTTACATTCAGTCAAAGATCATTTCATCTACACTCTCTGTAATAATGAGCTACTGCTGGCGTCATAACGCTCACATCCTGTTCAGTGTTTAAGTCAGACAAGCCGCTAACAAACGAAACATAAAAACTCTGTACAGTAAATCTCTTAACAGCAATGAGTAACGTTTTTTATCTCTTTTTTTCACAGAACCAACTGTACAAATCGTACAATAACAAACTGGAAATTTTTTATAATTTTATAGTTTTTATCTGTTTTTCTATACAGCAGTTTTATCTTTAAATTCCCTCCCACAATCTTTTCTCCAATCAATAACGATTTTTTTCACATCAACTTACATGTAATTTATGCACTTAATGACAAGCTTTGATGGATTGAAAACTCACATTCACTGTCAAAGTTATTAGCTGCTGCAGTGTGTTGTGTTAAGTCCAATGCGTCTTGTTATCCAATCGTAAACTTATTGCAATTCTTTTCATCTGGGCTTTGGCAGCGAAGGAAAAGCAGTTTGAGGCTGCAGGCAGACTGTGGAGGTTGGAGTCGAGTATCGACTGCATGACGGGAAACGAGTCTGGTAAACGCTTCGGTACATTCCTGTTGAGTCTGAACGCATAGGGCATGAAAATGTGGGTTTGTTTTTTGTGAAATTCTCCAGTTTTCATCACACACGTGCACACACACACACACACACCTCTCAGACCCCCTCTGGCTGCAGCATCAGTCCACGTGTTCATCGTTCCTGCTGGTCTGGATAGATGGACGGGACACACAATGAGGGCAAAAGCGACAAGCTCCCACGCCGCGCCACGCTGTGATTACGACACGGCTCGCCTGGAGGTGCTGTAACTCAGGCCGGCGCTGCCGCTCTTCTGTGGGTACTTGAGCGTCGTGGCAACCGTCAAGCTGGACGTCATGGCAACAGGGAAGCTGGTTGTCATTGCGGCTGCTGCTGACAAACCAGCCGTGGTGGCGGCGGAGGAGGCCAGTTCGTTCGGGCAGCCGTGCTGCAGCAGGATGTCGACGCACTCCTGGCTTCCAGCGCTTTGAGCCAGAGTCAGCGCCGTCTGCCCCTGAGCGTCCCGATGCCGGACGTCACAGCCGTACTGGAGACAGAAAAACCCAGCTGAGCTGAACAATCATTGAATTAATTAAACTAATGTCAGTTCCATCATTTCAGATTGAATTAAGATCCATCTGAACTGACAGGACTAGATTATCACTAACTGCTTCTGTACCTTGCATCAAAATGGAGGTCTTCAAAAAGATAGTTCAGACCTTTTGTATTTAAATGTTAGGAACAATTAATATCTTACCTGTTGTAGATAGCTCTTAGAACCAGAGCTTGGAGACATAGAGTTGAATTCTAACTAGATTGAAAGCTAACGACTAATCTGAGCACAACCAAGACCAAGGTGGATTACTGCTGTTTAAGTAAATTTCACATTGCACAGTTTATCTGACAGAAATATCACAAAAATTTCTGTTATAAGTCTGGGCTAAATAGGAAGTGCTACAGGAAGCTGCTGCTGCCATTTGTGCTGAAGAAAATTATACATTAAAATGATCTATTCGTTGTCTTGTACCCTCTTCACTGGGTCACTGATGCCAATAATAATAATAATAATAATAATAATAATAAATATATAGCTTCCCAGGAGGCTGGTTCCAATAAAAGTTTTAGGCCCCGCCCCCCTCTATTCAAACAAACCAAACACTGGCCGTGGTAAAATTAAATTAAAAAAGAAAACCTCTTCGATAATTTTATTTTTATGTGCTGACTCTTGGTCATTCATGTTTATCCTACTGTGATGTTTTTTGTTGTTTTTCTAACACATTTAGCAGTTGCTTCAAGTAAAAATAAAACATTCAACACTATAATTATGTGCTGGATAAAGTAGGCGGGACTTAAAACCACACATCCTTCGTGCCCAGACTCTGGCCTCAAAAATCAACATGGCGGTTCCAGTAAAACTGGCTCTTCAATAACCAACAAGAAAAATACAGAAAGGTTTGGTATTGGTATTTGGTATTAAAATAAAATTGTGTGATCTGCTTTGTAACAATGCACTGTTGTCCTGGCCCCACACCTCACCAATTGGGTCAGAATCAAACCTGTTTTTTTCTAAATTGAGGTATTGTTTGTGATTAACCTTTCCACAGAAATCCACAATATCCTAACTATTATTTTTAAGTATTTTCACACTTTATAAATACACCAGCTGCAACATTATATCTGGGAATCTGATTATATATCTAAAAAATACATATTTTAAGGGAAAAAGAAGGTAAGTAAATCACAGTAAGAATAAAGGTGGAGGAGTGAAACCAACCCAAACAAGAAGCTGAGTCATCACCACATCGGCCTGCTGACAGGCAGCGTGCAGGGCAGAGCCAGGCAGCCGGAGAGCTAGGAGCGACCTGGTGGGGAGCGACAGGCCAGGAGGGGTGTTCATGTCCTCCTTGGTGCAGTGGGCCAAAAGGAGCAGCAGCTTGGGCAGATTGCGTTCCATCACTGCCAACAGAAGACGGCCTGACAGAGTGATGTCTGGGCTCTTGCCGGGAGTGGGAGGAGGCAACGGTGCCACAAACAGTTTCTGCTCATACTTGGCTCGGATCCACGACTCGCGCTCTTCTCTGAGCAAACACAGGGAAAAAAAAAGGATCAGTGAAATTCACCTGCATCGACTGATTCTTGTTGCCTTTTCCTCTGGACTTAGCTGAACACATCTGTGTTCTTTAACACATTTAGCTCAGTTTTTTTTAAAGATTTGTCGTAAATTTACCGGGTAGCGTCCGGCGCTGGTTTACGATGGCCCATGGTGCGCGCCTCCCATATACTGTTAACCATGGGGTTGCCGATGGTGCTGAGAACCAGCGTCGGCTCTTTTGGCAGATCGTCGAGGGCCAACGAGCGAACCCGAGACAGGTGGGTCCCCAAGTTCCTGTGGATCCCAGAGCACTCTATGCATATGAGAGCGCCCAGGTTCAGACTGGCCCAGGTTGGATCTTAGGGAAGGATGGCACACGTTAGACTCACACTGATCATCTGAAGCTGAACTGCAGAGTGAATCTGTTTTGTCAATCAGGCCAGGTTGTGATTAACAGAAGCAGCTTCAGTTGTGCATTAAAAATATTTAAAATAGGTGGAGATTTTGCTCATTACGTGAACTTCGGTCACACAACTAAACAGTAATATGAACAAAGTATAAAGAGCTGAAGTAATGAAAGAGCGTCACTAACTCGGAGCGTCGCAGTCCACACAGAAGTTGTTGCCCTTTGCGTTACGGATCGCCTGCATCGCTACGGCTTCACTCAGGCTGTTCTTACGGTCCTGAGAGAAAAAAAAACACACACATAAAGAATTGCAACAAATATCTTCATCAAATCTTTCTGCATAAATCTAAAAAATTATTTTTAGGATTTTATTTTGAAAAACTCAGGCCTAAAATAAACGTTTAAAACTAAAAAAATCAGTTGAGCTATATTCTTCAGTCAGATTTTCAACAAAATCAGTTAATCCTTTGTCAACAGTTTTAATTAAAAATAGTCTGTTGCTGTTGTTTGTTTAGCTGTTTCCTGATGCAACCTGGACTCAAACCTGCAGCTTAAAGATTACACTGACCTCGACACTGATCACTGAGCAACCGTAGCCCATGTAATAAGAGTATTCGTTGTAAAACGAGTATATCATGAGCAGAGTGTTCCTTGCCTTGTTTTTGCTGCTCTCACACAGCTGCAGGCTGGCCAGGATCTGACTCTCGATGGCTTGGACCCAGGAGTCCCTCTCCTCAACACTCTGGGCTTCAAAGTGCCACGTCTGGCCGGTACTCGACACGACCAGGAAGTCAAAGTTCTCCTCATCTGTTACGGATTGAAAGTATTGGTCCAAACAGTCAGAAGCTGAACGCTAACTGTAAAAGTTTTCAAGCATCAGTGAAGCTAAAAATACACAAACATCCAGAAAATGTGCTCTGAACTCAAACTGAAACTTTCATATGAATGTGTGAGAAGTGAAAAGTTTTGTTTTTGCTGCTGTAGCTTTACAACTAATGTGACACAATCAGGTGGAGGTATCAGTATTTTTATGGTATAGATGTAATTTATTATTTTACTGTATTAAATGTGGGGAAACTAATCAGTTCATGAAGTTATGTGCTTGTTTTGAAGCCTGGATGAGCTACAATATTCTGCTTTTTAAATCAGGTAAAATAATAAAATGTTAATTTTGGTCTTAAAACAAATATAAGATTTATTCTGAAATGCTTATTGTAAATAGTAAATGGCTTGAACTTATATAGCGCCTTATTAAATCCATTTGGACCCCAAGGAGCTTTACACTTCAGGCATTCACCCACTCACACACTGATGGCAGTAAGCTAAAGCCACAGCAGCCCTGGGGCACACTGACAGCGGCGGGGCTGCCATGCACCGGCGCCACCGGACCCTCTGACTACCAACAATATTTTCTCTGAATGGTATTTTTCCTGACTCCGGTTCTCTCAAAAGGAACTTTTTTGTCATGTTTTGCAACTTTTTCTGGATTTAAATCAAATAGCAAAGCTCTTGAACTTGTTTTAAGGTGATCTCTCATTTCACACAGAGTTGTGTTTCAAAGGTGCTATAAATAAAAAGTCTGTAAAATGGACATTACCCGTCTTGCTCACGTTTCTAAGGCTACCGAAACTTTTGAGTTTCCACATTTTGCGTTTAGCTGCACAAGAAAAAAGAAAAACAAACATGAAGTTATGCATTTATATTACGTAAAACAGTATGTATATTGAAGTTTAAATACGTTATCAAATTCGCAATGATTAACTCTTTGACAAAAAATCTTGTGAGATTGCAGAAATGGGAATACAACAAGAAAAGGCAGAACGCTGTTTGTTGAAATAAGTGTAATGTTTGAGTTTTTACTGCACCGTCTGCTTGACCCAAGGTTGCGTCTCCTTTCTGATTCGTGCTCTTCTTCCTGCGGTACTTCTTCCTGTCGGTCAGCGGGGAGGCAGAGCCCACGTCTTTAGTGGAGGAAGAACTGGAGACTCCCTCAACAGCAGAATCTAAAGCACGGAAACAAAAAAAAACAAAACAAAAAAACAGACACAAGTTGTTTAACTTAAACCAGTGCAAAACCATGAACATGCAGCCAGAAATCCTTTATCCTGCTTCCTGATACCTTGAGCATGGTTGGAAAGTGTAGATGGACACCGCTGCACACCTACTTTACTCCTCAGGAACAGTGCACCTCCCAGCTCCTCCATTTCCTCCACTTGTAGGAGGCTGCTGGCGCTGACTGGGACTGGAGAGATGACAGCAACCGGGGCAGAGAGCACAGATTGTAACTTTGTCTGCTCAGAGGTTATGAAAATATATATTTATTGTTTATATAAAAATCACCAAAACAAGACTATTTGAATAATTACAACTCTGTATGACTGAGTTCTTTGGTTTTTTTTTTCCTTTTCAAAATAAAAAAGTTTGTACTATTCACGTTATTCTTTTATTATTTTAATAAGAGATAAAGGTTGAATGCATCTTTGAGGGTAGTAAGGGATGGAGTGGGGGCTCACTTAGTTTGGAAGTAAAAAAAAAAGTGTGTGTGTGTAGGGGGGGGCTTTGAAGAAAACAGGTTGGGAACCACTGATCTACATAATACAAATTATGTCTCCAAACTGAAGATTAAACTCTACTCCTCTAATTTAAACTTACTTTTAAAGTTACCTACAGCAGGTAACATACTGTTTATCATTTTAAATACAAAAGATTTGAACTACCCTTTTAACAGAGCTATCAATAAACAAAATACTTGGAAAAAATGCATCCTCACTGCAAAGAAAAGTAGGCTAAAGCTCTTCAAGAACATCATGAGAGACAGAGAGGAGGAGAATATAATTATCACCTGCTGCCAAAAAAAGGTGAGCGATGATGTGTGTTTGTTAGTAAAATATTTCATGAACCACCGTTTGGATTTTAATAAAACTCTCAGAAAACAAGGATTCACTTTTTGAAGTCATGCTAATTCAAGATGGGTGTTAAAGCTTATCAAACTTAGAAAATACAAAAATGTCTATGACTAATTATATTTTACAGATACTGTGGCAGTAACGGAGAGTCATTCAAGACATTCAAAGCTATTATTTTTTCTTTGTACAAAGAACTTTAAAGCTGAAATGTATAAAACATTTTGCTATATTACATCATGAATAACAAAAAGCTGTTTATTCTTACTTTCATTACTTATAGTACTATAAACTATAACACGTTATTTTCTGTCTCTTTATGGGCTTTATGTACAGCTGTATGAAGTGCAGTGATTTATTCCTATAGCCTTAAAATAGTGCCATTTTTTCTTCTTATATTGCCATGTTTATCCTCAAGGAAATGTTCCTCAATCCTGTTGTGATGTAATGCGCTTACCCTCAGGTCCCAGCACATCTTTAACCCGCCCATTAAGCCCAGCCGGGGGGCCACACGTTGGCACAGCACGCGGGGGTCGCTTCCCCGGCACCTTCACAGTGACTCGCAGCAGGTCCATCTCTTTCCCCGGGGTGTTCAGCATGTACTCCTGTCAAAACCAAACAGTGCATCAAACATCAGCGCTTTGCTTCGAGCAGCAGATCGTCTCCCAGCGCTCAAACACACACACGTGCACACACACGACTCACATTGACACTGGAGTGGTAGGAGAGTATGCCATCATTGGACAGAGTAACATATTTCTTTTTCCACTCTTTGTTGAGCGAGTTCCCGCTACGCTTCAGCAAGATGCCCTGTTGGTAACAAAAGCAACGTTAAAAAATTAGTATTTATCTCGTGCCTTCGTTTCACATATTTCGGTGGCGTAAAGACTCCCAGCTGCCAAAAACACCCGCCGACTATTCATCAGGCCAGCAGCACTTCATCAGTCAACATGATGAAAGTGGCTTCTCACATTTTGAAGTGGCTGCTGGTGTGACGTCCTCCGCTTAGGGTCATCAGATACATCCTATCTGTTTCTGTATCAAGCACACATCAATGTCTCACCTGTTTGACGGGAATGAAGCGCCCACTGCCGAAATCACCTTTATAATCGGCGCTTCGTCTGTTTGAGTCGCTGCCTCTCCGACCCTGGAGGAAAGAAAAGGGGAGGAAATACAAGCAAAGTTAGAAGGTAATAAACAAACCTATTCCAACCTGTCTGACTAGATATATCGTATTAATAATCTTCAAAAAAAAAAATTAACAGTTTTCAGAGTTTCACTTTTTTTTCCACCTGTATGAGTTCAGTTTAGACTTAAAGATTATGAACAGTTAATATCTTACCTGTAGTAGATAGCTTGCTGAATGAGCTCAGTTTGGAGAAATAAAGTTAATTCTGTCAGGATTAGGGTTTATAAATTCTGGTCAAGTTTCAAATCTGTGTATGGTTCATTCTTTTGTTTTTCCATTTCATTTTAATGGTTAAAGCAAAGACAACACTTATATTTAATAGTGCACCATTTGTTACTTTCTGGTGGAACTGGAAATCATCATAGCCTTAACTCCTGATGCGTTATGTTTTCACTCAGCACTTTAGAAACAGCCTTTTTAGAAGGAGTTGTCCCATCTTGAGAGCTATTTCACAGTGAACAAAATTGCTTAAATATTCCAAGTTACACAGAATCGGATTTGAGTGCAGCCATTGCCAATATCTTTAGGAACGGTTTCCGTTTTTTAGTCTCCCAGCCACTGTCATCAAACTCCTCTTTTTTGGCGACTTCCATTATTTCTGGTATCGCTACATATTAAAACAGAAACTGCATATTTTATTTTGGATTTAAATTGCAAACGGAAAAATCAAACACTGTGGATTTTTTATTACTTCAATTAACTTTTACATTTAAGTTTTGAAAATGGAAATAAACAAAACAACAACAAAAAAAACAAAACAAAAACATGGTTGTTTTCATTTTGCAATTTTGCTTTGAAACAAAAACACCAAGGAACGAACCATACTCAGATTGTTTCAATGGGAATAAACTGAAATTTAATATATAAATATATTAATCTGAGATTTTTAAAACTGACAGTTGGCTCTTAACAGCAATATTAAAATAGTTACAGAAAATAATTTTTTGCTTAATCTTGAATGTGTTTAGTTTTTTATTGGGTTTTGTGTGTTATCCATCTACTTAACGTATTTTGTTTTTAATGTTGTCTCACCAGTTGTTTTATTAAATAAAAAATTAATTTCCATTATGCCCCTCTCTTTTTGTTTTACATTTTGGGTGAAGAGTGTAAAATAAACCAAAACTCAAGTAGAACAATGAACAGGCTTTTTCATTTTCTTATCCTTACCTCACACATTGCACCAATGCAACACAAGTTCCCTTTACACTTCCTGTCCCCTTCAGAATAAAAGACTTATTGTAAATATTAAATAGAAAAGGTCCCTTCAGACACTGTTTTTTATTTAACACACATCTACACTTTAATCGTTACACACGGCTCTTCTTTGTGCATTCATCAGATCTTTGCATCATCATTCCTTTAGTTCTGTTTCTCTTTCAGTCTGACCTTTCTTTTCATTGTCCTGAGATTTAGCTCAATATTTTTTTGTTCAGCATACCTCTAAATGTTCCTGTCTCTGGAGTAAAGGGTGCATTTGTTTAGGATTTTATGATTCAATTAGCTTAAATTTTTAGGCTGTGTCATCAAAATCTACAAAGATGTTCTTGTACTGACAAAAAGTTCAGGGTTGTATTCCTAAAAAAATAAAATCAGAACTTCATTAGATCTAAGGTGACTAAACAAAGAGATGAAGAAATGAAAAATAAAGATGTTAATGTGCAAATGTGAACACAGCACTTACCGCAAATCTCGGGGTGCGCCTCCGAACTCCACGAACTGACCCGGGCCCGGCTCCGTCTGATTTCTCACCTCTTAAAGTTCGGCCAATCTCTTTATGGCTGATCACCGGGGTGGAGGGAAGAGAAGAGGAGTAATCACTGCTCTGACCACCGTTACTGGCCTTCAAGAAGGAAAGAATCGGAGCAGAAGGGGTGAATGTTTTGAACAGCAAGAACAGCAGATAATATGCAGAGGTGAGAGTCTGTTAGGGTTTTACCTGGCCTGGAAAGACCCCAGACACTGGGGTGGAGCCTCCAGAGTGACTGGGAGAGTTGGGAAGAGACTTACAGGAAGCCAGTAAAGCGGCTTGTTTCTTGGCCGCCATGATCTTCTGAGCAGCTGTGGATGAAAAACCAAAACAGAACGTAGCATCAAGAATGATCAGCCCTCTGTTGCAGCTCCCTTCATTCTCCCATTGTGCTTCGACGCACCGTCATTGAAGACTCGGTTCACATTGAGGCCGTACGTCGCGCAGGTTTCGTAGTAAGTGCAGCGACGCACGTCTGAGCAGAGCTGTCTGGCCTTGGAGTCGTCTATCACCCTGGGGTTGGTGCTGCTGATCTTATCTAGAAAACGACAACAACTCAAGGTCATGTGTGAACGTCTGTGCAAAGTTTTCATGTGTGAGTGTCTTACCCTGAGTGCCAACGACTACAAAAGGGATCTCAGTGACAGGCCGATGCATGGCAAGCTGGTGGTAGAATTTGTAAACGTCCTGGAAGCTGGCTTCGTTTTCCAAGCTGAAGACCAAGATGACGGCATCCACCCAGCTCGCAAACTAAAGAAAAGGGAACAAAACAGACATATTAGAACACGAGGCTGAGAGGAAGCTAAATTTTTTTGTTAAATAACCTACCTGAGCCCCTGGGAGTTCTGTCTCCTCTCTGATTATGATCAGGTGACTCTGTCCATCTACCAGTACGTCCTTGATGTACTGTCGGCCTGGTTGGAAAACAAAACTGTTGACTTTCCAAATATTTTCCAAATATTTTTAACTGGAAAACTCTCAGTGTCAAATGATCTAAACCTGTTAAATGATATACACCTGTTAGACCCCAGAACCAACACCTAAGTAAGGTCAGTAAGGTCTACCACCAAGCAACACACAGAACAAAGACCAAACAAAATTGTGGAGAACCCAGGTCAGCGTTGAATTATGAAAATATACCAGACACCTGAACATTCAACAGAGCACCAATAAACCCATTATAAGAAAATGGAAAGAAGATATCGCCGCAACAAATCTGCCAGGAGAGGGTCGCAAACCAAAACCCAGAGAAAGAGGAACATCCAGGAGGCTAGTGATTAACAGGTCTTCTGAGTATCTGTCTATAAGAAAACTAAAAGCTGTACAAATCTGGACATCGCAGGAAAGTGGTCAAGAAATAAGACTATGCTTACATAAAAAAAGATGGACTGTTTTGAATTTTTTCCCCAAACCCCTTGAAGAACGCGCTGTAGTCAGATGAGAGAACACCAACCCCACAGTGAAGCATGGTGGTGGCAGTATCATGTTATGGACCTTTTTTCTTTTCATTAGCAGGAGCTAGGGCTGGTCAGCAAAGGAAAAATGACTGGACCAAAGGGATGGAGGATCACCTTTCAACAAATCAATGAGCTTAAACACTCTGCTGAAGCAAAACTCTAGAGTAGTTAAAGTCCTGGAAAGGTCCAGTCAAAGCACAGATTTTAAATCCACCTGAGAATCTCTATTTTTTCAAATATCACTTATAATCATCTAAAAATTCTATTAATTTTTACATTGCACAGAAATAAAATAGAAAGATTATCACTGAGGGAATTATTTTACAACCCTCTGTAAATAGTCATAGAAAAAAAAAAACAGACACAGATAAGAAAAAGATGAACCAACCTTCTGCGTTCTCTGTCGGAAGATAACTTCCTGTTAAGTGTCTGTGGACGAGAGCAGACTTCCCACTGCACAGACCTCCCAAAACACCCTGCAGAACACACACACAGACACCGCATCAGCATCAAATCCATCTGAGAAGGTTAACAAAGCTGTCGTCGTGTCCTTTTACACTTACCAGGTGAAGTTCTTGCACAGTTTGGCTCATGGTCCATTCAGGATTGCTGGTGCATGCAACTGAAGACAGCAATGGAAAATAAAAGAGAAAAAGTAAATTAATTAATAATAAGCTAAAACAATTTGTGACTCAGTGTGTGACAAGGTGCAGGACAATGCTCCTCTTGGTTCTGGCCTTGCTCAGACTAGCAGTTTGCTCATCATGTGGTCAGAATTGAACTATTTTCTCCAAGGTGACGTTGTACAAAGATCTTCCTACAACAGGTAAGATATTAACTGCTTTAACTGTGTCAAAAGGTCTGAACTATCTAAACAAATCACACTGATTATGACCTTTGACCCTAAAATCCAGAGTTCAGCTTTAAATCCATGTCAATGTTTGTTCCATGTTCACAAAACTCCCTCGAGGCCCAAACTTATTATGCTCGTGAGAATAGAAAACAAAAACAAATAAACCAAAAGACCTTGTTTCCAGTCAAGGTACAACACACAGTGAGGCATTGATAAGTAAAAAACCAAAGCAACTGGTATCTAAAGGGTAACTTACACATTTTAATTGTTTAAAACTCAGGATGCTACAAATTCTTGACGACGACGACTCAGTTGTGTTTCATTTAATCAGACAAGTGTCTTGGAGGAAACTTCAAATTTAGCATGAACTCAACGGGACCAAGAACATCCTGTAAACTGATACCAAAGCTTCTGAATGATTCTTGCCAAGTAGGGAAAAAGTCTCTCCTGAACGTTTAAAAAAAGATATTGCTGACTCTCTGTTCACTTGTAGGCTCAGCAGAGTGAGGAGTGTCCTGTCCTTCAAGGGCTCAGAGAGGCTCCAACTTCCTGCACAAACTCTATTTGTTGACCTTAAAGTTTTAGACCAACTACAAATCAGTGAATGAAAAGAAGACGTGCTTTAATGATGAATGGGAGTTCATTCTACCAGGTTTTATGGTCTAGTTTTAACATTCGCACAGACACATTTTATTGCAAAACCTCTAAGGTTAAGTCACAACAAAGTTAGCTAAGCATTGCAAGAGAACGACTGAATGGTGGCAAATTTTAAAATTCATCTTTGTAGTTTTATGACTATAGCTCATGTTTAAATTAAGATCTTGAGCACATTTCTTTTCTAGACTCTTAAAAGAATTTCACATTCAGTAATACTTTTTCTCTAAGAAATAAGAGATGAGAAAGGTTGTTAAAATAAAAGAAAATCTCCAGGTTTTTAAACAGTCAGTTTAAAAACACATTATTTCTTAAATATACATTTAATTACAATCTAGCAAAAAATAAAATTAACTCACTCACTAAAAATCAAATTATTTTGACTTTAAAATAAGAATACAGAAAAGGATAATTAAAGTTAATTATCTGTTGCTCTTTCCACGCTAAAAATCGAAGTTTACTGAAAAATTCAAACTTAATTTTCATGGCTTGAAAGAAGAATGCACTAAATACAGTGACAAAAAAGAAACCATAAAACTATTTCACATTTAAAGTATTATCTTTGGGCCCAGATAAAATGTTATGGGTCAGATTTGGCTTGCGGGCCTTGAGTTGAACTAACATTTTCAAACCTGTGATTCTGAAAGATTGTTTTTTTTTATTTATTATGGTAAAGGTAAATCCCATTTCCTGACCCCTTTGTTTATATGTTTACATTAAAAGCTTAGGATGTTCCAACTCTTATTGTAATAAAGGGAGATGTCAAATGATCTGGTCCTAAAAGTTGAGATTTTTACAAGAACACCAAAGAAAGTCTTTTCTGTGTAAAGTTAGGAGGCAGAAAAAAAGGTACAAAAAACGTCTTTGAGTTGACAGATATTTTAAAAATAATAAGATAAATAATCAGTCGATAAAACAAACAGAACAACGCAGAAAGTGCTTCCAGATGAGCCCTGACAGTACGATCAGAGACACTGACACAGATACAGTTTGTCTCGTCTCATCAGGAAGCTGCCGGGTCACAGTGTTCTGGTTCGGTTCTCCAGGGAAACAGGTTCTAACTTTAAAGCACCACCTCATCCCAAAACACTTTCCCCCCTTATCCCCATCTTGTGGGCAATCCCTACACCCAGATCCCCACCACCACTATCATCAAGAGCACCACGACGAAAACCAAGCAGCATCTCTCACAGCTTGCTGTTGCCATGGCAACTCCATTTTCCAGAAGCCTCCAAGCCTTGGTCTCTATACAATAAAACGGCCTTTCATGGACACGGTGACGTGAGTGAGAGGCGTGGAGGCGTGATGTCCACCTGTGCACGTGTGCTGCTTCGTCACCTTTTTGGAAGTTTTTTTTTTTGCAGCGCTGACCCATATTCTCTGATATTAACCATCATCTGATTGGTGCGTTTTACTGTGATTACAGGCTCATCGTGACACAGCCCTCACAAACACTTCGCCAACACTTAAACACAACGTGATGCTGGCAAAATGAATGGGCCCCATTGGAAGGCTGATTAACTCCACGCACACGAGCCGGAAGTGGCAGGTTCCCACTCCCCTCACCCCGCCATGAAAACACAGCTCTGTGTATCCCCAACTTTAATTATTCATGTCCCACTTACTCCCGACAAATTATTCAAAGCTCACTCTAATCCTACACTCCCTGTCAAAAGATCACCTATGTGTGTATGCTTATTAAATGATTCCAGTGAGAATTAAAATTTCATCACGCTGCATCGATTCCTTCAGTTTCAGATGGAAAAGCCTGAGTTTGTCATGAATGTTGTCAACTAATTTCTGCTTGACAAGCTCAGTTTGTGTAATGCCCTCCTTAATAGATGGAGTGTTTGTGTAAAAGAAGAAAGAGATCTGTTGCATGATGTAATGATGTGTAAGTATTTTAAAAAACAGTTTAAAAACTGGCTGCGTTTTTGTTAGTAACTATTCTGTTACAACACCTCCAGAGGCATCACGTCTTTCTTTATTAAACATGGTGGATCTTTAACAAGAGATTTATTGTTTCAGCAAAAATGATTCACTCCTTGTTTTTAAAATGGAATATAAAGGACAAAAAACACTTATTACTTGGTTAGTAAAATGAGACAAAAAGTAAATTACTCATGTTTTTCTTGAAACTTCTCAAAAATATTAATTATACTTTCTTGGACTAATTCCTGAAAATATATTAATTAATTGAATTCAGAATATTTGATAATCTTATCTAAAAAAAATTACCCAAAGTAAAAAAAAATCTAGTAATTATTGTTTACCAGTTTTATGTTCATAAGTGAAAAGATTCAGCTTTATTAAACCTGAATTCTGGTTCATTTATTTTTAAATCAAAAATTGACATTTCTCTTTTCAAAAGGCTGCAGCTTCGTTAGACTTAATTATGAATGTTTTTACACCAAATTACTTACCTGTTTGCACTGTGATGGTAATCTCTCAGCTACTACTAACTGAACTTTAGCTCAATATTAGCAACATTGACTGGTTTACATCTATTTCTGTTTTTAGAAAGGTGCATGAGTTGTGGTGGTCATCTTGAATCAGGTTGACCTCAAAAGGTTGCAATGATTAGTTTCTATAAGTTCATTAAAATCTGTCCAGTGATTTATGAGATATTTTGCTAACACACAGAAACTCACACACAGGTAGTAACACTTTTTATGACAGTAGTCGATAACTAACACAGAGTGAAGCGGTACATCTGTAAAACCTTCAGTCACATCAGGCGTATGTTGACATGGACACCTAAAAAAAAAAAGCTCAAATTCTGCTTTTTATCCAAATCAATCCACTTTGCATTGATATATTTATGCTTAAGACGCACACAGAAATGTGTCACTCGTTATAAAGTTTGTTTTTTCTTAGTTTGGGTTCAAATAACTCTAAAAGGGAAGAGAAAGATCCAGTAAGAAATATGTGATGCTAGTTTTCCTACATGTAATAAAATGCTTTTATTCAACCCATGAAACAAATGTGACCATAATTTTCACTACTCTTTTCAAAGGAAGAGGTTTTTTTTTTAGTTTTTTTTGCTGGGTGTATCCATTTAAAAATCAGTTTTATTCCAGATTTAATTCAGCAGAGGAAGTGTGATGACGTCTGAGATATTCCTGTTCTGCATGCGTGACGTGTCCTTACCTTCCTCCTCACTCGAGCCCCTCTCCACAGCAGGATACAGCGGAGGTGCGACGCTGGCACTCGGTGACCCAGTCGTACTCTTGGTGAAAATCCCACTGATGAACTTGAGCATCTTGCGGTCACGAGGAGCTCGCTGGATCGTTCCCCCCTGACCCTCCTTCCCTTTCTTCAAGTCCTCGTGGAATGGGTGCAGGTCGCTGTTGTCGAGGGTACAACTTGTACCTTTCCTCGGAGGCCTGGCCACATCCGGGGCAGGGGGCGCGGGTAAAGACACAGAAACCGCCTTGTACCGCTCCCCCTGAGGGCTGTCACGGGTCTTCACACCTGAGAACCCCCCGCTGATGGGAGCTCCGGGCCGGATGAGCGTCCCTCGCCCATCGCTGTCGGCCCAGGACGCCCTGTAAGGCCCCAGAGTCGTAGCTGCCATCAACGGAGGCTGGTTGTCCCGTCGGTCTAAAGTTTTGGCAGAGTGATACAGGCTTGTGTTGAGCTCCCTCCAACATGTGGAGTTCCCTCCTGCGTGCGGTCTCATCACGACTTGAGGAGGCTGGCTGAGCTGCTGCGGGGCAGAAAAGGGGAGGCTGGAGCGTGAGCGGCTGTTCAAGTCTGCCCCGTTTTCCCCCTTCAGGAACAGGGCCGGAGGCTCCCGGTACAGCTCTGTCTTAGGGCGTAAGGCATCTGAGCGGGGCCCCTCTCTGCGCATGGGTCCCTCAGAGAAAGTCCCCCCATACACTTTGACCATTTGCCTGGCAGGTGGATGTACAAAAGATGGGTCTTTGCTCTTGCCAACCGGCACAATGTCCTTTTGGAGCACCTCCTTCCTCTCGGGCTTATCCCTGCTCTCAATCGGGCTGCCGTACTTGGCATGCACCTGCTCCACTTCCTGCTCCACCTGTGCATTAGCCTCCCCCCCCACTTCCAAACAGAGAGGTCCTTCCTCCTTTTCAGGGGCATCACTCACATCTTCCTTCTTGTCATCCTCCTCCTTCTTAGGGCTCCCTTCCCCCTCTGGAGGGCCCTCCGTCTGGTTCCCTGCGACATCCTCTGGCACGGCCTCAACCTTCACCAGAGTGAGGGAGATGAGGTAGGTGGTGCGTCTCTGTGTGCTGCCTGCTTGGCTCATTGGGACAGCAGACCTCAGCGTGGTGGCACCTGCTCTCTGACCTCACTGGATCTGCACCCCTCAGTCATGGCAACAAGGCTGAAGCAGAAGGAACACAAAGTCCATTGATCAATCAATCAAAATGCTTGTGTCACATCAGGCTGCAGGAATAAAAAAAAATATTTTTAAACCATAGACTTGTTTGGAAAAATGAACATTTTCTAGAATAAAATTCAAAGAGCTGACCCAGTGGTTAAACAAGTCTAGACTGTTTTTTTCCCCTCTTAAAGCCTCCATTATTGCTCTACAATACACACCGCTACAACTGGTGTCTACCACCAATTCATTCATCTTTCCCTCTTTGCTTTTTTTAGTTCTGTCCAAATCTGCCATATAGACATGCAGTGAAATAAAATAAAGAGACATTTTGTTTTTCCTTCAGTCTGTGCCTCAGATCGCTGCCTGGAATTATGCAACAGTCTGTACCCTCGGCTGATCCGTTTTCTTGACTAGATTATAACGAATGCAGGTTGAATAAATGCCACTTTATGGCACTGTGTGTGTCTGAGCCTACCCCCCCCCCACACACACACACACTTCCTTGTATCATACCTTCATTTTATTCCAGTAGAATATCCAGTCACAGCTCCACGTAGGTTTGATATGATGAATTTATCCTGCCATCAGAATGCCACTCAAATCAAACGGCATATCAAAGAATAGATAAAAATCTCTCCTGATGAATTAAAAAAAATTAAAATGGGGGAAAAATGGAAATCATTCAATTGTCACGAAGCGTCTGGCAAGTGGAGGCTCCGTTCGACAATGTCATGCACAGAATTATGTGCACGGTGCGAGGGTCACTGAGAGATGCTCAAAAAACATCTGTTGTTCCGCCTGCAGAAAGGGGAGAAAAAAAAGGGGGGATTAAGTAGCCAGATTTAGGGATCCAAGCGATGCTTTTCTTGAGCCCGTATCCCTCATCTGGAGAGCAGCTCCTCTCGGTCACTGCATCCTCTCCTCCGAGAGCCTCATCCAATTAGCAAGTCAATAAAATGTGTCTGTGAGGCAGAGGAAGCCCAGTAGAGCCTGCCCCTCCTCCTTTTCTTCCCCCCCCTCCTCCTCCTCCTCCTCTTCTTCTCGCTGCCACTGAAGCCTTGCAGCTCTCCTCTACCCCACCGTCAGCCTGCTGCACAACCAGCTCCACACAGGATGCAGCCCCGGCAATTAGACCGGGAGAAAGAGCGGCTTACTGAGAGGAGGCAGCGGCGGCGGTGGTCCCTGCCCACGTTCAGTTTTTTTTTTTTTTTCTTCTTCTTTTTCTTATCTGTGCCGACACAACAAACGAGAAAGTAGGGAGAGGGGGGGAGAGAGAGAGAGAGAGAGAAAAGGGAATCAGCTCTGCTCCTGCCACAGCATCTGCTCTGTCTCCAGCTCTCTTTAGTTTCTCTCCCCCTTTTTTCACCCCATGTTCTCGCTGAAAGAACAGCTGAGGACACGCGGGATGGAAACATCTGAAACAAAGTGAGACCAAATCATGGAATAAATTAGACTAAGATGGGAAAATAAAAACAAAAACTTAAATCTGACACCACCCTGTTCAGGAAAAAGATCAGTCTTTACTGTGTCAGTCATCTATATATATATATATATATATATATATATATATATATAACAAAATAAATAAAATATCTCAAAAGTTGATTGAAGCACAGACATCTAAACCCTGAACTGGGAGTGCTAGGAAACTAGAGCTGTCATAATCATCCACACTGAAATGTGTCAAAAACATGAATCCATCTTTTATGAAGTCAGTGTGAATTTAATATTTTACAAATAGTTTAATGAAATGTAGACTCAGTGATTGAGTCTACATTTCATTGTTAATTTGTCTACATTTCATTTGATTTGTTTTAGCTTCATAAATATTAAAATATTTATGAAGCTAAAACAAATTAAACATAAAATACCCCTTTTAGCATTTTGGGAGCCAATAATAATTAATTCAATCAATCAATCAATAATAGTTTGAGAAGTCAAAACAACAGTTAACTTTGTTTAGTTTAGAGTGAAGCCAAAGGACACAAATAATCATCTACAATGACTTTTTGTTGAGGGAAAAATAGTTTTAAAATGTCTGACTTGCATCTAAAACCGACTAACTGTAAATGTTTCAATAAAGTTTGACAAGTTTTGTCATTTTTATTAAACACAAATCTAAAGCTGAAAAAATATTAATTGTAATTTATAAACAGACTTTTGCATTTACAATCTGCAATTTCTTAGCTTCAAAATGTGTTCAAATATTAATGAGTCTAAAGGCCCTGTCACATTATAATGTTTCAGACAACTTGTGAAAAGTTTGTCCAACACTAAAGATGTCTAATGTGAAGATGGAATTTTGGATCTATACATACAGTAATGCTAAAGAATAGATCGAAATATAGCCGATATGAGTAATTTAGTCATGACAAAATTTAGAGAAGATGACATAAAACGTTACAGTGTGATAGTATCTTTAGTAGATTTTGTTACACCTGGAGCAAATTGTAAGACAGGAAAGGTACATTAGATCAAAAAAAATTTTATAAAGATTTTCTTTTAGATAAATGTAAAACTTCCCAACCACATCATGAGGTCTGGTGGGAAGTAAACAGAAATCTATCAGTGTTGATCATAGTGTAAATAAAAAATGATCTATTCTTTATGTTTGTGAGAAAATCTTCTGTAATTTCCTGAAAGAAACAATATTTTAAACATTACTATCATTATATTCAAAAACTGAAGTCAAGTCAAAGAGAAACTTGAGGCTCATTATTTGTGTAGACATAAATAACTTTTCTCTGCCATATGCTGAAAGTTAAGATGAAGCCTGTTTCTTTGGTTGACTGATCTGTAGTTAAAGGTTCATCCCTAAAACAGAATCAGTTAGAATTTAAAAGGACTTATTTTTTAAATCTTCACACATAAACACGGGACAAGCAGTCTCATGTTGCTGCTAGAATATTTTAGAATTTAAAAATATAAAAAGGATGTTTTGTGTAAAAGTCCCTGACCCACAATATACTGCACTATAGACATATATACTGTACTCTATACATACACATACATATATACATACACAGTACAGATCAAAAGTTTGAACACCTTCTCATTCAGAGTTTTCTTTATTTTCATGACTATGAAAATTGTAGATTCACACTGAAGGCATCAAAACTAT
>JARVJO010000365.1:20904594-20915935 GCA_031762555.1 Cynodonichthys magdalenae
AAAGGTCCCTGGGCTGGGATTTGATCCAGTGACCTTCTTGCTGAGAGGCAACAGCTCTACCAACTGAGCCACCGTGCCGCCCAAAAAATATGCAGTAAATATACTAATATATTTCTGTAATCTCATAAAGAGAAAAGTTGTCGCATCAATATTTGGCAAAAATATAAATTGCATACCAGCGATAAGATCTAGATAAGCTGCCAAACCACAAATATTGAAGTTAGTGCAAAATGTTACAGAGGAAGAGCTGTATGGTTAAAACATTACATTTCTTCCTCTTGTGCAAAAGAAAGTTGAGTCAGACTGTCTGCATAACTGCATTCGTGTCTGCTAGAAAAACTCAACTATTACAAATATAAGACTTAAACTGAGAAGGTAACTAACATTATTTCTTTCTTGCAGAACACTGGACTACTTCATCTCAGCACCCTTTGAATCAGCCTGTAGAGCCCATGTGCTTCCATACTTCTAATAATACTCTTCATTGAAAAAATTATTTTAGGGTGGTAAATGGATTCACACAGGCAATCATTAATTCACTTTTGCTCTCAATTAGTTCAGCCAAGACAAAAAAAGATGTAGCTTTAAGTAAAAGATGTTTGAGCTGTTTGATGTGTCACAGAAACTAGAAGGACAGAAAAAAACACTGTAGTGTTCATATGTGCTGACTTCACCCTGTGAGAAAGACATGATACCATCTTTAACTAACTTCTACTACCCCGCTCTCCACCCCAGGCTGCTAAATTCATCATTCTACATAAATCACCTGAGAACTGAAAGAGACATTTTCAACACCTTCCTACTATTATTTCTACTAAATCCATTATTACTAAACATCATTTGGTATTATTATAATGCATGCACACTACAAATTTGGGGCTGACCCACTTGTAAGCCAAGTAAATTAAGACCTTCAGAGTTCACATTGATCAAGCTGATGCACAAAAATATATAATCAAAACATTATTTCCAGAGTTCGTAATATCTGTTTGTTTCAGCTTTGCTCTGCAGTCATTTCAACACCTGGAACTAGCGGTCTAATGAAACACTGATCCAGATTGATAGATCGGTTAAATGATTCAATTACATCAGGCAAAACAAAAACCTTGATCAATATCGTCATCATACGCCCGATGTAGATCGATATATCGATCGCAGACTTGTGAACTGAATCCAAGGATTTTGTGATGGAGAAACATCGCATTATCGTCCAAACAAATCAACCTAATATCGTATCATGATAAAGTTGGTGATTGTTCTATCCAGAACATTACAAATTGAGGACATTTCACTATCACAATTTAAGATCCAGTAAAACAAAATTACAAGTACTTTTGTACAAAAAGTCAGTTTAAAAAACAGGTAGCTATGAGTAATTGTAAAAAGGTCAATAGATACATACACTCATCAGAAAGCCCACGCATTCACCACTACCAACTTACACACACATATACACAGACGTAATATTGTCCATCCATCCATCCATCCATTATCTATACCCACTTCTCTCTTTCAGGGTCACGGAGGTCACTGGTGCCCATGTCCAGCAGTCACAGTGCGAGGGGTGGGGTGCACCCTGGACAGGTCGCATCCAGGGCAAAAGTAATTTTGTCTTAAAAAAATAAACTCCAAAATCAATTAGGACTTTTTGTTCTTGAGCATACACAAAAGAAAGACGCCATTTAAAATGTGTTTTTCCTGTTATTTGTGCTCATGATGGGATTAGTCATGACTTCTCAAACTGAACACATCCCTCATTTCCTGTAGCAGAGAAAATTAGTAAAATGGACCAGCTTGAACACATCTGAAAGTTTTCACTGAGTTTAATGCCCAGTTTGTGTGTCACACAGTAACTACTGCTCACATACACACAGGCAGGCAGAATTGATCGGCTGACGTTCACATCCAGCATTTGATTCATTTACTGATCGATCCGTTTTGAAGCAGCCGGATGAAGGTCGGTGGGCGGAGGCAACAGAGCTCAGCAGGCCGGGAAACAGACACGTGGTGCTCCTCCATGGCGCTCGGCTCCTTTGTTAAATAAACTAACAAGAAAAGTGCAGCAAAAACAAGCTGACACGGACTGTTCCTTCTCAGACTTGAATGTGTCCTAACTGACGTGGCGGAGGAAAACTACAGCCGGTTGTGAAGGAGGCAGGCAGGCGGACTACCGACAGTAACAGTTTATTTGCCTTAAAATGTAATTATTTTAGCGTGTTAAAGTGACACACACTTAAAACAGCAGCTGCACATAATCACAAACTTACCGTGGGTGCTTTTCTTCCACCTCCTCTGCGTTTCAGCGGCAAGCGAGCTCACTTTTTTTTTAGCTCGAAAAGCAAAACATGCTTATTATTCTGCCACATCTAACTCGTCCAGAACCGGGTCAAAGCTGGGCAAGTCGGGTCAAGGCTAAGGTTTACAGCCTGGCAGTGGATGTGAAGTGAAGAAAGCCAATCAGACGATTTGATTTTGGCCTCCACTTCTACTTTTACCCCCCCCGTTCGTCTTCTTTCTGCTTCTGGAAACTCTGTCAGGGGGCGGAGCCAGGTATGTGAAGAGGCGGGACCAAAACTAGTGTGGGGTGGGGCCAAAGTATTTAACCCAAAATTATGGACAAAAAACTTATAAAGCAATAAAAGCTAGCAAGATGCGATTTTTCTGTGTTTTCTAAAGTATTTTTATGTTTCCAACAATATATAAATTATTAAATTATTGAGGTTATTCTAAACTCTTTTTTAAAATGTGTTACAAAGCAGCAAATAGGATATTCCTTGCCTTTTAGCAACCAGTTACAGAAAAACTACCGTTAAGAGTTCAGAATATCTCTTGATCGTAGCTCCAAGTTATGCTTTGATGTTCTCCAAAGCTTGATTTTCTCCCCAAAAACTCTACTTCTGTTAACTGCCCTTACAACTTTCTGTGGTTGTTTCAGAGGAAGACAGAACAAAGCTGAATTTACTGCACGATTTTCACTTTCAATGCCATTATTCTCAGCTTCAACTCTTTACATTAAGGCACTATTTTACCAATGTGCACCAAGAGTGTCCAAATTGTACTCGTCAATGTTTGAATGTAAACAAATTACCTGTAATTGTTGGCAACATGACTCTGCTGATTCTGCACATTTATTACAGATTATGCAACAGATCTTTGGTTCTGAATGATGCATATTTGATCAAAGACCGATCAAGAACTTTCACTTGAGATTTGCTAAACACATCCATTAAAGAACATAATAGTGCAACAAAACCATACTAATAGAACTAAATTTAATATTATGCAGTTAAATATCAGAATTTTTGCAGTTTTCTGTTATCATATTCGAAAACATACTTATATTGCTGTTTTTTGCTTTTTCTTCCTGCCGAATTTAACTTTCTTTTGCTAAAACACAAACCACCTGTATAGATGGAAACAACTCTCATGAGGTCTGGCCCAAGAAAACCTCTGGTGCAGAGGAAAGGTTCAGTCGGGTTCAATGATCAATAATTAATAGCACCTCTCTGCCGTCACATCGCAACATCAGCAGTTTGGAGGATTCAGAATCAGACATTTTAAAAGCCTTTGTCGAGAAAATAAAATCATACATATTTTTTAAAAAATGTCCAATTTGCTTTAATTTAGAATCATTGTGATGTGTGAAGAAATAGAACCAATAGTGCCACAAAATAGGGGTTTTATTTATGAAATCTTGGTGAGAGGGAAGTCTGATGTAATGGGGACTGTGGCTCTTGACACAGCTGATAATTTATTTGCAATTCTAGACACATCTAAGTGTTGATGATGACCCCAAACACCTCTCTGAGTCTGGAGAGTGTACTCTGATTGCAGCATCAGGAGACTTCACCTTTACAATCAACTGATGAAACAATTTAACACAATTTCTGCAAAAGAATACAAAAAAATTAATAAATCATCATCATTAAATACATCACTCTCCCAATACTCTTTTCCTTATATCTCTTTTTTTTACAGCACAAAGATTTGTTAGCATGTGTCCTTACTTCAATAGTTTCATTTCTACCAATTAAATTATTAACCAGAGATCATATATTTGACTTTCTGTCATTTATTGCCTTATCGTTCAGTTATTTATTAACACATTTACTCTGTTTTTATTCAAATGTGTATTAATAGGATGCTCAGCTACAAAAGTCACAAAGATCAATTATTTTGTCAGCATTTGTCTGCTTATTTGTTTTTCGAGGGGCGATGTTCAATTAAACTTAAAACTTTGTTGCTTTCTATAAAAACAACAGTCGGCATTTTAAACTGTAATATAGTTTAGGAGGTATTATTGTTGTTTAATTTAATCACTGATTATTGTAATTATTGGTCCAACTCCAAATATTCATAGCTCGTCGATGCAGTCAGAACAAATCTCCATTTCTCCAACTTGTCATTTAAAGAGCAAGTTTAAAAAAATGCTCATTACCTTTTTAAAGAACCTTTATTTGGTCACCCACAAATTAAACTTGAATTCTCAGACTGCAGGTTTATTTGTGGTTCCTATAGAAGCAGACAGAAGGCAGTGGGAAATGCATGAGAACTAACCGTTCCAGACCCTAAATTGAACATCTATTAGCTCTATACACCCTATCCCTGACCCCAGTACCTAAAATTAACCATTAATCCTGATCCCTAAGGACCCCAACCCAAAGACCCCTATGTGGCGCGAACCCGGAAAAGCCGCGGGAGTCAATAACTCCAAACACAGGCTCAAAATGAAGACCAGCAGGAGAGGTTCCTAAAGCTCTTCACCAGACCCTCAGGAACCTCGGGCACGCATGGTCCAGCAGCTTTCCTGTGACTGATTTTCCGCAGGTTACTTCAAAACCTACAGAATAACTAAAGGATAACCAAGGAAACTCAAGTCGACCCTAACTGGACAAAGGCGGTGCAGATATAAACATGATTCTCTGGGGAAATTGTTCTGCTCTGCTGCCGAGTGAAGCACGTGTCCGCGCGTCACGTGACCACCAGCCTCCATCCTGCTGCCTCTCCTCTCCCACAACAGATGGAGCACATCTCCGATCAGCTGAAGGGGGAAAACTGCACAACTGTGGACTTGCAGAGGAGAAGGGTTCATCTCTTCAGTTTTTAGACCCGTCGCGCCTCCGCATCACGGGGATGGAGACAGAGAGGACTGTTCTGCTGCTGAAGTCTGGGAAAATGAGATGAGGATGTTTTTATTTATTTATCTATCGGCTCAGGAATATCGCTGTTCTTCCTGGTTTGTGGCGCAGAGGTGGTCAGAAGCAGAAGTGGTTTAATAGAAACATGAAACAAGTTTTTATTTGAAGCCGTTTCTGGGGTGCGCGCGTGGAACAAAACCCTTTCAATCTGAGAAGGAAAACAATAATATTTTTCATTAAATTAAAAAAGTAGAAATCATAAGTGATTTAGTTCCTATAAAATTTCACATCCACCTCCGTCAGGCTCTGATTTTTCAGGTCAGGCAGAAAACCTTGGACAGCTTCTGGTGGATACCAGTTTTCTGTCTTTCATTTATTTTTTATTCTGAACCTTAGAAAATGCCTGCATGCATAAAAAAATACTAATCCTTCCCCATTGGTCGGACAGCAGTGCACATGCTATAACAACAGGATATGCAAAGAGCTGTGGGCTGATCTGACAGCCTATCATGTTCCGAGCATGCTTCTCTACCAAGATTTGTATTTTTTTTTTTACCAAATGTGCTCTGTCTGCTTGTATCAAAAGGTTTAAATGACTGAGAATAACAGTGGTGATAATGATGATGACTATGGTTTGAACCAAGCCAAGCTGAGGGTTTCTTTGTCTCCAACATGCCTGTGTAGTAAAGCTGCTTGAAGCATGTTGAAGTATCGGATCCAGGTGTTGTTCAATGAGGTGCTGCTGCTAATGCGCTCCGATCCAAGCAGGAGGACTGACCCGGGCTCCAGCACGCACATCAGGATGAGGGGCTTTGCCATCGGAGGCTGCGGTTGGCCGCAGATGAGCTGCTCTCATCAGGCTGGCGGTGAGGATGAGGAGGACTATTATGGGTCTGAAGCCCGTCCACACTCTCTGGCTGTTGAGGAGAATGAAGGAGCCAAAGCCCAGGAGGGGGCTCTGGACGCAAGTTCCCCACGGAGTCCCTGTGAGAGCGGGATGCGAACGCCGCAGTGCCGGATCTGCTTCCAGGGGCCAGAGAAGGTGAACTTATAGGGAAGTGAAGTTCTTGATGTGTGCATGAGCAGGAAGGGAAGCAGGTCTTTGTCTGAGCGAGTTCCTTCTGTAGTCAGTGGTTAGATCATGGAGCCTTCAACAGGACAGATGGTTCTTGTGGAGAGTGTTGAAGAGCTCTTTGGGATCCAGGCTACAATGACTTTCTAGGACTAAACAATAAAATAGAAAACATATTGTCCCTTGAAGGAATAGATGCTGCATTTATGTCAGAGTTAAACTAAATCTTATGTTGAGAAAGCTGTTTTGCAAGTCATCACATAAGCGTTTAATATAAAAAAAACCTAACTGCTAATAACAAATTAATTGCTGTAATTGTCCAATGAGATAAAAGTGTATTGATTTATTGTTTGCTGATCCCACAGAGCTTTAAGGTTTTTATCTGTGTGTATTTATTTGTCTGAACCACAAACATAGATACGCTGCAGTGAATTTCACTGATACTCAACTCAAATTTGTTGTGGTAGTAGCAGAGAATCATTCACAAAACATATTCTAAGCACTGACAGATGCTGCAACGTCTCATGAGGTTGTGCATTATGTTGTCTCCAAGATTGAGCTATACTCTATCTGTATCATGAAAGTAATCTGATCAGATTTCAGAGTAAAGTTATGGAGTACCTGAGATTAAACTGAGAATCAGAAGTGATCTAAAAATATCAGGGAGTAACAAAGGGCGCCGGTTAAGAATAGTCTGAGGAGAAGATGCAGCTTTGTGTTTACTCTGATGTGGAGAAATACAGTTTGTAGAAAACGAAACGTTTGGCTGACTGAAGGAGGAGGTACGAGTGGAGTAACAGTGGGAACCAATAAAACATTAATGCTTTTTGCATTTCTGTCCACAACGTGCTGATCTGCTAAAACAAAGGCTGAACTCTGCTGCTGGTCTCTGAAAGTTTTCCTTTTACCTCCTGATACTTAAAGAGCTTGTTGGTTCTAGCTAAACAGAAAACACATCAGGGGGCTCACTGACAGATAAAATCTGCAGCAGATGTTCTTTGATTTCTTTAGAGGCCAAATGAAAACAACACAAGACCTGTGAATTGTGTTCACACAGGTATTAAACAGAAAATGTATTGATGATGTCTCAGTCATCCAAAGATAAGTTTTAATGCATTTGAAGAGGAATCATTTTCATTTGATGGGGAAGAGCAGCAGGAAATTTCAAAATAGAAGCTCAGTTTCCCTTTATGTTTATTTATCCCTCACAGTGCTTTACTAGTGTATCTGATCATTTCTAAGCTTTTATTTATTTATTTTAAGTCAATTGAGAACAAATTGTTATTTACAATGATGACCTGGGTAAGTGACAACAGTACAGCATAAAATGTCAGAACATGTTAAAATAAGGACACAACACAGAGTAGAGTACAGTTAAACATACTGTAACACTATTAATCAGAAAAATAAACAAGTAAAATAAGATAAAAAGGAAAATTAAAATCAGGTACAGTGATGCTTAACTAGAAAGAATTACTTGGGGAGAAAATGCCAACATGTTTATAGGAATAAGGTCCAGAAGATGGTCCAGAATTAACTGACTGCAGGGAAGGTTTTATAATTATGTTTTTGGAACTGTTCATTGATTATTAAAGAGGTATTTTATTACCAATAAAAGATTCAAAAGTCCTCACCAAATAATGAGAACAATGCAGAGAATGTCCTGAAAAAGACAGCTATCAAGGCACACATTTCTGATATTCAAATTCCAGATTTGTAGATTAAGTTCAAATGACTGAGCCAGTATTTTCAAGGTTTGTTCTTGGAAAAATGTCATACAATGCAGGCTCAGAGTATGTGTTGTGAAGGACTCTCATGTTACTACCACAGCTTTAGCTCAATGTATGTAAAATTGACTGAGTTATTCCATTTATGGTTTGTCTGGAGATAAAATGTTATAAGAGGTTAACGGGCAGACACACAAATGTGCAAAAACATTATTGTCCACCTTCACTTTTCAGTGGTGGGCGATTAAAAAAACAAACGTGGAGAGAAAAACATGAGAAAAACTTACCCTTTAATGTGAGCTGACAGAGAAGTGTGTGTGTGTCCACCATGAAGCGCTACACTTCATTGATTTATGCATCTTAATGAATTTATTCCAAATGTCTTTATTTTCAGGACTTGATTTTCATCTTCATTTCCTTTTTTTACTAAGAAATAAAAAAATAAATAAATGAGCATCAGCACCTGTCAGGAAAAAAACAGCACAGAAAAAAAAAACGATGATCAAAGGGGCATAAAATTAAAGTAAAGATCGGAGGCTTCCTGATCAGCAGAGAGAAACTGTCAAAGAGGAACTGAAGACTCGACGACAAGCTCCTGAAAATAGACTCAGGAGTTACAAGATCCTGTTTTTTAATGACAGAATAAACTGAATAATGCATATTTATGAAACACAAAAAAGCTGAAACTGTAGCTCTTTTGTTTACATACTGTCTCTATAGAACAGATTTTTGAAATAATATCTGCTAGTTTCACAACACAGCAGCTTGTGTATAAACCCTCCAACAATCTTTTTGGTTGATAAATGTCACCAGATCTTTGTGAAAGCTGTCTGTGGTAGAAAATTGTTCTTCCTGTGCTCTGGGTTTGGATCAGTGAGGTGAATGTGCGGCAGCCTCTGTGGTTGTTCATGTCATGTAGCTGCTCGTGTCATCCTGCAGGGGGAGCTGTTGAGCCCCTGTCGCTGTGACGGCTCTGTGCGCTGCTCCCACCAGTCCTGCCTCATCCGCTGGATCAGTGAGAGGGGCTCCTGGAGCTGTGAGCTCTGCTACTTCAAGTACCAGGTGTTGGCCATCAGCACCAAGAACCCTCTGCAGGTACAAGGCAAATCAGTAAAGGCTTCAGATTTCCAGGTTTTTGGGGCAAAAACCTGTATGCTTTGCTATTTGCTTTGCACATACGTTTTTTTCACCACAAATTTTTACATATTTTTCTATTTCAAACATTCATAGCAAAATATTCAAGTCATGCATGAGAAGGGCGCTATGACTTTTATTTATTTATTTATTTATTTATTTATTTATTTATTTATTTATTTATTTATTTATTCATTTTGTAACTTTTAAGTTTTTCAGAATGTAGAAATACACCAAGATCTCTAATTCTCTCCAAAAATATAGTTCTCTGTTATAAATCTGCTTCAGAGTGTTGGCTCTCTTTTTGTACTCTTCTGCTGATTTTAGTTTTTAGCTACCATTTTGCTACTTTTAGTGTTTGGATTCTTCTGGTTTTTAGTTAGTGTCTTGCCCCTTTTAGCCATTGTTCTGCTTCTTTAGACTCGTAACAAGTGTTCTACTTTTTTAGCTTTAACAGCTACTGTTAGTTTTTAGCTAGAAATGTGCTATTTTTTGCTATTGTTTGCTTATTTTATTTCTTTCAGACATTTACTGTTAATTTTTAGATAGTGTTGCTTCCTATAGGCTATCATTCATACTTTCAGTGTTTTGATACTTTTAGCTTTTAGCCAGTACCTGACATTTTACTACTTTTAGCTTTTAGTCTTTTGCTACTTTTATGTTTAAGTTGATTTATTTTTCACTTTTAAGTTTTTTTTCTCTTTTAAGCTAGTGTTCTTCTGCCTCTTTTAGCTTCTTTATCAACTTAAAAAACACATTTAGCACTTAGCAATACACAACATTTTTACAGACAAAAAAGTCTAATGACTTAATGTGTGAATTATGAAAACACAATCTTTACAAACACTAGAGACTTTTTTTCTCCAAATCTCATTAATTTATTCTCAACAAGAAGCACAACATCTTTACATTATGATAGTTGATAGTTTATAATTTCTGGAGCTCTGACGAAATCAAACACACAAAGTGATGTCCAGGAAGTTTCCAGGAACAAATACTGTCTGAGACATTGAACATTTGAAGTAACTTCAAAGCCTAAAAGGACACGAGGTATTGCAGGATCTTTTGGTCTGTAGCCTCTCATCTTGCATTTTGTAATTTTCTTTTATGGGCTGATTAAAATGAGCTGTGGACATTTGGACAGAAGACTTTGTTCCCCTCAGGGTACATAGTTTGTACACTGTCCTGTAGGAACATGTTTCATTAGGACAAAGAATTTTGCACATGCAAATAAGTCCATGGGAAACATATTTCACAACATATATTTGGGCAGCTGTGATCTGCAGGAATACTCACACACCATTGAATAATCTGTAATCTGTTTCAGCTAGTGTTTTGCTACTTTTAGTTTTTAGCCAGCACTTATTTATTACCTGACATTTTAATACTTTTAGCTTTTAGTTAGTCTTTTGCTACTTTTTTAATCTGTAATTTCCGTTTATGGGATCAATAAAGTATCATTCATCATTCATAATATCAAGATTAAAGTTTAAACCAGAATTTCATCTGCAAGGAAATTCTTGAAGTCAGAGCTTGTTAAGACTGTACAAAAAGTACAGCTGTTTTTATTAGTGTTAAATAAGTAATGCATTCAAATAAGAGATTTACCAGAAACCATTGGAGTATATTACACCTGCGTACGTTATCTTCTTCAAAACAAAATATAATGTCACCAAATCATTTCAGTTTTAAAATCTGGAACAAATGTGTAAAGTAAAAAGTATATGTGTGTGTGTGTGTGTGTAGTGGCAGGCCATCTCTCTGACTGTGATTGAGAAGGTGCAGATTGCAGCCATCATTCTGGGCTCGCTCTTCCTCATCGCCAGTGTTTCCTGGTTGGTGTGGTCGTCTCTCAGCCCCTCGGCCAGGTGGCAGCGGCAGGACCTCCTGTTTCAGATCTGCTACAGCATGTACGGCTTCATGGACATTGTTTGCGTAGGTGAGGAGGCTCTTTGACCATCATCAAATAAAAGTCTACTGCGTGGTGTGTTTTTACGTTTAATTTTCTTGTTAATGCTGTTTATGTACAGTTCAGTTCTTTTCAAACTTTATTATTTTTACATAAAATTTTTCTCCCTTTCAGCCACTCAGTCGCAGGTTCATAATTCATAACCGGTTCAAAAGCGTATACAGTACAGACCAAATATTTGGACACACCTTCTCATTCAGAGTTTTCTTTATTTTAATGACTAGGAAAATTGTAGATTCACACTGAAGGCATCAAAACTATGAATTAACATGTGGAATTATATACTTAACAAAAAAGTGTG
>JARVJO010000365.1:20932256-20949936 GCA_031762555.1 Cynodonichthys magdalenae
AAACAAACATTACAATAATAAAAAAAACACAATAAACAGACTTATGTGGTCACCTTATTTTCTTTGGGTGTGCCACACTTGGGATTAATAAAACAACATAAAATTGGTATTTTATGAAGGTAAAACACTGAAAACCAGACATTAACCTGAACTTTATCTAGGATTATAGCTTTGTTTTCTGTTTATACACTGAGCACCAGTAATTAGTCTTGACTGCATTATGATATTTTTATCATGAAATATCCTCTGCACCATATAACACCTCATGTAGCAACAAAGCAGTGAAACAGAACAAAGTACCTTTATAAACCTGAGTAACCAGTGGTTATTCTACACACTAAATCCACTAATACTCTGACAAATGTTATTTTTTTTTCATTCGTCTTTTGTTGAGCCCCCTAGATGGATGGCACCCTTAGCCTTTGCCTATGCTGCCTATGCCACTGGCCAGCCCTGGTGGTACTGATGTTGCAATCACAGATTTTATTGACAAATGCAATATAATGTACAGCCCTGTGCTCCAGTTATGTTTTGGGAAACAATTTGTAAATTGGTAGGCCTTTAATTGGAAAAATGCAAACAAAAACTCAAATATTCCTCTTGAAATTGCTCCCACAACGGGATTTAAAATGCACAGAACACATTTACACTTTTTCGGTGGGATAATCAGCTCAGCAGAACAATGATGTCAGTGAACAGCTGTAACTGTAACAAAACAGGTCATTAAACCAAATTTTAATGAAACGCCTTGCAGGAGAATCAATGCAAAATCTCACAACAAGCATTTGACAGCACCAGTTAAAGCATGTGGGCGTTGCTCCTGCTTCACATATGGAGAATGCATTACATCTGGATGTTAAAAATGTTCTGGAGGTCAAAGGTTAATCCCTCTGAACGAGCTGACAGGGGGCTGCCTGCTGCTGTTATCATTACATAACCATAACACCCCAATTATGTCATTTTACTCCTCAAGTTCCAACACATTCTTCTACATCTCTGTCTTTTCAGGAGACCTTTATTGTAACTTCTTACTAAACCTGGACAAAGTCTGACTTTGTGAAATAGATTCATTTTTTTTATTCCAGTATGACTAATTAAAACAATTTGTGTATTTAGACTTGTGTTATTTCATTAAATCTGTGTAATTAAAAAAAGATGTGTGTTGAGTAAAGAGGACGCAGCAAATCTTATCAGAAGCCAGATTTTTTATTTGCACAAAAGTTCAGCTTTTCTAAGCAAAAGAGGTCAACTAAACATAAATGGTTAACTAAATAAAACAGACCAGCTCATCTGAACAAACTGACCTAACGCAGTGACATCTGAGGGGGACTTTATGTTGGGTTTGGCCAAAACCAAATAACACACAAAAGAGAAAATAAGGCAAACGTCAATAATACCTTTGACCGTCTTTTTAACAGACCAGTTCCAATAAAACAAAATGTAATAAAACAGTCAAACCACCCAAAAAAATAATAATATTCATAACTTTAGGTGGGTTTTGTGCTCAGCTATGATGCAAACAGCGAGAATATTTATTTTGTCTAAACGCTAATTATTTTATTTTAAAAAGATACTTTTAAACAAGCAAAGTTTATTTTTGCTTTTTAACTTTTTGATTTAACTATTTTCATTTCAGACTTGATGGTGACCTATAAATGTAGATACATTTATTAATACTTTTACAGCTCTTTGACACAATACTTCATTTCTTGTGAAAAGTCATTCAGGTAATGATGGCTTCCATGCATGATCTGATTAACAGTGTTATGCAGGAGTGATTCTGACATTTTGATTTTGATTTTGAAATGGGTACTCTAGCAACCATCTTGGAAATCCAAGATGGCCGCCATGCATCTAATATGAATTTTGTGGTTAGCATTGGATCCTTTATACCTAAAAACATGGGACTAGACATCAAGATCAAGGCTCTATGTGGCATAGAAACAAGGTCAGAGGGAAAAATGTGAGTTCTGAATGCCATTGTAAAAATCCAAGATGGCCGTCAACTAAAATGAATATTGATGATCATTACTGGATCCTTCATATTTGAAAACATGAGTTTAGATACCAAGATTATTGGTCTGTGCTGACTAAAAACTAAGTTGTGGGACTAAATTGGTATTCTGGGGGCCATTTTGAAAACTGTCCCATAAAATTCAACAAATGCGAGAGAAAAAGATGTAGCCAGTGGAAAGTACACTGCTGATATTTAAAAAAAATACATCAAAAAGTTGTTGCATAAACCACTAGACTTTAAGATTGTCTAATGAATGTCTGCTGGCTTTCACTGCAGGAAACTTCAAGGTTTTCAGCGGCCATTAAGTCCATTTAAAGGAGATCCTTCTTTTTGGATATTTTGTAGATTTACTACTTTTACTGAAAATGTAAAATATCCATTCAAGTAAAATAAAAGGACAAATTGAAATCCAGGGTTGTAAAGCAACAAAATACCAACTGGGTAAATACGTCAACAACACTTTATTTACTGATTAATTCAATTCAGTTTATTTATATAGTGCCAGGTCACAACATAGATAATCTAATCATCGTCGTCATCCTATTAATTGATACTAGAACTATAATCAAAGTAAAATACCTGCATTTGGTCCCTAACTTAGTTTGCAATCAGTGTGAGTTATGAATAAAGAGGCTGGTTTTAAAACACAACATTATGTAATTAGCTTGCAGTTAGTTATTAATTAATTAAATTTTATTAAAGTTTTGACATCAAATGTTTATTTTTGTAAACATATTATGTAAAACTGCATGATCAAAATCCTAAAATGCCTCAACTCGAGCCCTCATTTTCTAGTCTTTCAGTCTGGTGATCGGTATATAGATGTTTTAGTGAAAAATCCCTTTGGAGAATGATATTTTCTTTGCAGCCACTCACATGTAACAGACAGATCATTGTCCTCTGCATGTGCAGTCACTGCGGTGGACATGCATCATATACAAGCAGTTTTTTAAAAACTCTCTTTTTCTTATGTCAAACACACCTGGTGTCCAGATGTGCTCATAATTTAACCCAAACCCAGACTTTATGCACTCATTTTACATTTCATGTACATGTCCCCTTTTAAAAATCTGCACAACCTTTATATTCAGTCATTTTATTGTGTTTTTATCCTTTAAGATCAAAAATGGATTTTGGCAAATGCTGAACTCAGCTTTAGATGTAACAGTTTTAAAGCACAATTGCTGCACAGCCTTGCAGAGTGAGAACAATCTATGTGGACAGGGGAAGAAAACAAAAAGATTCACAGATTAACAACACCTGTCAAAGCATTTAAATAAGGTACTAAAATACTGACATATTCTGTCTGTGTTTGGGATAATGGAATCGTTTGGACAGAACAAAGTTTACATAAAACTGAGAACTGGGTGCACAAGTTTGAAACTTTGATTTTCTTCTAAGCCATGCACAGGGTCAGAAGTACACATTTAAATATGTACATTTATACAATAATTTGAATAAGCGGTGCCGAAAGTTTTAGATTGTCTTTAAACTTGACATGGTCAAAACCTAAAAATAGACTGATCTAGCATCATAATAGACAGCACTCATTGTATTGACAAAAAATTCATCAGGTCTTCTTTAAAAGAAAAGGTAACCATTTAAGATGATCGGGAACTACGTATAAACCACTACGAATAAAACCTGACATGAACTGGAAACTGCTGGAAGGCCCGTATCACTGTCCACAACATGGACTGAGATGAGACAGCATGGTGGTGGTAGCATCATGCTGTGGATCTGGTGCTTTACACAAACTAGATGGAGTGTTGAAGAAGAAAACTCCAAATTCTTCAGTTTCACTTAAGCTGAGTGCTCCAACATCTAAAGGGTTTTGAATGGATAAAACAGGCTAACATTAATGTTTTTTTTCAAAATCCTGACCTCTGCCCTTTTGAAAATGTATTGCTTACATAAAAAAGTGAAAACTAACAAATCAACCAATTCGAGGAGCAGTCAAATGTCCAGCTGTATTTACTGTCTGTGTTTGAGAAGCAGTTACGAGACATTTAAACAAATAGGGTTATTAGGATTGGACATAATCCACAATAAATAACAAATTAAGCACCCAAATGATCTTTCTGAAAATCTATGAAAATGAAGGATTCAAATAAATCATTTGATAAATTTAGAATTGATGTCAATGATGGGTGAAAATCTGACCACCACTGATTTGGGAGTGATGGGAAAAATGTAAAAATCTGGTCTAAATATTACATGGTGATGATGTAAGCTTTGTTGGCAGGAGTTAAAACAACTTCACAGTGAGGACAGGAGGCTAAATTCAGTGAAACATCAATAACCTGTTTAGTCCCTGGAACAGGAGGAGAATGTGTGTGTGTGTGTGTGTGTGTGTGTGTGTGCCACGTAACAGAGATGATCTGGACATCACACCATGTGGCATATTGTCATAAACCACCTTGTTTCTTCTTGTGGAAACCTGTTTAAATAAATGTTAAAAAGACCAGAAGAGATTCAAAATCTTTAATGAAACTCATATTATGAGTTCTAGTAGAAAGAAGAAATACTGTTAACTCTAAATATATCCCAACTCTTCAGCCCCTGAACTACATTCTGCATTTTTACAGCAGTAAATTATTCCAGGTTATTAATAAGTAAAAGTTAAATGATTTTTTAAAGCATATATCTTAAACATCAACAAAATCAGAATCAAAATACTTTATTGATCCACGAGAACAATTACAGTTTTATTACAGCTGCAACCGTTCAAGTAAAAATAATTAGATAATAAAAGAGAAGCACACTAAAGTAAAATAAAATTAAATGTATACACACTCTAGAAAAACTAAATAAGCAACATGGACATATAAAAAGTATAAAATAAAAATGTAAAAAGTATAAAAAAGTGTCCCACATGATGTTGGATAATATACAAAAGACATAAAAATACATAAATACAAATACTTATTAATGTAAGAAACATCATAAAATACCTTGTGATAAACATGTCATCAGTTTTTCTTCATCTTGAGCAAAACTACAGGAGCCAAGTCAGACACAGTATTTCTTATTTTCATGACTTTATCTCTTTCTGATGCTATCTAGATCATTATCCTGTGATAAAGATGCTTGTTTTGGGGGCGATAATGACTTAATCCTTTAGGCATAATCTTGAGATAACAAAAAAGCTTAATCTTTTTAATTATTTCAAACCCAGAAATGTTTGCTTTCTTTTGTAAATCAAACTAGGCAAAACGGGGGTTCTGTTTTTTAGCAGAGATTAGAGCTTCACATTGATTTGAGCTGAGAATGTCAGATGAAAGAAAATCCAGCTGAGAGTTACTCTTCAAAGTGTCAAGACTGATAAACAATAAGATGAAGAGTAACTAAACAATGTAATGATTTTAAATCAATAACATAAAACTCTTTTTTCCATCAGGTTATCCTAAGAAAAGAAAAGGCTGATTTATCCAGATATAAACATGGTTAACTCAAGAAAAAAGTCAAATTATTGCAGACGTGACCCTTCTAGGTCTCCATAGTTCTGTAAGAAACAAAAATTGAGATTAATTAAATTAGACTGTAGGTTTTGGGATGTGGAGAGATTTATAATTGGATTAAAATTGAATTGTTTTTTGTTCCAGCCCTGATGACATTTGTTGAGAACTGCCATCAAACTACTGAGATAAAACTGAAAAAGATGCTCAGGACTGAAAACCAGGCTGAGAGGTGCAGAGACAACAGACCTTTCATAACCTTTGACCCGTTGCCTGAGGGGAAGTAAGAACTGTTGTGTTATCGAAAACTTAAATAACATTACTTAATTTGGGAAATGTTTAAAACTGTTTTAACTGTTTTGGATAATAATAATAATAATAATTTTTTGTTCATTTAATTGGACAAACAATTGAAATGCTGTTAACACAGGGGAATAGAAATATTATTAATAATAATAATGTTTACATGCTGTGTTTAAAGTGTAAGAATGCAACAAAACATGATTGACTTTATTTTTTCGAATAAACAATTTTTTTTAGGTTGTCATTCAGACTAATGGTTCATGTATAAAGTGCCACATTTCCCCACATTTGCTCATTGGATCTTGTAACCACATCACCATGACAACAGTATGCTTAGACAAAAAAGTAGCTTTTTGAAATTAAATATTTAGGTTACATTAGTTTTTATCTCCATGAGTTGAGGGGTTGAGATCATTAAATTCAGTCTTGTTTGATCTGTTTAGCAGTGTGCTGCTGCTCATCCTCCATGACCTTGTTTGAAAAGTTGCTCAAAAACAAATTTCCAAGGGTCCCTGATTATCTCTTCTTCTTTGAGATAACAATGCATGCAGTTAGCATTATTCAGGTTCAACTTGGGATATCTCACACACTTATGTTTCTGACACAGCAGGTGGGACTCACGCCTCATTGTTTTCTCGTGCTGCACGTTCATCCTCCACAACTCAATCTAGTCAGATGCACGTGTTGCAGGTCAGTCTCTGCAAACAATGAGGTCACACCTGCAAGGTTTGTTGCTACACTTGAAAATTATCTGGGGTTTTTTTTCCGTTAAATGCAGTCAAGTGAACGCATTGGTTTAATTTTTGGCGACGTCAATGTCACCAGTTGTGCAAACTAATTTAAACCTTGTTTTGTTATCGGTGTTGCTTATGTTTCAGTTTTCCAGCAGTTGCAATTTGTTACAGATACAAACCGTGACTAATTAAATCCTCCTCCAGCACCTGACAAAAAAGATCATATTATATTTATTAGATGCAAACTGCTGAAACATGAAATTGTTCAGCGGGATTTCAAATTTAGAGGCAACAAAACCTTGATAATCTTAAGGTCATTGCTCAAGACCTGACATTTAACTTTGCAGGATGTTCTGATGACGGTTTCACTTGTTTTGTTTGTTCATGCATCAAATATCATGAGGCAGAGGAGCCTGCATGCTCTTCAGTGGTCTGTGGGGCTTATTTTATTACGTATTTTATTCTATTAACCTACATATCTTCTTCTTGTAATATTATATTTCTGTTGGCATTACTAAAATCAAACTGACAGAAAAGTATGAATTTTGAGTTGGACTTGATGGTGTAAAGGTTCATAAAACTGCACTTGTGAGAAATATTTGAGTTAAAAGATGTTTTATGGCAGCAACAATCCACTTTGATCTTGGCCACAATCTTACCAGTCATTATCTCATCGATCTAATCTGATCTGATTAAACTGTTTCTGCAAAATAAAATCTTTCAAACAGCTATCTACAACAGGTAAGATATTCTTTGTTCTTTTCAACAGAACCACAATTTAAAAGACTTGAGCTATCCACACTCTTTTAAATCTGTACTGGTCTTTCCTTTCAAACTTAAAGAACCCCAGAAGCAAGAAAAAAAGTTTGTTTTATTTAATTCTGGAACCTGTAATTATGTCCATCACATAAAAAATGAAAACGTCAATATGTCTACTAAACGTCTGGATTTTTTTTGTGTGTGTGTCTAGAGTTCAGATGAAATCCTGTGAAATACAGAGCCCCCCCCCCCCCCCCCCACACACACACACACACACACACACACACACATCACAGATGTCACCTTTGACTCCTGATTGTTTCAGCGAGTCTTCTCATTCCTGACTTTGACAGTCAGCACTGTGTTTCTCTGAAAAGTGTGTGGGGGGTTTAGGGTTTCGAGTTAAAGCATACAGTGTGCCGGATCAAATCCCAAAGCAGATTCAGGACTATACGGCCCTCAGGGGAGGGGGGCTAGTAGCTTCACACACACACACACAAATTTGTGGTTTGGACTACCTCCAGAACAAATGGAAATCAGGTCAAGATTTTCTTTCTCTCCAGCAGAAGAGTGGGTCAAAGCTGGGTTAACAAAGCACAAAAGCCTAATTCAGCTGGTTTAAATATCGGATTTAAAGTTTTAGGCTTTTACATAATTTTGCTTCCTGCTTAAAGTTTTAAAGTTTTTACTGCAAAGTCAGAAATATTCAATATAAAAAACCTAAAAACAATCTTTCTTTGCTCCTTGAATTAGATCATTTTGAGCAGATTTTGTGAACAGCTGCCACAGTGGAAGTAACTGAAAAGAAGTCAACTACAAGGAAAAGCTTTTTAAAGATGTTTGATGTAATTGTGTGTATTTATGCTCATTTGTGTTCAGTAAAGCTGATGTTTTCAGTCAACTGCTCCTGCGTACTTTGCTTGATGAATTTGGCGATTGTTTTACAGCGGATACTGTTCTGGATGCAAACATGGGCTCAAACCTGCAGCATCATGGTACCTATAGCTACGAGACCGCAGCTAGCTACCATGCTTGGCCAGAAGATCTAAGAGAACAACTTTACATAAAGAAATATACTAGCTCTGACCAATCACACATGGCTGGAGGGATGTGAGAAGTAGTTCTGACTGAGGGCAACAATGGGGACTCAAACAGGAGTACTGAAGAACTAAATCTTCTTCACGCACAAGTGAGACATGAGAAAAGACCTTCTCAATCAGACTTTAGGGTTTTGTCTGTTTGGTTCTCAACAGTTGTTTTAATCACATTTAGGTGTGAATTAGAGTGAAAATGACTGAATTATTGATCTTTTTCTTTTGTTTTCTTTTGTTTAAAGCTGAGGAGCTGGTTCTCCCACGTTGAACCATGTGTTTGTGGAGAGGGGTGAACAGACAAAAGCTTATAAAACAAAAACACAACTTTTTAGATTTTTAAGACACCAAAAGTTGTGACGCCTCAGAGTTGCTCACATTCCCTACAAATATTTTTATTCACTTGAGTAATATTGAGCAGTTACTGTGAAGATGATGAGTGTTTTTAATCTCATACAATATGCTTACATATAAATGATAATACTTTGTGATATAAATATTTTTGGATTTTACTGTGATTCAATGTGTGACTAATACAAATTTGATGCTTTGTGAGCTTTTGTTTTATTTAGGGTGCAACATTTTATCAGGTACTCGAAGGAGGGGGATCAGAGAGAAGAGTCAGTTTACAGAAATGCAGGAGTTCAGCAGATGCATTATTTATCCAAGTCCTTCCACGTGTGCGCCTTCCTGGGATGGTCCCACATCAGCCTTGTGATTGGACACACCTTCTCAAGCTCTTTTTGTAGCTCAATCCAAGAGGGGCGGGACCTTAGCAGCCCCACTTTACACCCAGTGATTGGACCCCCCCTAAAAAAAACAAAACAGTTTTTTTCCCCCTCCCGCGTGGCTCGGGGCGCAGCGTGCGCGTTATAAATACAGCCTCCAGCGGAGAAATCAGAGATGATCCCTGACAGCCGACTCATCCGCCTCTCCGCGCTCTGAAACAAGGAGGATGTCGCAGCAAGCCTTGAGAGTGTCGGTCCGCAACTCCTTCCCCCTGCTCAGGTGGATGGACAGGTGGTCCGGGAGCCCACCAGCTGTGGCACAATCAGAACCGGAGGTCCTGACTCTGGACCACATGCCCGGACCGAACGCCGCCAGTTTCCTCTGGAACCTGTTTGCCAGGAAGGGTCTGTCACGTCTGCATGAGTTACAGGTGAGGAAGAGGAGCTGCGGTGCTGCTTTCACTGCAAATTGAGTTTTGTTCTTTTAACTATTATTATTGTTTAGTTTTGTTTTCAAATATTTTAGATTTGGTTGAAAGTTTCTTGGTCTTGATTTATTTGTGTGCATCAGGAAGCTGATTTATTTTAAAATTCATGCTGTGGAGGACAGACACACACACATATTTACATAAATATATATATTGTGTGTGTGTGTGTGTGTGCACATTCAGATTTTTGTTTCAAACTATGACTCTTTGTTTTCTGCACCATTTATTCTGAAAGAGACTACATTCTGGGGCATACAGTCCTCAAAAACCTGCAGTTTTACCTTTAAAAATATACAATGAATAAATCAATCTTTTGTCTTATGTCCCAGATGGAAGGACTCCAGCAGTACGGCCCCATGTGGAAGGCAAGCTTTGGCCCCATCCTGACAGTTCACGTGGCCAAGCCGGAGCTCATAGAGCAGGTCCTGAGGCAGGAGGGCCAGTACCCCATGCGCTCCAACCTGTCCTCCTGGAAGGACTACAGGAAGCTCAGAGGACTCCACTGTGGACTCTTGACGGCGTGAGTACCACACCTTTTTGCGATTTTGCTTGTGAAGAAGCTGAACGGGCAAAAACTTGTTTAAAATTTGCATCCGGCATCCACAGTCATGTGTCCCTGTTGATTTCCTTTCCAGTGAGGGTGAGGAATGGCAGGAGGTGCGAAGTCTCCTAGGGAAGCACATGCTGCGACCAAAGGCGGTGGAAGTTTACGACAAGACCATGAACGGCGTCGTCGACGACCTCATTGCCAAGCTTCGCTACAGCCGAAGCACTCAGGGTCTTGTCACCGACATTGCCAGCGAGTTCTATCGCTTCGGTCTCGAGGGTAAGATCCCGCCGTTTATTACAGTGGATTATTCTTTACCACATAGACACTGGTTGGTAAACCCCCATGTCCACCAAAGCCAGAACTGGTCTGAGCTTTATATTTGTTAAAATCTCCAGTTAAACCAGACTAATGTCCCGTTACATCATCTTGTGCATTTTGTTTCCAACAGGCATTTCCTCTGTGCTGTTTGAGTCCAGAATCGGTTGTTTGGATCCAGTCGTTCCGGAGGAGACGGAGCGTTTCATCCAGTCCATTAAGACCATGTTTGTGATGACCCTGATCACCATGGCCCTGCCGAACTGGTGCTACCAGTTTTACCCCAAACCCTGGAATGACTTTTACCAGTGCTGGGACTACATGTTTGAGTTTGGTAGGTATGGCTGACTTTAAAAAATGTACATCTTGATGGTAAGAGAATAGGATTACCAGAATTAATCAACCAGCTGGGAGAATTAACAGATTCTCAGAGGATCTTCCAAAGAAGGATAGGCTCAAGCTCCATCTTGGACTCTGAAGCTAACGTTTCGTTGGAGCGTGTGTTTTTACCCTCGCTTCTTATTGGCTGTTGGAGTGGGTTTCGCTTGGCTCTGTGGTGTCTTACACAGCTCTGAGATGGCAAACATGTTCAAAATAATCACCTTAAATCAGGAAGCAGGAGATTAAAGTATTTAACCCTCACGCACTACGAGATAATCTGCTCGATGTTAATGTCAAGTGCAGTGAATCCATAGCTGCGCCATCTGATCTTAAATTTGATAGAATATTAGAGATTCGGGCTCATTGTTGGAATGAATCTGCATCATTGTTGTCACAACTGATTCTGATTTAAATGTTTTTATTTTGTTCTGTTTGCAGCAAAGGGTCACATCGACCAACGGATAGCCACAGATGCTGACAGGATCGCCCGAGGAGAGACGGTGGAGGGGCGTTACCTCACCTACTTCCTGTCACAGACCAAGTTGCCCATGAAGACCATCTACAGCAACATCACCGAGCTGCTCCTCGCCGGAGTCGACACGGTAAGATTGAGTCCTCTTACGGAGTCCCGTTTTTGGCCCGAGCAAATGTTGAAACTCTTCTCCTTGTTTGGTGTTTTCAGATCTCCAGCACCTTGTCCTGGACGTTGTACGAGCTGTCCCGTCACCCAAAGATCCAGGCCGAGATCAGGAAGGAGGTGCTGATGGTGCTGGGGGGTCGGAGGATCCCTGTGGCCGCAGACGTGGCCAACATGCGTCTCCTGAAGGCCACAGTCAAAGAGGTGCTCAGGTAAATCTAAGGAAGTGTTAGTGTTTTAGCCCCCTTTTATTATGACCTTTCATCTGACTTATCCGACTTCTTCATCTTTCAGATTGTACCCAGTCATCCCTGCTAACGCAAGGGTCATTCCAGAGAGAGACATCCAGGTCGGAGGCTACATCATTCCAAAAAATGTGAGTCTTCCTTGAACGTATACCTGAGGTTCACCTTTTTTATTTACATTTACCACATGTATTAAACATCCCGCTCTGACTTTAATTACCCTTCCAGACTTTAATTACCTTGTGCCAGTTTGCAACATCACGGGATCCTGCTGTGTTTCCAAATCCAAATGACTTCCATCCCTACCGCTGGTTCTGCAAGGACCAGTCTCATCACCCGTACGCCTCCGTTCCCTTCGGCGTGGGGAAGCGCAGCTGCATAGGGCGCCGGCTCGCGGAGCTGGAGCTTTATCTTGCTCTGTCACGGGTATGTTAGCTCAACTTAAAACCACACACAGAATAAACTGTTTGATGGACTGATTTAGTTCCTGTTTAGTGTCTGTCATTGTTCAGCACTTGTTTTTTTTATTTAATTTTTTTTATTTACAGTCACTCTGCTCCTATCTGATGTAATTGTTTCTGTTCTTTTTATTAGATCCTGACTGAGTTCGACGTGAAGCCGGATCCAAAGGGAGTATCTGTAAAGCCCATGACCCGAACCCTTCTAGTCCCTAAAGATGTCATCAACCTGCAGTTTATCGAACGATGACCCGCTCGTGTCTCCTGATCTTTGTCATTTTGCACCGTGAGTCGTCGTTCCCTCCCCCTCCAACTTTTCCTGGGAGCTGGAGAGGTGGCAGGCATCGTTATCACAGGAACCATGAGGCAGGTCTTCAGCCTTTTGACCCAGAAAGATGGACTAACCTGCAGCCCAGGGAAGTGCAGGCAGGACTGACGTTAAAAAAAAAAAAAAAAAAAAAAAAAAAAACGGAAGTAGGCACATGAACATTGTACTTTAATTTTTTTTTTCGTTTTTTTTACTTTTCTGGGTCAGGTGTGACAACTAAACTCGTTTCTTTTTTTTGTTTTTTTTCCCCCTCCAAGATCACTAAACAAGTGATCAGGTTACTTTTCCACAGATTAAAAACTTACATTTTTGGACTGAAATTTAATCAGACAAGGCTTTTTTTTTTTTTTTTTTCCTTTAAATCTGCTCTAACCCAGCTGTGGTCAGAGTTCATTTTTCAGGAAAGATTTTCTTCCCACATTATTAAATACAGGATCAGTGATTTCCTGCATCCTGCTGCAGTCATTGGACTTAAAGAACATCTCGGCAGAGGTCCGAGACCACAACAACCATAACTGGTGTTTCTTGGATCACGAGGTCAGATTGTGTTGTTGTGGGTTTACATCAGGTGTTTACAGGGGGCGGGATCTAGGGGAGTACTTCAAAAGAGGCAGCTCTTTAGATTAAATCTGTAGGATTACATGGTGCTACTGAAATGTCAGATGTTGTTAGACTCATATGAGCTCATCTGCATTTTTTTCATGTTAGGGTTTCTGTTTATTGTTTTGCAAAACATGCTTTTTGAATGTATTTTCATGTAAATGAGTTTGAATTTGTCAATAAACATTTGCAAGTTTATCGTCTGGCTGTTTATCTTCAACACTCTATTAAATAAGGTTTTCTGTTTTGTTCACTTATATATTTAATGCTATTTTACTTTGCTAAGAAAAAATGTTCCAAGTTACCACTCCGCATTTGTTACACCATCAGCTCCACCAGATTAAATGTTAAGGCGATCAAACTTGATTCTAATTGCCCAAAGTTTGATACAGAACATCAGCAGGTTGTAAGCTTTAGTGCTGCAGCTTTGGGTTGACTGGTTTGGTCATTTTGCTGCTGTGAAACTTAAGTTTTGGAATAATGAAGTGCTAAGATTTTTCTTGCCATTGTGAGGCATGGAAATTATGTTGCAATCAAAATAAGCAACACAAAAATTCAACACCTGCACATAATATTCATTCATGTGCATCTTTTTTTTTCAGCCAACAAATGCTTTTCTTCTACACATTTCCTGATTAAGTCATATCCTGATGCACTGGGTAAAGTTCACATCGATGTTCAGTTCTGAACTCTCGTTTCATTTGTCTGTGCTTCACCTTTAATTCTTTTTTTAAAAACATTAACTTCATGTCTATAAACTAAATACATTTTAAATAATAAAATTAAAGTCCAAGTAGAATGAAGTGCCTACATTAGAAACTATGGAGAGCCCCTTTATCATGTAATACTTTGACATGCATGCTTTTCAAAATAAGTCGTTTTTTTTGTTCTTTGACAAAACCAATGTCAGATATTCAGACAAAAAACAATGAAAATAATATGATAAAGGACATTTATCACTGATAGTACAACTAGTTATGAAGCAGTTTCCAAATTTATTGGTTAATGAATAACATGATTGTAAATAACATAATTTAGATATTTATTGAAAACTTGCATAGATGTTATTTTATTATAAAACAAGTGAAAAGAGAAGTGTTACACTTGTAACAACTACATTGCAGATATTTAAAATATGATGTTCTCTTTGGAAACAAAATATTCAAAATGACTACTATCTTCATAGGAAGAAAGGGACCAAAAAAACTACACATTGTTAACATCTTTTTCTGGCACTGAAGATATCTGAATTGTTAATGTTTGAATAATAAGAAAATAAAATTGGATATCTACTGTATAGTCCAGTTACTAAGTGTAACAAAGGATTTTAGAACATTTAAAAAGAATGAAATATCTTAAGAGTTTTTGTTTCCTTACATACGTTTGTTATCCGGCCCACAAGGTGGCGGTAGTGCGCCATGGGTTTGTTAGCATAACCGAGATAAAGCAACACAGGAAAAAAAACATAACGTCGAGCTGCTAATGCTAATGTGGACGTTAGATATGTAGTCGAGTTAACACGGTATAGTTAAAAGGCAAAAGCAGACCACATAAACTGAATTTACTACATTTTCTAAAAACAAAAGTCGAAAGCGGTTAAAGGTGAGTCGTAAGAGCAACAATGCTAGTTGTATTCGTTTATGAAGCAGCGCTGGTTGTGCTAACTAAGCTAGCTAAGCTAACGACATTTAACCTATGTAGAGTTTATGTACTTGTGGGTTATTTGGTATACTTTTGTGGTCTATTTCAGTAGTGACATTCTGGTACAAAATATGATAGCTCTGTTTCCGCAATTAATAAAAGTATTTTGTTATTTATTGCCTAATACACTCACTTGAAGGTGAGAGGCCTTATGCTAACATCTCATGTAAACAAAGGAGTCGCATTTTGTTGGATTTGCACACAAAGCAACATACTTTGTTGAAAATACAAGGCTTTTCAGTAACTTTATGCGTTAAATACTTTCACTTGTGATGGAAGTTTATCACCAAAGTAGTATAGCACACTGTATGGTCCTGTATAATAAACTGGGCCATAGTAAATTTTTACAGATGTTAACTCTGGTATGATTCTGTAGAAGCTCCCAAACTACATGTTAATATCTTCAAATAATACCTTAATTTTCAAATTGTATCTCACAAACACTAGGAACAACACACCTACCTTATAAAATTAATATGTATTTGCATTATACATGCAAACCTCTCAGGTCTTCTGGTCTGCCCTGCATCCCCAGAACCAAACATGGAGAAGCTGCAGTCAGCTTCTATGCACTTCCAGAAATTTGTAAAACAGCTGAAACTCTGATTTCCTTTAAATCAAGACTGAAAACCCACCTGCTTAGAGTTGCTTCTGGAACAAGAAAAATGAATCAGTCAACGTTTTGATGTGTAACAATGGCACATGACAAACAATAAGGCTTCAATTTTTAACTTTGTGTTCCATGACTTTGTAATTTTTGTGTTTTTATGATGCAAAGCACTTTGAACTGCCTTGTTGCTGAAATGTGCTATACAAATAAACTTGATAAATTGATAAAAAATTGAAAAGTGGGCAGGTCTTGTATTTGCAAGTCTAAAGTCTCTAATGTTTCTTGAGGTGAATGAAGAGATGCAGGCCAGTGACCCTGTGGTTGGAGCACCAATGGGAGTTGCTGGCGTTCAGAGTCGATCTGAAGATGAAGAGTCTCTCTGCGTAAAAGATGTGAAAAGGACAGCGACCCAAGCGTTTGGAGGCAGTGTTCCAAAACGGAGAAGTTCATCTAGGTTTGATTCATAACCGACTGTACATTGAACTATTACAGTAGCTCTGTAGTTGGGCAGTAATTGCTTTGTTGCTGCTTTAAATACTTGTTATCTGTGGTAGATGTTCAAATTTAAAGCACACCTGTTTATCTACATATTAAGGTCAATAAAGAGAAAGAAGTTTGATGATGAGCTTGTGGAGAGTAGTCTTGTGAAGTCGTCCAGCAGAGTAAAAGGCCCTCCTGTCATCGAGCCAATTCGATGTTTGAGCAGTGAACCTTCATCTGTTGAGAAGAAAAAGGTATAAAACATGAAAAGTATTAACTCTTAGTGGAATGCGAGTCCAAAAATAATACATTTTGAAGAATGGCTGGGAATGTCAAGGATTTTTTGGTAAATTTTAGGTAACTAAATCAAGCACAGCTCTCACTCCCCCTCTGACAATGGTAATAAATCCCACACCTATGGCCAAAAGACTGAAGAAGAGCAAGCAACCTTTGCATATTACTAAAGACTTGGGACGATGGAAACCTACAGATGATCTGCTGCTTATAAATGCTGTGCTACAGGTGAGGCCTAGAAAAACATTACACTTTTTAATTTTGACTTAAATGACTCTTAGTTTTTGTCAGTTTATAATCTGATGAGACAAACAGATAATTAATGTGCTTGTGTTTTATTTATTTGTTTTTAGACTACTGATCTGACTGCCGTTCATCTCGGGGTGAAGTTCAGCTGTCGCTTCAGTTTGCGGGAAATTAAAGAGAGGTGGTATGCTTTGCTGTACGATCCCGTCATCTCAAAGTAAGAGACAGAGCATTTATATGTTGCTGTTATTACGCTTTTTTTAGTTCCTGAGTTTGTCTTCTTATTTCTGTCGCTGTTGTTAAGAACTTTGCTGTGTTTGTCTGTTTGAACAGGCTGGCTTGGCAGGCTATGCGGCAGCTTCATCCTGAGGCAATTGCAGCGATCCAAAGCAAAGCTCTTTTTAGTCAGACAGAACAGGCACTGCTTGCCAAAATTGGTTCAGTAAGTCACATAATACTTAACTTTTTATGAATATATAAGATCAGTTGGTCAGGTTTTCAAATGAAAAGCTTTCCTCCTTAATGAGACATAACTTGTATAACTTCATCAGGTTGTTTTGTTTCCAAAGAAGGTTTGATTAATGTTTCTTTCTAAAACAGACCAGTCAGCCCAAACTGGACATTTTCCAGGAACTTCTGAGCAAACACCCCAGTGTCTTTCACCCATCACGTACACCCAAGAGCCTGATGGTTCATTGGCAGCTGCTTAAGCAGTACTACCTTCTCGACGACCAGAGTGGTAACTGTAGTTCCTCACACATTTCTTCTGAAGTGTTCATGAAAAGCTGTTTGTTTAGTTAAAATAAATAACAAATATAACTTTATACTTTTTATATAAAAGCACTGTTAACTGATTGTGTTGCAGTACAGCCCCTCCCTAAAGGTGACCAAGTCCTCAACTTTTCTGATGCTGAGCAGATGGTCGATGAAGCAAAGTTAAAGTAAGTCTATTGTTCAGTTTGCAAAATTTATGTTTTTATTGCTGATGATATCTTTCAGTATAACACTTTTTTCTAGCATTTATATATGTGCTTTGTTCATACAGGGAAAGTAGAGACGAGGTGTTGGAACATGGTAAGAAATTAGATTTTCTTGTGGTCTTTTTAATACATCTGAACTTGTATAGCTGAAACTACTATCTCTCTCTCTCTCGCTCTCTCTCTCTCTCTCTCTCTCTTTCTATATATATATATATATATATATATATATATATATATATATTAGGGGTGCAACGATACAGAAAATTCACGATTCGGT
>JARVJO010000365.1:20965644-21016588 GCA_031762555.1 Cynodonichthys magdalenae
TTTTCCTGCATCTAGAAATCATTTCTGATCGTGCAGAGAGCAGAATCTAAGCAGAAACACACGTTGGACACATTTGCTTCTATTTTACATATTTAAATACAGGCGTGTCAGACAAGGAGTCTGAGGTGCGCACGGTTCCACCTTCGTTGGGATGTATAAAGGAAATATGCGCAGAAACATGCGTGCGCACGGTTTTATACATCTGAATATTTTGTGCGGCGCAATTTTCGAAACTTGTCTGTACGCCAACTTTGAAGAATCTGGAATATAAGACATATTTTCAGTTGTTTCACACTTTTTGTTAAGTATATAATTCCACATGTGTTGATTCGTAGTTTTGATGCCTTCAGTGTCAATCTACAATTTTCATAGTCATTAAAATAAAGAAAACTCTTTGAATGAGAAGGTGTGTCCAAACTTTTGGTCTGTACGGTAAGTCAAACATTTCTGGTAATTTTGGCTTAGTGTGAGCCATGACTGTGCTCTGGTGTGAAGAGACAAAAAATTCTGTGTTTCTGAAAGAAAAAGTATAAAATGTTTGCAATAAAAATGGAGATAAATAGTAAATTATGCACAAAGCCAGAAAATTTAAATAAATAAATAGTCCTTCTGTTGCTGATTTGTCAGATCTAGATCTTTTTTAAAGTAAAATTGAAATCATGCATTTTGAATTTCAGTGTACTGGAAATGGTGAGGTTTTCTAATCTAACACCAACCGCTTTTTGCTGATTTTTCGTTTTTTTTTTTTTTTTCTGGCTCCTTGGTGTGAAACTGCAGAAGTGCCAGTCCAGCAGATTAAAGCTAGTTTGTCATCATGGTCTGTTTTTAGATAAACTGCTAAGAAAAGACAAGGAAATTAAGATTTTTTTACAGTTTAGCAGAAGCAAATGTAATCCTATAATGTTCCTTTAATATTGATCTACAAAAGTTTTTTTTCCCATGCTAGTATAAAAATCTCTTTTTTGAAGTGATTTATCAGCCCCCAGGAAGACTTTTAATTATTTTTTCCAGAACATCTGGATGTGTGATAAACAGGATATAAATGTAATTCAAACAGCCGCCTTATTTATGCGTTTACAGGAGGAAAAAGTTTTTAATATTTGTTTTTTTACTTACATTGTCATGTAATGTCAAAACTAATTAGATACATGTTTGTCTGTGAACTTTAAGTATTTTGTTAATGAATGACAGGATTGTTTTTTGTCTTAATAGATTTGAAACCTGCAACGGATTCAGTCCAGATGTTTTTTTTTTTTCTGCAAGTTGTTTTCTGTGACTGCAAAAGACTTGAGTAACAATAAAATATGGCATCTTTCAGGAAGTTTCATTCTGTCTCAGTCTGACTCATAAGCAGATGGAACTGTTCTGCCGATAATCTGGTCCATGTGAATATAAACTCTTGACATCTCTTAAGAAAAAAAAAAAGTGTGGGAAATAATTTAGCAATAACTCAAATACCATCAGCTTATCGTTAAACATAAATACTACAAAGATGAGGAGCTGCACAACCCTTGTAAACACTCCTCCTGCATCTCCCTGCTTTTTGTCCTGTTTTACTTCCCAGTAAAAAAACTGTCATAACAGTGACAAACACAGGAATTATAAAACTGATAACTGGTAACTTGGTAAGCATCCAGACAAATGTGTCACAGTAAACTCAAATGTATGTTTGTGTCAGAGAGATTTAGACAAAATCATCCAATGTTGAGAAATGACGGAGTTTGTAGACATTTTTGGTCAGACCTCAAAAATAAGATTTGTGTATTGTGACTAGCTCATTTGTTAAACTGATTGACTCATTGACCCAAAGTACAATTTATAAAAGAGATGATTTACTTTCTGAAAATTTGTAAAGCAGTTGATGAGAATTATTTTTTCCTTTCAGTGTTTTTCCTAATTCCTCAAATTACAAAATAAGTTTGAAAAATAAACATTTATTTTGAGGCAAACCATGAACTCACGTCTTGATCTCACCTGTTATTCTGGCTAATACTTTTATAATTACACCTCTGAAATCTACCATGTCTAATGTTAATACTTTGTGACAGTATTTATTCATTGAACCACAAACCTTCCTAAAATGGTCAAAAACATGTATTTTATAATCTTTGTTAAAAAAAAAAAAAGGGGAAATAAAATTTAGCTGAATCTGCTTAGTCTTAACCTTTTAAATAAATAGTAATTTGCTGGTAGTAGCGGATGAGTACAAATAACTCATTGTCTTAAATGTCATGCAATAGGAAATTTGAATTTCAGATTTCCTATTGCAATCAGAACTCCAAGGTGCAGAAAGTAGATGGTGAGCATGTTTGAGATGCTCTGGATTGATGTATGACAGGATGTTCCAGTTTCTGCCAATATCCATCAGCTTTCCACAGCCATTGAAGTAGAGTGGACCAACATTTTGAAGAAAATTTTGTAATTGATCAACTGAATGTTTGATGCAGTTTTATATTTACACTTTGTGATTATTGCAGCAGTAAGTTTAAAACAGACAGATTTGGTGTGTGTTATCAATGTGTTCTGTCTGTAAACAAAAATGAGTTACGCTCTACGTCTGATGTAAAAGTTCCCACCTTCAGGGGTTGTAACCAGGAAGAGACTGAGGAGGTTATAATGTTGAAGTTATGGGAGTTTTGCAGAGTCTCTGTTCAGATCCAGTCTGGACAGACTGAGCTGCTTTGTTTGGATTATCTCAAGGCCTTAAACTGAGGCCTGCGCTGTGGTGTGTACTGCTGTACCTGATAAGAGTCAGAGACGAGAATAAAGTTTTTCAGAGTAAATCCAGTGGATTCCTGCATTTATTTGGACATACCATTTTGAACATTGCATTTTTTATTCTACAATTCCACATTCAACAATCAACAATCTGATCAACTTTATGTGAAGGAGACGGGTTGCACTGTGTGAGACAAGTGGTCGTCACACCAGATACTGACTGGTTTTTAGACCTCCCCTCCCCCACAATAAATGAAAACCGCACATTTCAGAGTGGCCTTTTATTGTGTCCAGCCTAGGCACACCTGTGCAATAATCATGCCCTCTAATCAGCATCTTGATATGCCACACCTGCGAGGTGGGATGGATTATATATACATAAGGGAAGTGCCCCCTAACACAGATTTACACCAATTTCAGATCAGTATTTGAAAGAAAGGTCTATTATGTACATAAAAAGTATTAGATCTTTGGGTTTATCTCATGAAAAATGTTAGCAAAACAGTGTTGCATTTATAATTTTGTTCAGTGTAGTTTAAGACAATACATTTTTGAAGCTCTCATGGGCCACATAAAACGATGTGGAAGGTCACATTTGGCCCACGAGCTTTAAGTTTGACACCTGCTCAAAATGAATACAACTTTAAACATGTTAAACAGGTTTTCACATCTGTCTCAGATGTTAGTTTAACTTTAAAAAGAAGGAGACACCCACTCACTGCTCTTGCGCAACATTAAAATCTACTGATAGTTTGAACAATTTAGCTCAGTCGAAAACTTAAATGGTTTGTTTTCTGAGGACAAGAAGAATGTGGAGACCAGAGGCAAGACTCATCCTGTGGTTATAGGCCTACTTTTAATTTGTGATTAAATCCAGTCATGTGAAGACCAGAGAACAAACAAAATGCCTGATCACAGGGTGGGAAAGGTTTTGTTCAGACAGTGTGCCCTCACTTCTAACTTTTAATGAAGCTAGACTATTTTTTTTTAAAATGGTGTCTCGACTCAATAAACCAGTGTGGAGGAGCTGCAGCAGGAGCTCCTCATCTCCCCCCCCGAACAGCTGGACAGTTTAACAGCTGAGGTCAGCCCCCTGCTCTCATTCCTCAGAGGTGGATCATCACAGCCACGGGGCTGACTCATCCACATCGGAGTTAAAAACCCCTGGAGTGTGCAGGAAACAAAGAGTCTGCTGTTTGACTCTGCTGAACACTCCTCGGGCTTTAAGCACCCGATCTTTGGACCGCAGGAACCAGAAACTTATCGATGATGGAGTTTCCAGAGCTGCTGCTGCTGCTGGTGCTCAGCCTGCATGGAGCAACATGTGCAGTGGTTCAGTGGGCAGAGCTGGACGAAGCAAAGGTAAAATCAGAACACTTATTTCCACTTTTTTTAATTCAAACCCTTCTTTTATAATATAAATAGGACAAATGTTTGAATGCACAGGCGTATCTGAGGCAGTACGGCTACCTGACTGTTCCCACTGATCCAACTGATCCAACTGATCCAACAGACAACCTGGAGGAGCTCATTGAAGCTCTTAGGTAACAATATTTATGACTTTTAAGAAAACATAGATGATGTTCATGTTGCCATAACTGTTAGATCAGGATATGCTATAAAGAAGCTTCCTACAAAGAATCCAGTTAGTTTTCTTCGTTTTTCATCCTTAGTTTCCAGATGTTTGATTTGCCTCTTGTCCTGTCAGAGTCTTCCAGAGAGTGAATGATCTGCCACCTACTGGAGAGGTGGATAAAGAAACTCTGGAGGTGATGAGACAGCCTCGCTGTGGTTTGGAGGATCCCTTTAATAAGAAATTCCTCAAGTACAGAGTGATGGGTGAGTCACAGAATAAACATCAGAGGTTAGAAAATTTATTTAAATCATAAAAAAAACATGTTTGACCCAGTTGGCTGATGTGTAATGTGTTAGTGCAATACAAAACTGTTGATTTTGTTTCGCAAAATTTCAGAAATAAGAATAGTTTTGCTTAAAAGGTGAGAATAATTATATTGATACCAATGGTCATAAATGGTATCAAACTATCAAGCCTGCTTTAAAAATTTACTGTCACAGATACAGACAAAATAATATAGCAACTTCAAAACTTCAACTTTGTCTAAAACCAAGATAAATGACAATATTTGAGTCACAAACGTAAAAATACAGTTAAATGTGTAAAATATTTCATTAATGTTATTTAATAGTAAGATGGTCCCAAACACAGGAAGACAACAGGCAGGTTTTGAATGGAAACTTTGATAGTCAAGTTTACCAGTATTGTATAAAGTACTACAAAGTGATACTTGAGTAAAAGTACAAGTATCTTACCATAAAATTACTTTGGTAAAAATTAAAGTCTCCTATAAGAATATTACTTGAGTAAAAGTTTTAAAGTAAAGGATTTTTTTTTACTTAAGTATCAAAAGTAAATTTCTGAAATAAAATTTACTTAAAGTATTAAAAGTAAAAGTATTGAGTAAAAATGAGAAGTTAGATTTTCCATATTGACATTTTTTGAGGTGACCTCTCCAAAAGAACTTCAAAGGCCGAGAAGACTATAACATCATATTAAAATGTTAGTGTACAGATGGAGTGTGACATGATTTGTGTCAATTGGAGCAAAATTTATCTGGATAGTATTTTGTATATTTTTTTAACAATAAGCCGGAATGCAAACAAGCAAAACTGTAATAAGAATAACGACTTTCTTGCCCTTTCAAAAAATGTAAGGAGTAGAAAGTACAGATAACTCTGTGAAAATGTAAGGAGTAAAAATAATTACTCAAGTAAAGTACAGATAACCATAATTTCTACTTAAGTAAAGTAACAAAGTATTTATACTTAGTTACTTTACAACTCTGAAGTTTACAGACAAAAACAGGACCAACAGGAGGATTTGTGAAAAAACTGTTGAAAACCAGAAAAGTATGGATTGTTTTGGCCAACAGGAAACCAGGACAAAAGTTTTTATATCTTTTAAAAGTCACTTTGGCTGTTTTTGTTCTGGTCTGTTTTGTGACTATTTAGTCCTCAAAACTTTTATTTGGTCTTTTCTGAACTCCTGCTTCAGAGTAGAGGGTTTCTTGGCTCGATTGTAGCCAGAAATATATTTACAGATGGATCTGATCAAAGTGGGTGGATCACAATATTTAACATAGCGTGTCACATACAGAAAAAATAACTTTCACTGTTGTAAGGCTGGTTTGTTGTATGAGCTTCTTCTAAATGCATTTAGTCCTCAATCAAACTGCTTTAAATTAAAACAAAACCCCACATCTTACAGCTGTAGCATCCTCAGTTGTTGATGGTGAATCTTACCTGAATGAGTGATTTGGTCTGATGGTCGTTGGTGTGTTTCACAATCACAGGGTTCCTTTGGCAGAAAACAAACATGTAGGTAAAAACTGCACCACAGTAGGACTAGCAGTCTCCATAAAAATGAAAAGAATCCTTTCAACTATTATGTTTGAAAGCGCCTTACTGGGCAGGGTGATTACTGATTGAAAACAGGTGTGCTGATTACTAATGAGGCACAGCTGGGTGCTTGATGCAAAGACCCCCTAACAAAGAACATTTAGTGACTTTTTTCTGTCTTTCTTTCAGGTCGATGGAGAAAAAAGAGTCTCACCTATCGCATCCACAACTACACGCCTGACATGTTGAAGTCAGAGGTCAGGTCGGCCATCAGTTCTGCCTTCCAGTACTGGAGCGACGTGGCGGCTCTGACCTTCAGAGAGGTGGACTACGGCCGAGCAGACATAAGAATCTTGTTTCATAAAAAAGATGGTTACTGCTCCGTCCCGTTTGATGGCCGTGGTTTGTTTTCTTTCTGAAACATATTCATTGATTTTCCACAGAAACCTGTCGCTCGGCCCCCGTTTCATGTGATCATCTCTCTCTCTCTCTCTCTCTCTCTCTCTCTCTCTCTCTCTTTCTTTTCTGTGTGTCTGCTCCCTGCAGGTCAGGTTCTGGCTCACGCTGAACCACCAGATTCTGGTGTCGTCCATTTTGACGAGGACGAGTTCTGGACAGAAGGAACGTACTACGGGACTAATCTGCGTATTGTAGCGGCCCATGAAATAGGCCACGCTCTCGGCCTGGGTCACTCCCAGTTCAGGAGTGCTCTGATGGCGCCTGTTTACGCTGGTTACCGTGCCAACTTCAGGCTGCATGCAGATGATGTGAAAGGCATCCAGGCTCTGTATGGTGAGTGAACTCAGGGACCCAACAGATTCTTCATTATTATGGGTTGGACAGTTTTGTTCTCTGTTCCTTTCTAAACCCCCATTTTAATTTCTGCTCAATGATTAAAGTGATATTTCAGATCTTTAAAAGTGGCGTTCACTAGAAAGATTATGAAGTGTCACTGTCTTACCTGCTAAAGGATAACTCTTAAATTAAGTCTTCTGCACCTTATATACATGAGGATTCAAATGCAAGATTGTTCTTTTTTCCCTCAAGTTTTTTTTTTCAGCTTTTTGGTGGGTTACTGTTCATGAAAGGTAAAGTGCTCTCCTTCAAGCAGTGAGTCACACTGATACTGACTCAATGTTTAAAAAACACAACAAGGGGTCTGAGCAAGGAGGTTTGTGGGTAAATCATTGTCACCTAAATATCCGACAACACAGATAAAATGGAAAAGTGTTAAAATAAACATAAATTCCAGGGAGAAACCATTCTGGACAACAAAGATTTTCTCCAAGATGAGATTTAGGGCTTTTTGAAGGGAGCTGGAACTCGTAGATCCTACGTTTCAAAGAACTGTTTAATGTTGCAATATTAGTCATTCCGTACAACTTATGTCACTACGTACAACCGGACCCCCTCCTCTCCTTTTTTCTTCTTCGTCTCAGTTGAAAAGCAAAGGAGCGTGTGAGTGTTTGCATCTGAGGAATGCAGGCAGAAACTGTAAGGAGAAGAAAAAGGATGCCTGTCTGTTACCACTGTTCATTTTGAAGAGCCGTTCAAAACATTCAAGAGTTCAAGTAGACTTAACATGCTTTACATGAGGTGGAACAAAAGTATGCACACACAATCCTGGTTAACACAAAAAGCAATATATATAAAAAACTGATATAAACTGTAAAGTAAAAAACAAATGGTGTGGGCAGTGTGAGTGGGGCCTTTCATGTTGCAGGTGGTCTTCTTCCTGCATCTGGAGTTGTAAATGTCTGTGATGGTGAGGAGGCTGACTCTGATGGTTCTCTGTGCAGCCTTCACCACCCTCTGCAGAGTACCCCCAATTTGTGTTTTCTGCAACAGTAATTTAAAAATATGTAATTAAACTGTTCAAACTATCTGGCTCCCAGCATTCATAGGAATGATCAAATAAAAAAATAAGGAAAGCATTTATTAATTTATTTAAATTGTCACTGTTTTAATTTACTTGTTCTAGGCAAACGGAGCACTCCAGACAGTTCAACTCCTCCAGAGAACCAGATCCCAACACAGAGCAGCTTTGAAAGTGACAGGATCCCTGATCCCTGCACTGCCACACTGGATGCCATCATGCTGGGTGACTACTACCAGAAACTTGTACCGATTTTCTTTTATTTGTTGACTTTTTTTTTCTTCTTTTTTTTCTTTCTTTCCTTTTTTTTTTTTGCTTCACTTAAAACTTTCTAATTTTAATCCTTATTTGCTTGTTCAGGTCCATGGGATAAAACTTTTGCTTTCAGTGGTGAATATGTCTGGACCATCACAGACCTGGGCCATAACACACCTATAAAGATCAACAGACTGTGGAGGGAACTCCCTGGAAACCTGAACGCTGCCGTCCACTCTCAGAGAACCAACAAGACCTATTTTCTTAAAGGTGGACTGATTTTTATTTATTTATTTTTCTGTACAGCTGAGCTTGTGCAGGGTTTCTGCTCTGCAGCTGTCTCCTCTTAAGACTAAATGTTTGAACTTCTTCTGGACACAGGCAGTAAAGTGTGGAGGTACACAAGGTTCACACTTGACTACGGCTACCCCAAACAGGTGAAGCGACTCCCTGCTGATGTCGATGCAGCCTTGTACCTGCAGAAAAACAAGAAGCTGATCTTCATAAAGGTAAACAAAGAGGAGCAGTTTAGATATTTACTTTACCGCCATCTGAAAGGTAGAAGGCTGGCAATGAGGTTTTTCTGTTAGCAAAATGCCTTATGAAGCATTTAACTAATTTCAGTTGATTAACATTTGGAGTCAACCCAATTCAAGATGGCTGCTACAGCTAATCAACATTAGCAAACACAAAAATGGCTCCAACTCAGCTAATTTACAGATGTTGACCTAAACTTTGGTGTGGTAGTAGATGAGACTGATCCTCAACACAGACTCCGAGTACTAAAAGATCGCACAAGATCTTTGTTTTATATTCTGCCTTTACTCACTGGAGACAACTCTGTTTGTCTGTTAGCAAAATATCTCATGATCTACTGGACATAATTTAATGAAACTTACAAAACATTGTCATTAGACATCAAACTACAACTGATTAACTTTTGGAGTTAACTTAATTTTAAATGGCTGTCACAACCAACTGATCTTAAAAAACACAAAAACGCCTATAATTCAGTCAATTATACAGATTTTGGACTAATAGTAGCTGAGACTGATCAACACAGCAAGCACTAAAAGATCACACAAGATCTTTGTTTTAAATTCTGCCTTTACTCACTGGAAAAATTTCTGTTTGTCTGTTAGCAAAATATCTCATGATCTACTGGACAGATTTTAATAAAACTTATAAAGCATAATCATTAGACATCAAACTACAACTGATACAATTTTTTAGACAATTTGATTTAAAATGGCTGACATTCCCAACTCACCATAGAAAACCCAAGAATGCCTATAATTCAGTCAATTTTACAGATATTGAACTAAAACTTGTTGTGGTAGTAGCTGAGAATCATCCCCAATACTCTGAGCATTACACATTGTTGCACCACAACAACAACTTAAAACTTTGACATTGTTGCTGTTTATTTGTTAGCAAAATATCTTAATTGAATTTGAGGTGTCCACAATAGCTGTTACTTTAGAAAACACAAATGGATTCAATTCAGTAATTTTTTTTCAGATATTGAGCTAAAATCTGAATTGGTAGCCGAGAGTGATTTTTTGTCTTATTTTAAATTGAAGTCCCAGGTGTAAAACACTGTGGGTGATTTATATTTAAGATTTTTACAGGTTTTGCCTCCTTCTTCTTTCCTTCCTGTGTGCAGGGATCAGAGTACTGGCAGTTTGATGAGCTGAGCTACAACAGTTTGACTTTCTACCCCAAACCGCTCAACATGCTCTTTACCGGAGTGCCCTCCTCTCCTGACGCGGCCTTCACCTGGACCAACGGCAAGATCTTTTTCTTTAAGAGGGACGAGTACTGGCGAGTGAACCAGCTCCTGCTGAGAGTGGACAGAGGTTACCCTCTGAGCAAGAAGGAGCGCTGGATGCGATGTTAGAGCTCCACCAACAGGGGACAGCAGGTTCACAGACAATAACATGCAGTGATTGGAGAATTATCACTGGTTTGATTTCACTGGATCTGATAAAACCAAGCTACAGTTCAAAGCAGGCTGATGTTTATTATTCTTATGTTTCTTTACATTTTTTTTAGGATTTAAGAATTAGGCCAACTTTACATAATCTTGAAAAGAAATCCAATTCCTTTTGTTCACGTGTGTTTGGTTATATGTTGCAACACTCAGTCATTTGTTGATAAGAGTGTCTGAGATCCTGTGACGTACATTTTTGTATTCTGGTTTATAGCTTTTATATTTAAAAAATGTAAACATTTAAATTGCCCTTGTTGGTTTTTGCTTAAATTCACATGAAAATATGTCCAACATTCACAGCAAAGAAAGGATGATCTGTTCTGCATTGAGCTGTCTTCATTTAAAAAAAAAAAAAAAAAAAGGCCCCACGGCAACAACCAATCAGAGGTTAGGAAATCCTCCTCATGACCCTTTTTATGAAAAATCCTCTGAGTAAGCCTCGTGTTGCCAAGAGCCTGTGGACACAAACAGTGTACATAAATGACTCGTTGGATAAGTTAAAACTGCTTTTTATTAAACACATTCATTTCAATTATGAAAAATCCTATCAACAGGTATTTACAGGTGTGCTGTTCTTGTAAAACCGAAAAGTATTCAGACACAAAAAAGGCAAAAACAAACATGCTTTGATTTTGTCCTTGATTAAAAAAACACTACCAGGTACTAAGTTATTACATAAATTATAAAAAAACATTACTCCAAAAGCATTCACACTAAATTCTTCACCGATTGTACTCAGATGTGGTAAAACAGCTCTAAAGTGGTGCTCTAACGGAACCTGATGAGACCATTTAAGCCACATGCAATATTTGACTCAGACTCCATTTAAAAAAAAAAATCACTTTAAACTTTCCTCAAATCCTATGCCCATACAGCTAGAAACAAGTGAAAGTACAGCCCTTCATGGCTAATTCTTGAAGTACAGTACACCTAACGTCAAACAACAAGGCTTGCTATTATGTATTTAATACACGATGAATGGAAATGAATGGCTGTATTTTGCGAGCTATTCAGGATTTCTGTAAGAAAAGAGGGGCTGCAGTGGTTTTAGAGTCAAACAGGAGTTTAACACCTGCTGTTTTCCTGCAGAGAGCAGCATTTTGTTTAAAAAAAAAAAAAAAGACATCCTTGCTTCAAATCGATTTCACAGCAATAAAACCCTCAGAGACTGGCGCAGCGGATGAGTTCTCTACTCTACGTTAGGAAGACGTGTAACTAATCCTCCTGAAGAAGATCCTCTACGTTAGGAAGACAGCGTGATGGGGGTCTCTTCTGGTCTCTGTGCTGCTCAGACCCTGACGACTGGCGTGGTGGCTGTGAGGGGAACCGTGGAGCTGGTGTCGTAGTCCACGTCGATCACGGTTTGGTTGGCGGTGCCGAGGCTGCTAAGGGAAGTGCCTGTTCCCATCTGTCTGTCTCGCAAACTTTGTAGGTAGCTCTGAAAGGAAGGAAGGATAGGAAGGAAGGACACGGGGAGAGAGAGATGAGCGAGAGACAAAAACGCCAGTTTTTGAGCTTTTAGTCCAACTTGCAGACAGAACTGACTTCGAATACATAGAACTACGAGTCACTACAGCACACGCCATGTCGGGTGACACTGACCGGTGCCAGTAGGTCCCCGGCGTAGCGTTTGACTGGGGTGGGTTTACGACGGTATGTGCCTTCCTGCCCACCTGCCTGCTGTCGTTTCTTGGCGTCCTTCTCACGAATCCGCATCAGCTGGACTCTCTTCTGTCTCCGGCTGAGGACAACTGTGAGAGGGAGGGGATACACATTTAAAGTGTAGGCAAAAAAGTATGTGACTTTACTAATATATAAACTGGTTAAATAGACTGATGATTGATATAACCTTTATATTTAGAACAGGCTTATTTAAGGCCAAAAATGGTGCAAGTCTTATATTAAAGTGTCCTATACTTTAAACTCACTAAACATTTCTGTTTACAAGATGTGCTTGTGTTCCTGCTTATTCAACAAGCTTTACTCTCAAGCTGCAACATATCCTTCTTACTTTTAGTAAAACCCTTCTTAGCAGAGCAGAAAGCACATTTTCTGCTGCAACCAGGAGCCAAAAAAAGTTTTCAAGGAGCATAACTTAAAAAAATTCAGCTTCTACAGCTCATATAAGAAATAAAAAAATCACAATTCCTAGATGTTTAGTATATACTGTAGAAGTCCAACCAGCGCTTCTACATCCACAACCTTTTAAAGATGCATGTATAAAAATACAAGATTTAGGTGCAGAATTTAAGCTTTACTTTAAAGATTTTCATACAAGTAAAAGAGATAGTTTAAAGATTATACACACTTAAAATATTTTTATTATAATTGCACAAAAATTATTAAAATAGCAACATGTAAACCCACAAATTTCATCACAAATTTAATTTTAGTCTTTGCTTTCTGTTTTTTTTTTTCCTGTTTTCAATTCGTCCTTCAGCAACAGAAATACAACTTCACTGTTTATTTTAACACGCTGGCAATATTAAGACAATATTAATGTTTTACTAAATAAAAACACATATTTTCCTTTTCTGGTCTTTATAGAAGTTTCAAAAAGGGAGGTTTTAATTATGCTCCTGCTCCGAAGCAACAGAGCATAATCATATTAATGATTTATGATCACATTATGTTCTCCTTATGTCACTGCAATCTTTGCACTCATCCAAGAATCAAACCACGCTCAGATCCTTCAAAAGCACAAAACGTTACTCCAAAACGTCTCCTGATTTTACCCAGTCGTGTTGCTTTGCTCCAACTCTGCTAAAGCCTCAGGATACGTCATAAAGCAGCAGTGTGTGGCACAAGATGTCATGACAAAACACTCGAATGTATTTATGGTTTAGTGCAGTGGAATTGTAAACAGCCATTTGGTTAATACCAGTTTTATCCATGTGTGGTACCCATTCTTTTTAACTCCTGGATCACTTTCTGAGCATGTTTTGTGTTTGTGTCCATCTGTACTGAAAAGTGCCATCCAATCAGGTCTGCTGCATTTAGGTCAATGTGAGCAGACCATGTATTTCTGTACACTTCACAATGAATCTGTCATTACTTCATCAATAACCATAACTGACCCAGATACACAGGCCCACCACACTGCTTCGATTTACCAGCTCATACTTGCATATATTGGATCATTATCAGCTTCAAATTATGTGTCAGTAGTTTAGAGAGTTCATTTTATTCTTACCTTCAGTATGTGAGAAGCTGCCATCTGTCAGTTTCCACTGGACCAGAACTCCAATAAGGCTAAGAGCGGGCCAGATGCCTAGAATGACCCAGCTGTACCAGCAGAGTGCCGACCCAGGTTTGAGGCGTAAGCAGTCATACACGTGTGAGGCCAAAGCCAGCATCTCCACGAAGTAATCGGCGCACACAGTCATGATAGCTGCTCCGAACACGGCCGTGGAGAGCACCGTGAACAGCTTCTGCCACTGCAGAGTCAGCACGGCGAACAGCATGCCTGCTCCCAGAAGAGTGCCCAATGGCACCCAGATTGTGGTTGGGGTGTAGAACTGGTGAGCCACTAGCAGGCCAGCGAGGGCCAGGAGGAGGCCCAGGAGCAGGCCCGTCATGAAGAGGCCCACACTTCGCACCAGCATGGTGACGAGGCCGCACAGGAGGCCGATGCCGAGACCGATGCCCGCGCTGGCTTCCACGCTCAGCTGCGTGTCAAAAACATGCTCCTTGTGGCACAGCAGGAAGATGATGACCGAGCCAAACATCAGACCAGACAGGAACATGACCGCCTTGAAACATCGGTAACCTGAAAATGCATAAGGGAGAAATCAGGAGCTGAAGAGAGCTTGATGTGATGACATGTGTGATCTGAAAGGGGTGCTCACCAAAGAAGCAGTAGATGATGCCAAAGAGGCAACACATGGAGCAGATGACGGTGGGAATGACCTCATAACTTCGCTCTATTTCCAAACTGCAGGCATCCACATCAGCCACACCCGCCCCTTCTCCTTCAGAGCTCAGCCCAGTGGGATCAGTCATTCTGGTTGAATGTTGGAGACTCCAGGAGCAGCTGAAGGTAACTTTTCAATTATCTGAAGTCCATCTGTGCAGGGTTGGTGACTGTAAGAGAAGAGAATAAAGTGTCAATAGAAAAGAAAAAAGTATGAAACATTTAAAAAAGTTCTACTCTGATAAACGTGATATTCATCTACAACAGGTAAGATATTAATTGTTCATAACGATTCTACAGAAAACCTTAAAAAAATTTAATAACTGGAAACAATGTTTTAAAGGGGAGTATTATATATTTTCCAGGCATATAGTTCAATGCTATACTATTCAGCTGTTATGAAAAATGTTGATTTTGCATAAACCCTCCCATTAAAGCAGTGGTTCTCAATTCTGGTCCTTGTGACCCACTACTCTGCATGTTTTAGTTGTTTCCCTGCTCTTCAGCAGGTCTTTAAGTTCTGCAGAACCCTGCCAATCACTTGTTCATTTAACTCAGGTGTGCCAAAGCAGGGAAACAACTAAAACATGCAGGGTAATGGGTCACGAGGATTGGAATTGAGAACCACTGCATTAAAGGGTCATAACTTTGTTACATTTTATTAAATTTTGATCTGAGTGTAAAAATGTTTCAGTGAATACTTTTTAATAACCGTTTATCTGAGTAAACGGTGACTTTCCTTCTGAAAATACCCTTATCTTTCAGTTATACAAACATAAAAAGAAAAGGATCAAAACCTTTACAGTTAAACAGTGTAAACTTATTGAATTACATATTCAGTTTGTTCCCTTCTCCTCAATGATTCCTGTTTCAGCAGCAGTATGCTCTGTAGTACTCCTGAAAGATTATACAGTATGATATTAAGCTGGCAGGTCTGGAGTAGCCTTAAAGGCAGATGGGTGGACTCCTCTTTCTCAAGCTGCTGGCAGGCCTCCTGCATGAGCTCACCACAGCTGAGATCAGATTACAACTTATTCACGTCGTCTGCTTCACACAAATCGTCAGGAACAGTCAGTTCTGTTTTTGAGGCTCAGTAACTCCCAGCTTTTCTCATTTTTTTGTCTTCTCCATTGTCACTCCTCCACCTAAAACATGTCCTAACTTAAATATGACTTTTAAATCCTAAACGTGACAACTGTTTTGCCTTTTGCCTCAAACACACGACTGTATAATTTGTGCGTCCTGTCCAGGAATGACTTTACTTGGAAAAAATGAGGCCTCTGGAAAGTTCTCCTTTCTTCTTTGGTCACGTTCAGCACCTATTTTCTTTTAGGTTTTCTATCATCAACAATGGCACGTCTCCATTCTGCCCTGACAGAACTGAGGACATGTTCAGAACTTTTCTCTGAGAAGCAAATACAACCTAAAGTCTGCAATGACTAAAAGCTTATAAAGTATTTTATGAATCAGTTTTGCAAACCGTACAAACTGTTCTAACATAAAGACAAAGAACAGCTGTGTTAAAAAAAAAAAAAAAAAAAAAAAGGAAAACAAGGCATGAAAACAATCTCAGCTAAAGAGAGAAAAAAGAAACCCAGAGCAGGAAGACAGCAGATATGACAGCTGGGTGTGTATCTGTGAGGGTTAACATGAGGGAAAACTCAAAGGAAACTTGAAATTTCTAGCAGATGTGAATATGACTGCTAGTGTAAGAAAAAAAACTGCAACTATTTATGACACTGAATGGTATAAAAAGATTTTTAAAATGACTTGTTTTTTCTCTGGTTTTGGCTGTGATGTAATCTGTCCCTCTGCGTTACTTTAAATTCAATACAAAAAAAAGACGACTGAAGTAAATTAAATGAAAAACTGATTTATGTATAACTATTTTGTGGACAAAATGAAGCAAACAAATTGTAAGTTGACAGTTTTGATTTTGTCAATGGTTGCTGGTTTGTTCCAATGCATTTTCCCCTACTTGACTTTTATCCAACATGACTCCTGGTTGGTTTGAATATGAAAAACTTTCCACCAACTAGCTTCCTGCACAGAGCTTCAGACTGAACTCACCTGTACACAAGGTTACTTTAACTCTTTTTCTTTATATACAAAGATAAATGGCTAAATCTAAACAAAACATAAGACAATCAAATCTCAGCAGAAAGTAAACTAGACATATCATTGCCTATTATTTGTTTTCAAACTTGGTTGTGGTCATTTTACTGGATTAAGACTAAGCACCAAAAGAAAAATGACTGCATTTTAGTTTTATAAGTCATGTTTTAATTAGCTATAAAGTCAACACTAGCTGTGTGAAGTAGTGCACTCCCTTCACTCCCATGACTCAAGTTACCTCCCTTCATCACAATGGTGTCCTGTGTCAGGCGGGCTTGGAAGTCAATGCTGCTGTGGGAGAATAGAGCCATTATGGGGCAAAACAAAGACTCTGAGGCCCATGCTGTGACCTCTAGTGGCACTCAGAGGAAACCATGCAGACAAAAAAAAAAAAAAAAAGAAGACCACATAAAGATGCCAGAGAGTAGCAGGGAAGCTGCCCCAGTTTGCTTAAAGATGCGTTCCAGCTATTTGTATTCAGCGAGCTGGTAAGGGACTGAAGCAGGGGGGCCGGACTAGAATCTTTGAACTTCCTGGAGGCTCACAAAACTTTCTAATAGTGTATTTTTAACTAATTCAATGCATGTCAACAGCAAACACTGCATAAGGCTGTGATTCAGTTTATCAAAGAATTGCACCGACTGCAGTTTTTTAGTCTAAGTCCGATTTTTGTAGAACTCTGATCTGCCAACATCAGTTTTGAACTATTCTGATTCCTCCATGGATTATTATTGACAACACAGTGAATCCCGGCAATGTTGTTTCACAATTTGCAGACTCTGTCTTTCGCAGATTTTTTCATGGAATCCAGTAGTTTGCAGTAATTCCTGTAATATCGTGAAAACCGGAAATACAATACAGTAAGGAACGCTGGTTTTATTTCTTTCATGCTTTTTCATGAGTTTACAATTTACTAATTTTGTTGCATATTTAATAATGTAAATTCAGTTCCATATTAAAAAAGAACAGTACAGTGCGTGAGGTATGCACAGTGCTGTTCATGTGGTTTTGTTTGGCTCCTAACGCATTAAGATGCCACCCAAACGTGCTGTAGGCCTTCCTGTATATTTTTGTAATTTTGTGTGGAGTTATGATTTTTGATGGCAAGTTTGCATAAGAAAACAATAGAATATGTACACATTTAAAAAGTGTTTTATCCAAAATAAGATCCGACAGGGTGTTCGGACTCTGTTGAGAGATATCTTACTGTAAAAACAGGTTATTAGAAATGGTTAGCCTGGTTAAGCCTCTTAACTTTACTCTTTGTTTTTAAATACCTCACATTAAAATTAGCTGACTTGAGTCTTCCTTGCTCAGTAAAAAAGACTTCTACAATGAATACAGGATATTACACCCTTTTTCATGGAGATTTTAATAGGAGCAACTGGCGAATCAGTGCTGCCTTAATTTTACAATAAATGCTCAGCCTGATTAGAGTCAACATGTTTTGCACTTCACTGCATATCATTTATCATGTTGCTACCTAACTTCTGATCCACGCTATTTCAGATCAATAGGTGAGAGGAGGGACACATATCGGTCCACTGTGGGGCCATGTTTCAGTCAGTAAATGTTAAATGTTAAACAATTAGTTAGCCATCACTTGTAATTATTCAATAGATGGCAAAAAAGGAATCTGACAGATTATAAATGAACAATTCAGATGAGAGTAGAACTTTTTCCTTTGTCTTGAGTTCACTTTGCTTGAATTGTGGGGGTGCTGAGCTCAGCTGCTGAAGAAAAGGCAAGGCTGACTTCAAGTTCCCCACATATCTAATTTGGGTATTTAATCGAGGGGTGAGTGCATGTGATCACAGGATTCTGCAGGCGCTCCACTAACTTGACTGCTAAGACCAGCTGAGAGGCCGAAAACCTGCCGTGTTACGACTTAACTGTCTCACAACCTTGTTTAAAGAGACAACCAAGAATGTAATAGAGGCACAAAGGAGCAAACAGTTGGAGCTGTAAATTACACCACCTTCAGCTGAACAGCTGAGAGACTGATCACTTGACAACAGGAACCATGGGAACACAGTTTAATGGTCCCAGCGGGGATATAAAGTGATGCAATAATGTGTTAAGTATAAAAGCGTACTGTACACACATAAATATGAACCTTCCAACAGTGTTTATCTACACCATATACAGCAAGGCATCAAGTGTCCCCCTACTGAGCTTCCTGTCCCTCCAAAGCAGGAAGTCCAGGACCAGATGAGGAAGTGGAACATCATGTTTCAGCAGGAACTGAGTCGTGTGTTTGTGAGATGGAGCACGGACAGATCAGACTTTGATTTTCAAAGCTGAGGTAGATGTCTGATTGGGAAAAAATTGACTGAGACTTAGAAAAACCTTTTGAACATATCTAGTACTCATGTGAACTGTTAGAGCTGATAAATTAGTCCAAAGGAATTTTTTATTTTTTTATCTTGAGAAGGAATTTTGTACATAGCAACTTTAATAACTTTTATTTGGAAAAAATAACCAAATAAAAGACACTTTTTGCTCTTACCAAACTTTCTCCACGTAATCAAACTGAAACTAAAATTGAGCCCTTTTAACTTCAGTTTGCAACAACTAAAAACCAATAATGTTTCGTTGTCGTTGTCTTTGCCACTAGTCAAACACTGGTTCTTGTGACTATTTGGTTTGTTTATTTACCATTTCAGATTTACTGTCCTCAGTCATTCTTTCTAACCTCTAAAACTTAACACACCCACAAAAATAAATACAACTGTGAAACTGGAACATTGCAGGGACTGTTTGATACCTTTGCTTGTATCTGTACTTTGTTGAATGTAGTCCTCTCCTAAAACCTAAGTAGATTATGTTTGGCTCATGGGACAGTTTTAGATAAACCAACGTATTTTACACAAGTGTCAAACTTTGGTTCTAGGAAATGTGTGTTTTTCTACTCGAGGTTTGCTTTTTTTCTGTCCACATTTTCTCACTGCTATAAAACTAAACACAAGCACATATGAATACACATGGCAACAAAATGTAAGCTTCGCAGCTGCTATTGATTAACTCACATGGGTCATACGTTCATACACTTAAAAAACTCTGTGCAGTTGAGTAATCTCAACCTATTGGATACATTTTTGCTAAAAAAACATTTTAAATGTCTCCTAAAGATATATGGGTTCCAAATTATTTTTTGTGCAAATTTTTTTTTTTTTTTACAAAAGTCAACCAAATCAACACAATCAAAAGTTTTATTTTCCACAAAGCACATTCAGTGTTAGAACCTTAGATAAGATAAGATAAACCTTTATTGTCCACCAAGGTGGAAATTTTAGATTATGGTAAACCGAACCAGGGTACCTAAAGTACTTTACAACACAAACTGTGCCCTCACTTACCCATCCACACACATTAACACAACACTCTACTACAACTATACAAAGCTAATGATTCTTGAGTCTAATCCGTGATTTAAATTACATTTATGCACCAATGGGACACACATCGGCAGCAGTGAGGGGTCTCGGCCTAGGACACCGAGGCGTGTATACTCTCTTATTAGAAGACAACTGCTCCAACCACTCGTCCACAGCCTCCCCATAGCGGACACAACTTTTTCAATAGCAATATCATTGTTCTAAACAATAGAAGTCTTTCAACTTCAGACTTCAGAGAGCTACTTATAAAGAAACGGGAATAAACAGACGCAGTGACACAAAGCCCCTGTTCAGAGACAACTGTGGTGATGGAGTACGAATAAGTGCGTAACAGACACTGCACATGCTCATTAACGCCAAGATTCCCATCCACAGATTAGACGACAGCAAGTGTGAGTTGTAATTCAGAGGCAGAGAGTGGGGTGGGTGACGTGTGCGGTAAGGAGGGGCAGCTCCATAACGCTCTATTAAAGTCTGTGGTAGAGAGAAGCATGTGGTAGACGATGGCCATATGTTGAGAGCGTGACAGTGAAGCTCTGAATATATAATAGGATGTTGATGAACAGGTTGGAAAAGAGGGCCTAAATGTAACCACTGATTATGCAAAATGTCTCTGGGCAAAATACCACTACACTTTTCTGTATAAACACGCCAAAGAACTTTCACATTCAGGATGTGATATGAATACAACTTTAATGGGTAAGCCAAATTACTCTTTAAAATTAGGTTTAAACTAATCATTTGCACAAAAAAATACACTTACAGAAGAAAAGTCATGACATAAAACACAGCAGTGGTTCAGACCACCAGTGCAGCGCTCAAATATGTCGGCAGCTCTGTCATTTCAAGCTACCATTTACTGTAACCCCCTTTGTTAGATTCCAGTCTTCAGTAATTGTACCTCCTACGGCGATCTCACAAGCTTTAAATATCATGTATGTCCTTCATTTTTCCCTGGGATGCCAACTCACCACCCTCTTATCGGACCAGTGTTTACAGAGCTGTGTATGAAAAGTCCACGAATGGATGATTCAGACTGTGTGGCATCACTTTCGTTGTGGTTACCATCATGTGACAGGGAGTTTTTCTCTGCACCCAGATCCATGCATTTCAGGTTTTAAAAAAGTTGTTTTATTCTTTGTTACAGCTGTCCCATACACTGCTTCTGTGACAGCAACATAAAAATTTAAAGAAAATTTAGCGTTTAGTAGTTTACAACAATGTAATTAGCGACAGGTAATCACCCTTTATCAAAATAAGAGCAAAATAAAAAGATGAGAGGTTTAATTTTCACCAACCTCTGCTTTTTATGCCTCTTTTCTTGTCATCCATTTTTTATTTCTACAAAAAAGGAAGGGTTTCCTGTCTGCTTTTTCTAAGGGATTGAACATATGGTGAAGGCTGACAGAGTAGGTCATATACTGAGTGGGTGTATAGTTCACAATGCATGCAATCAGCACAGGAAAGAAAAGACCTGTAGGTTGTTATCATACTACCCAAAAAAACCCTTTCATCACATAGAAGATGCACAAGACGAGACATATGTCCACGTACAATTTAGTGCAAATGTTTTTTGTTCAGGCACAAAAGGCTCCTAAACTCAATGCTGGTGTCAACACATAACACAAAACTCATTTTAAGGCAATTTGTTCCCACTTTTTCATTGAAAATCACTCATTCATTGAATCACTCGGTTGAATCGAAGAAAAACAACAAAGAAAACACAGTTTGACACACAAAATACCATTAAAGCACCAACAAAAAGCTAACTGCAAACTTGTCACATGATCAACTGAAGGATGACAGATCTCTCAGGTTCTGTGTCAGGTCTTTACTTGACTTTCTTTATCTACTCCTTCAAAACATGGCATTCAGATAATGATTGTATTTTTGGCTCCGACAGTTCTTCTTTTGTCCTCTTCTCTCATAAAAAAACAATCTGTACAAAATGTTGTCATGCAGGGATAAGGGCTGGACAAAAAGAAACCAGACTCAGAAAACAAAAACTTTGAAAGAACCTCAGAAAGTCTGAAGAGCTATTGAGTAACACAAGTTTAAAAGATTAGATGAAAATCTAGACTTTTGAAAGCAATCTATTAAGAACTGAAGGCTGGGTTAAACTTATGTAGAATGTTTATATTTAATAGGGATTAAAAATGAATCTACGACAATATCTGAATTTTGCATTTGGTCTTTAAGCAGTCATAAGGACCAGCTTTTTATTTTAGACTCATCTTGGGCAGAACTCAAAAGTTGCTTATTATCTACTAATTAAAACACATTTCTGGCACTTTTTGTGTGAATGTCTGATTTATTGCTTATGACTAAAGCCTCATTAATTAATTGCCTATAAAGACTGGAGGACGTTTGTATTATGTTGATTAAAAAGTAAAAGTGCAGCCTGGCTACGTGTTCTTACAATTACAGCTGGAATATTAACTAAAAATGTAAACGTACCTATTGTAAAAGCACTACATATGTTCACTGACATTGCCTCGTTTTGTTTAAACAGAAAACTCAGGTGCTATATGCAATAATTATTTATCTTTAAGTGTAAAAACTTACCTCCGGAGCCTGGCTCCTGTAACTTCTTTAATCAGACAGGAAAACCATTCAGAAACACAAAGAGTACCAGAGAAAACCGGTTTTCTCTCAACTTATCCCCGGGCTCTTTATGAACTCCAAAACCTGCAGCAGCAGCGATTTTCCTCAACTATTATTTGTTTGTTCCTGCTTCACGTAAATGTTAAATTAAAACCTCGCCCAGGCGCGGCTGCAGATGTGTGGAGGGAGGTTAGCTCCGGGGGGGTTAGCCGGCTTTCAACTCACTCTGTCCGGAACTTTAACCGGTCGAGTTTCCGTCCTCACAACAGTCCATGTCAGCCTCCTCGGACGGTCCAGCCGCGGCTCCTCTCTCTTCCCCTGCCCGCTGAACTGAACCGAACAACAATGGAGGAAAAGTTTTCCCTCCTTCCCTCCGCCCGGAGGCCAGTCCTCCTCCTCCCCTCACTGCCTCCGTCCAGGAGCGGCGGTTGGCCGTTGAAAACCCCGAGGAGGGGGGCAGAGTGGGGGCGACAGGCTGCTTATTTGAATTTTCACCCTTACTTGTAAATAAGGGAGACAATAGTGAGCTAACATTAAAAACAGTAGGCTAAATTAATTCACACCAAGCCATTGTTTTCCTACTCAAAATGTTAACTCGTCTCTCACTAAATCTAATCTTCACTAACAAAGGAAAATCTAATTTCTATAGAGTAAGGTAAAAAAATAAAAGAAAGAAAAGTGATTGCTTATTCACCCAGTTTTAAAGTGCCTGCAACATCACATTTTTGTGATTAACATGAATGCCATTTTGGAAAGATGCATACACATAAACTCCCTCTAACCAACAATCTGTAAACCTAACAGTGTATAGTATATTTACAACAGTGTATGTCGGGGGGGTGGCTCAGCAATTTCTCACAGGCATGTCTGAGACGTAAAGTAATTTAGATTTTTTTCTAATTCTGTCAAAATTTCTCTATATGTGCAAAAAGCTGGAAAATCTGTGTAGTTTACGGACAATCAAAAGTATAATAACATTAATAAAGCATTTGCAGAACTATGATTCAGTGGTTAGCACTGATGCATCACAGCAAGAAGGTCCTGGGTTTGATCCCTGCTTCGGACCTGAGGTCTTTTTGTACAGTGTTTGCATGTTCTCCTTATGTTTGTGTGGGTTTTCTTCAGGCGCTCCAGTTTCCTCCCACAATTCCCCCCATGCAAATCTCAATGGGATTTGCCTGGTTAAATAAAGGTCAATAAATAAAAATCAAAAACAAATTACACAGCTGAGGTGAACAGCAGCAACAGGAAGTGATGACAAAGTGGAATACCTGCATGTAAACAGACAACAGACAACACAGACTGCAGAGAAGAATCTGATGTTTCTTTACATTATTTTGAGTCTTTATCAGAGACAAATGAAGAAGTGTCAGCATTTGTATAAACAAAGATCAGGGTGTTCCCCTTTGTCATCACTCCCTGTTTTACTTTGGTCAAGTTAAAATAATATGCCAGTTATGTGACAATGTGTCAACATGAGTAAAATTTTATATATATTATGACAAATTATTATGCCTCTGCCTACTGGGGCCGGAGGGATACTGTTCTTTGGCTGTCTGTGTGTTAAGTGCAGTGTCCATCCTTCACGGGTGGTCTTGTGAGCACGATATCTCCTGAATGAAATTATATATTTACTTATAAATAGGCACAGTAACTTCATTAGGGTAGTACTCAGTCTGATTAGATTTTGGGGGTCAAAGGTCAAGGTCATTTATGATGATTGGTAATGTAAAACTGGCATTTTTTCAAAGGCAGACATAGGGCAGGCGGAGGCACACCAAGCAATGCTTTGACGTCGAGTTTCACCTTGTTAAATATTAAGATGTTTTTTCTTCACCTTTTTTTAATAACATGCATCTCACAGGCATTTTAAAGTGATGTTTATGTTTGGAAAAAGAAGCACTCATTTTCAGTCTGCTGGAGGAGGGGAGGCAGAAAGCAAACAGTCGACAATGGACAAAACGCTAAAGAAAAGAATTGACTCATTATTAGCCGATTTAGATTGATCTGATTATGCTGAAAAGCTTAGGCAAGTATGTGGTGAAACTACTACATAATTTCAACCAAGACGTGCTCCTGATCCGTATAAGCTGCAGTGGATGGAAGAACAACCCAACACTCGGGTCAAACATAGTGATATTTGGGAGGATCTGATCCAAACTCCAGGTTTGCTCACCCAGAGAGTCACTGAAGGCCTACAAGATGTATACAAATTGTTGTTTTTCAGCCTCTAAGTACTCACATGAAAGTTTTGGCAATTGTTTTACATCAGATGCCCTTCCTGACACAACACGGACTCAAACCTGCAGCCTCAGAATTACAAGACCACTGAGCTATCAAATCTCCCCAAAAGATATGGATAATATTTTAGTATCAGATCATATCATGTTAGGACAGCAATCCATGTTTCCCCTAATTATGCTCTAATTTGTTTCCTCTTTGTTTTCTTCATTCAGTGAATTTTCTGGGTACAAAAACAAACAAAAAACTGTCGACGCAGGACACCTGAGGATCCCTTTCTGAATGAGCTGCAGCTGTTGTTTGCAGGAGCAACGTTTTTCCTCCTCAGTATCTGCCAGAGGTGGTGGTTGTCTAATGAGCAAACAAACAACTTGATCATAAGCCTCAACTTAGCCAATTAAAATCTATAACCCCCTTGAATATGAATTATGTACATTTGTTCCAGTATTTATTTTTGTCAAGTATTGTTTGATCTGTTCAGGCAAGTTTGACTCAAATAGATGCAATCCATGTAACTTTTGGCACAATCTTTGATGTTTTGACTACATTTTCACCTATAGATTGCTTAGAATAAATGACTCATATGTTAGTACAAAAGGTGATTGAATTATGCATATTCTCTCTGAAAGTCACATTAAATTTCTTAGTGTTGCCAACAAATACATAGAAAACAAAACGTTGAAGGTGTGTTGCAACATGAAATAGTTTGAATCCAAACAGTTTCCAAAGAAAACCCATCTTTTTTCAGTATGGGGGAAAGATGTAATGTTTTCCACTTGTCTCAACACAACAAACAGGTAAGTAAGTTTCCCTGAGGCAGATCTGTTTGAGGTGTGTTTACAACACATTTCTTGTAAAAACCTCTGCTTGGATTTGGTTGAGATATTTTTATTTTATGAACGTGAACTTCCGTCATATTCCCACTTTCTTCTTTTCGGTTTAGATGACGATTGAAACTTATGTTTTAAGCCTGAACGATCATTGTTTAAAAAAAAAAGTTTCAGTATTATTTTGAGCATTCTTGTCATTCTACCTCCTGAATGCAAAAAGATCAACTTTAAGCTAAATTTTGCAAAGTATTTCTTTTCCCTAAATGTTTGACTTTCTGGGTGTCAGAAGCCATCTGTTTCTCACATGTAGGCCACGGCCTTCAGGCCTGATGCTCACAGAACAATGAGTCACCTCCAGTTATTATCCAACTATCATAAAATGTTTTCGCTTGAGTCAAAGGAGGACTGTTAGAACCTTCTCAGTACAGACAGTGATATACCTTGTTAGTTCATGATCTACTCAGTGTTTGTCAGGTCTTCCTTCCTTGGGTCTGGGAGGTGCTGGTGGGGGGCAGAGCAGATGTTGGAACAGGAAGTTCCTAATGTCCTCCAGATGTGAGGACAACACATCACCTCAGACATAGTGAGAAAATGCTGCTTAATCTGAAAGTTTTTAGCAAAGTTCTCACACAAGGAATACCGTTTGAGATATGTGTTGGGAATAAGTCACAGCAAAATTTATTACAATATCTGTCAAATTAACAGAATTATACCCATTTTTGTGTTTTTAAGGTTAGTTGGCTGGACCGGCCATCTTGAAATGAGATGGCTCCAAAAGTTAATCAGATGTAGACCAACATCCAAGGTTTGTTTCCTGGATGTAAAATATGAAGTCATGAAATATTTTACTAATGAACAAAATGGACTTCAGATAGCATTTTAAACAAAGATCTTGCACTCAGTTATTCACCCATACTGAATCTGGCTGTTCTGAAAAAGGTAATCATTTTTAATTAATTTCTGCAAAAGAAAAACAAAATAAAACTAGGATGTTAACAGATCTCTCTTTTTGCTTTTCAGTTTACAAAAAAAGTGTCAATAAAACAATCAAAAACTATTTTTATGACCACGTTGATAACCTCTTCGCCCTCTAGTGTTGAAACTGTGTACTGCGTCAAAGAGACCAATCACAACTCCAAAGATCCAGCTCCCTGGCAGAGAGTAACATTGTGTATGCTGTTAAGTGTCAGGAAGACTGTGATCAGTTATACATGGGGGAAACTAAACAGCCACTGTTCAAAAGAATGAGCCAGCACAGACAAACAATTTCATCAGGCCAGGACTCTGCAGTTTACACTCATCTACAGGCCAGTGGTCACTCTTTCAGAGATGAAGATGTTCTCGTCCTTGATAGAGAGGAACGTTGGTTTGAGAGAGGAGTAAAGGAAGCCATTTTTGTGAAGAAAAATCGCCCATCATTAAACAGGGGTGGAGGCCTTGGTGTCCAGTTGTCCCTCTCCTACAATGCGGTTATTGCAAGTATGACTCAGCCCCGTGAGCAAACAGTGTGAATCAGGGCCCCAATGATAGTCAGGTGATGGGAGCACATGACCCTCTATGAACAATAGAGACAATCAAGGCACTAATGACCTATTGTTTGGCTGATGGTCCTCTTTTGCATGTGACCAACCAGTGTGTCCACCATGTGGAGGCAGTGCTTATAAGGCTGAGTTCACCTGAAACTCCTCAGACTGAAGAAGTCTTTTGGAGAGATGAAATGTTTTATTAAAGAACCTGTCCAGAGAACCTATTTATTTTTTTGAGTTTTTACCTGAATTACTGAGATGTATCAGGACAACTCCAAGAATATTTATTGATAACTTGTTTTATTATTATACATTTTATTATGACAATGAAAATTAAAGACTGAAAATGACTCAAATATTTCTATTTGCAGAACAACTTTCAAGTCAAACAGGAAATAACCGAGTCAACTGAACTGTTGTGACACAAATTCTATATTACCGCAATGTTAATGTCAACAAATACAAACAAACAGGTTTTCTATTTAAGATATAAAGTAAAATTTAGGATCAAATGTTCCGTTGTTACTTCCTGCTGTCTGGACTACAGCTCTCCAAAGGGCCGATTTTATTCCCAGTAACTCAAGGGACCTTCTTGTCTGCAGTCCATTAAAGACTTTCACTAATCTTCCTCCTCCTCCTCGACAATTAAAACCATTTTCCGCCTTCGCTTCACGGGAGCAGCGACCTCCTCCTGGTCTGAATCTGCATCAGCATTTGTGTCCGTCTCCATTGCACAAGTGGCATCGTTTTCTGTAAATAAATCTGTGTTAGTCAAATTTAATACTTGTATGACACATCATAAAATACTCTAAATATTCCAGACAAAGAATACCTTTTTCTTCCTCCTCCTCAACATCATCATCCAATATTCTGCTTCTTTTACTTGAGGTCTTTTCCTGGGACCTGTTATAGGAAATGAATTATGAGAAAAATAATAAAAACACAGTAGCTGAGGTTTGCCTTAAATGTTAAATGCCATTAAAATGCAAAACCTTACCTTTCTTTAATGCTGCTTTTGTCACCATCAGGAGTATTATCTGATACAAGGTCTAAAAATAAAACAAAATTACACACAAAAAAAAAAAAAAACACTCTGAAGTCTTTATCTTAAACTAAATCCACATCATTTAAGCTTATATGAGCTGCCTGTTTATCTAAATTAGCAGCATTTTACAAAAAAACAAAAACAACAAAGTGCCAATAAATTAGTCAGCTAAAAGGAAACATAATCTGTTAATGGGAATCTATGTTTTCAAAAGAGCTGGTTTAATGTCCAATTTCTTTAAGTTATTTGACAATTAAGAGTTTTTTTCTTCCTATATTAAAGATCTCAGGAGAGTTGCTTTTACTTCAAAGCAAGTTGAGAGAGCTTGTGCTTTTCTTAGCCTATTTAAAAGAGCATTAAAGAAGATTAATCCTCCATTTTTCTCTTCAACATAGCAGAAATGTTCCTTAATCCAGATAAAAATGTTGTGTCAGAGTAAACTTCATCACTTTATTTTTAAAACTCGTAGCTTAGCGTTGCTGCATTTTCTTCAGCGATGTCAGAGCTACAATCTTTTATTTTGAGACGAGACAAAGCAAGCCTCTGTGACAGAAAGCTTTGTGTGCACCTTGTAACGTAACATTCACCTCACAGAGAAAGCTGTAATTAAATTGTGCCGAGGATGAAACGCCCACCTGGACTCTCTGCAGCGCGGCGCTTCCTACTGCGTGCGAGCAGCAGGGCCCTGAGAGCCTGAGCTCTTTGTTCGCTCGGGACCTCCTCCTGTTCCTTCTCCTCCTCTTCCTCCTCCTGGGGTTCATCTGTTGGGTCTTCAGGCCTTTCTTGCTCCTCAAGGTTTTCAGCTTGGTGGTCTCCTGGAGTTAAAGCTGCAGCTGCACTCATAAGCTGATCTGGACTGATCTTTGCTGGGATCCTCCAGAAGATTTCCTAAATACGGAAATAAACATTAATCACTAAAAGATACATAAAATGTCAGGTATTTATTAAAAATTATTCGCCAATCATAAACTACAGCAAACAGAAGCCTGAATCCAAGAATAAAATGCGTTAAAAGATATAAACACGAAGACACACTTGTTCGTTAGCAGGTGGTCGGATTCCCAGTTTGCGCAACAGCTTCTGGAAGCTCCTGTTCTCCATGGCGTCTTCATTTGTCTCAGTCAGAGGGAGAAGTGGAACAGCCTGGGACAGACCTGAGAAATGAACCATACTTTCATTGACAACACTAATTAAAGCAGCCTTTTCTCCACTGCATGCCGTTAACTTTAATGAGAACGTTCCCAGAATCACCATAAAGAGACTAAAGGGACAGAAAGTGGGGTGTTTTTTTTTTTTTGGTCACGCTCACCATCATCTTCACGATTCTTGGCTGTTTTGTTTAAAGAATTCTGCAGCCACAACAACGGTCCGGACATGCCTTTTTTGACAAAAACAAGACAAACGAAACAATCAAATAATCTGAAAATGAAATTATTCGAGTACTGTATTGTGTAAAAACCAGAAGTTCATCTCACCTTCTTGTTGGAGACGTTTCACCGTGGTGCCTATGTCTGCTCTCCTCTCTGCTGTCAGGTGGAAGTTTTGGCTTCTTTTTTCTGCATTTTGTGATTTTTCTCTTTCCTCATCTCCCTCTTCTTCGCCATCTTCAGACTCGTTGTCTCTCTCATCTTCATCATCATCATCATCATCATCATCTCTGTCTGAGGAATCATCTGGAAGGCCTTGTGTTAGTTCTGTTAAGAACTCTTCTTCAGTCTGTTGCAGTAAAACATACACATTATTAGGCATTTATCTTTACATTTTGTTTAGGGATTTGTTTTTAAACGTGCAACTAAAGTAGGTTTACCATTCCCTCTCCAGAGCTCTTTCTTTTAGCGCTGCGGCTTCTTTTCTTATAAAGTTCTCGTCTCTCGGACACCAGGCCCATGCTGAGCAGCTTGTCCACCACGCGCGCTCGGGACCGCCTAGCCGTGAGCTTCTTTAGGATGTTACCCAGCACATCTGTGCAAACACAAATGCTTTTATTAACCTCTACGGACCTGCAGAATTCCAGATAGGAACAATCGCTGCAAAAATGCGATCATTAGTCTGACAACAAAAAGGTTTCTGTTTTTACCATCTGAGTCTTTGAACTCTTCAAAAAGCATCTGAAGCTCTAATTCCTGCTCCTCCGTCCACAGAACGATTCCAGTGCCCTTCCTTTAATTAAAAAAATAATAAAAGCATCTTTACAAATAGTCTTGACTTGTAGAAACTTCTAGCACAAACCAGGGTACGGACTTTGGCTTCTTCAGTTCTTTAGCGTTGCCCACCAGACCCAAATGCACCAGCTGTGTGACGACCTGCCGCCGAGTCCGGCTGCTGTTGCTAAGTAACGGCAGAAGAGTCTCCACAATGTCCGGCACTGAGAACAATTAGCATTTCTTTAGTTTGTTTTATAAGTTTACATTTTTTGTATAGTTTTCTTTAACGACAAGATAATAATAAGCCATTGATTGGAAGTTTATTGTATTATTTGATGAGTAGCATTATTTTTAGTTTTTTCTGTCTTGTAAGTTTGAATTGAAATAATTAAAGCTTGATATGATAACTTGTAACATAAACAATACAAAGAAACGACATGCAGACTATATATTTCAGAGCAAACCTTCAGAATCCTGGTGCTCCATGTAGAGCCGACGCAGCTCCTCTTCCTCCTCTTCAGTCCATGCTGGGTTTTTCCCCTCCCTAAAACATTTTTAGTTGAGGGTGAAACAAATTAAAAAATCTTAGATCGCATCTTTACCTTGAAACAATAGTCAGCTCGGGCACACGCCAGGTAAATGCAAACAAACTAAAACACCCACCCATCTTTGCTGTAGCCTTCAGTCATCTCCCGGACCGCCCCAACATTTTTCCAGAAGAGCAGCTCAACGTACGCCTTGTCGTTTTGTGCTGCTAATGTAAAGAAACGGTTCAGCACGTACTTGGCGAAGGTTACTAGCTCCTGTGAAGATGATGAACAACGGGGTGAGCGTTTGTGTACATTCTACTGTACTTTAGAAAATATCCCACCCGCCCGGATTACTGAACCTGATATGCTGCTGCAGCAGGGTCACTCAGGATTTTGTTGAAAATATAGAAGACCGACAGCTGGAAGATCAGGGCATCCATTTTGAGGTCGACGGCCACGCGGTGCAGCATACGTGCGACGCAGTGGTTTGTGTGGGGTGTGTTTTTGGAGTAGGACTTTAACAGGAGAAGGTACGGACGCACAACGGCAGGGTTGGCAAATCTATCAAAGTCGAGAAGAAAGAGACTCAATGAGGAAGCAGCTGAAAACATTTCAGGAACTATATTTAGCTCATATAGGCAGATTGTAAAAGGCTCAAACTGTTTTTTTTTTATTTTCTCACTTTTTGATAAAATCTCGGAAGTTGAACTCGGTTTCAGAAACTTGAACAGATTCCAACTCTTCCTCTTCTAACTCTGCTCCATCATCCTCATCCTCAACCTCAACCGCGGGCTCAGGACACTGCCCTGGAATTAAAGTGATCTGTTAATCTGGCATGTATGCTGTGAAACAGAGAATTAAAGATACTTTAAAACAAAAAAAAAAACAACTCACGTGGCAGGTTGGCATGGAGAATCTGCTTGAGGAGTTCAAGTTCTTCTTCGGGTTCCACATCAGCGGAACCGAACACATCGCCTTCAGGCCACACCTCCCTGAACACGGCAGGAAGAAAACCTGAATATTTACACAACTAGGAAAACCCAATATCATCTGTGTGTGTGTGTGTCGGGGGTGGGGGGGGGGGGTACCTTTTAAAGATTACTTTACAAGATAGATCAGCAGCTTTCTTTTAAATATTAGCAATAAAATTTTAGGTGCATCCCATTTTCTTAATATACACACATCCTTGGGTTACAAGAAGCCAAATAAGTAAAAAAATAAACTGAAAGAGAATAAATTGCCATAACTTAAATAATAATACATTAATATCAATTAAAGTGCACTCCAACAAGATTGCTGTATGTAGGGCATGATTCATTTGCTGTATTGCTCTTTCTCCCACAAAAGCTGGAAAACTCTAAACATTTTTGTGAACTCACAAAATGTAGGGTTAATTTGTAGCAGCTTACTGTTGGTCTTTATATAAGTTTTAAATGAATCTTAAAACAATAACTTGTCATTCCTGTCAGAAACAAACTAATTCTATAAGGTCATTCAAAATACCATCTACAACAGGTAGGATATTATCTGTTCATAACCTGTCCACTGTACCCCGCTTAAAAAGTCTTAAAAAGGCTCAGACAACTTTTGATTTCACATGAATTTGTTGTCAAAACCGAAGAAGGCCAACAGATTAAATGAAATGAACAATGATGTTTTACTGACCTGGCGGCACGCAGCAATCCCAGAGCTTCGGGTCCTAATCGAGCAAGCAGAGCATCCTGCACTCGTACCATCGCCTCCGTTTTCTGCTCCTCAACAGGAGTTTCAGATGTCGGGTCAAACGGCACGATGCTCTCTGTTAAAGCCTCGGACAGCTGAAAACAGAAAACAAGTGTGGCTTTGAATTTGAACTAAAGGCAAATCCATTTTACCATCAGTTTACCTCCATCAGACTGACTTAAACAACTTGTTTTTAATCACTGCTCCCTCTAGAGGTCAACTCTCACACTAACCTGAAAGCTTGTCCCTCTCAGCTCATCCTCCACATTCTTCCAGGTCTCTGCCAACACCTCAGGACTAGATTCTACAGGCGACTGCTTCGTTTTACGCTGAGATTTCCTTTTCTTCACCTTCTTCCTCTGAAGCGTGAGCAGAGCAAAATGTCAAACATCTCGAGCACGTTTTAAAAACCACAACTCTTCAGAGGCCGCGACGAAACATTACCTGTACGATCAGGTTTTTCCGACCTTTGCTGAATCGCTCCAGCATGCGCAGGAACAGGTGAGTCGATTCCACCAGGTCTTTGAGGTAGGACTGTGGCTGCTTGGTTTCGTCATATTTTCTCAGCAAGGTCAGGAAGATCTCCCGGTACTCCATCAGGTAGAATATGTTACCTGATTGGTAAAAGTGAACAGACGAAGTTTCAAGCATGAATGAAAATTAAATACAAAAATTATTTGAACATTAATTAAAAAGATACTTCATGTGATCTGTTTGAGCTTGGAGTACTACCACACTAAACTTCAGCTCAGTATCTGTAAAACTAACTAAGTTATATTAGCTTTAACCTAGCATCGAATAAACAACATCTTACTTTTAATAACTTTTGAACTCTGACGGATGCCGTCATCTTGCGAGCGGTCCATCTCGTTCACAGTGAGCAGCAGTTCTTGATATGCTTTAAGAGCCAAGTGCATCCTAAAATAACCAAACAGTGTGAATTAATGTGGGAAGGAAAAAAAAAAGCCAATTCTGCGTCGTTTCAAACCAGACTCACCTGCGGGACCAGGATGTGGCATCTTTGCGGTCTGTTAGCATCATTTCGTAATAATTGGTAATGTTGCGTTCAATGAAATGAAAAGTGCGAACAGACATGGTCTCAGAGACCAAGTCGGCACGAAAACCGTTGCCACGGTTGAACGCCATGAAGAAGCTGAGCGCCCAGAGGTAGTAGGTCTCATCATGCTGCTGAGTCTGTTCTCGAATCAAACTTTCCTGAGGGGAAGCAGAAGCTTAAATATCTCAAAATCTACAGCTCACAACAAAACACATTTTCCATTTCCAGATAATCCTCAGTTCATGCAAAGCAGCAAAAAAATAAAAAAATGAAAGTCATGTTGCAGAGGCTGACCTTGACGAGGTACATGAGTCGGTTGTAGCAGTTCTCCAAGAAGTCGATGCAAAACTCTCGCAGAAAGAGTCGGACGTTTAAGGCCGAGCGTCGCTTGTCTTTACATTCCTGAGCTTGCCGGTTCCTCTTGGGAACACGTCTCACAGCTTTGCCGAGGTCATGAGTGTAATTTTTGAACTTACGGAATGAAAAACAAAGACACATGAACTGCTGCTCGCACCATTCAACACATTGGGATTTTTGTTTTTAAATGCTGAAGAAAAGTTCTGGAAGGACGAAACTCACATTGTTCAGGTTTTGGTGATAGATCACATCTTTGTCTCCGATTGCTTTGAGGCCCTGAACAACATAAGAGCCACCAAAGCGAGAGTGTCTGAAAAACAATCAACACGAAAGCTGTGAAACAAAAGATAAATATACATAAAGTACTGTGAAAGATAGAATAAACTTTTTTAACAACTACCAGCTTTTTTTACCTGTTTCCTCTTTGTAAGTTCCGAGAGCGTTTCTCTGCGTGCTCCTTCTGCCTCAACGCCTCCAACTCCTGAGAGTCTTTCTGCTTCTCTTCTGCCGATCGAGCGTGACCAGCGCTCACCAAAGACTCCGGTGTCTGTAAATCCAAATGAAAGCAGCTCAAGCATAGATCAGAAAGACATCCTTGTATGTAAAAACAAACTGTCATTATCTAACCTGGTCTCTGAACATGAGGGAGATCATTTCCAACACATGCATGCTCCACTGCTGCTCGCTTTGGGCACACGCAACGAACTTGATCAGGTCGTCAAAACCGCTCATGTGAACAGCCCACAGCACCCTGTCATGGATGCTGGCATCATCATCCACCTTCTACAACCAGAAACAGAAGATAGTTAAAACTGAGGAAAAGCACAGAGTCAGAATAATAAATGAAGAGAATCAAACCTTCTCTTCAAACGGGTCTGTGGGAACATGAAGCACATTCCTGACCAGAAGCAAAATCCTCTCTATAAGAAGATTATCTTCTTCCTGCCTCTGTTCCCAGTCCTGAATGAGCAAATTAATAAATCATATAAAATAGGTTTTTACACCAGAAGAAAATTAGATAAAAGCAAACAATTCTACCACAAGTTAAATGACTCACAAGTTGTAGGAGGTTGTACAAAGTCTCACTTAGAATGCCAAATACCCTCTCACTGGCAAATGCCTGAAACAAACAAACCGAAACAAAATGCTACTTTATTTACAGTAAAGTCAAATTCAATTAACAGGCATTGCAGTTATTGAACTAGTTTTCATTCCCAAATAATCCCTCTACTAATTGGTAGTAAAATACCTCTTTATAGGCTTGTAAATGGGATGTCACTTGCATGAAGTGATGCCTAAAAACTGGGTCATCTGGGATTTTACCAAAACACAGCATGGCAGGCTGAGTAAGGTTGACCATGAGTCTGAAAACAGAAAATAAAGAAAATAAATAAAAATTTATGTTCAAGTTTAATGAAGATAAGCTTTGTTAGGGGTCTCACCTGATGCAGGCATCAAATAAAGCTTTTTCTTCTCTGTACTGAACAATAATGGGCAGAAGGTCATTCTGAACAATCTGGCTTTCACCGAGTTGCTGGCGGATATCACGAGTATCATCTTCATGGCGCAAGTACCGGATCAGGTCTTTCACACTTTCTGTACCATAACAAAAAAGTGTATCTGTTTTTAATTAACTCAACAAATGCATACATAGACATGTCAAATGTACTCACCCAAGCAATCAGGCTCTTTATGGTAAGTGTCTCCCTCCAGATAACCGAGTGCGCTGCATGTCGCCAAAAGTTCACAGTTCATCTTGAATGAGTTTCAGCCAGCCTTCAGGTGCAGGGCTTCGACCTAAACACACATATTCAGCAGCCTGTAAAACAAAAACATGGATATTGTATTTTCATTTCCTGGAATCAGGTCAGTCCAACATATACGTACTGGAGGACGATGAATCGTCACAAACCAAACTAGTAAATAAATAACTGCTTTTTGTTTCTACTAGTAAACAAGATCACAAATGGTTCACGCAAGAAATGTTTGCCGATTACCGACTTTACACATTTGTGTAAAGCTTTGTATCTGAGATTCTTTACTGATCATGATCAGTCAAGAAGATGCAAATCTCTTTGCAATATGCTAAATTTATTAATTGAGGAAGAGATTCGCCACCTGAAGGAGGAGATTAATTAACTGTTACCCACAAATTTAACTCGCTTATTACAGTTTAAATGATAACTGATCATATCGAAGCCAAATTACTTCCAAGTTCAGTTTTATTGGCCTCCACTGCCAGAGACGAAGAGGTTAGCTAGTAGTACCGACCGCTAAAAAACATTACAAAAAACAAACAAAAAGCAAATCTGGCCGTCCAAACGTTGTAAAGCTTATTTTTACTTGTTTAAACTCAATGGTAATCTTCCGTCTCGCCAATGAAACTGCCATTTACAAGTCTCGCGCCAAGACACCGAGCGCAAACACGGAAAGCGGAAGTAGAATTTCGTCACTCTCGGAAGCTTTGTTGCCCTGAATTTTGTATTTCAGGCACCACTAAACTCGAACTGATTTCATATTCAATAATATTCTCAGAGAAATGTCAAGATAAAATTATAATCTTAAGTTAAATTCAACACAATAATATTGCATTTGTTTTTTGTTTTATAAAGGATGTCTGAAAATTCCAAAATATTAATGTAGTAGGGGAGAACGGGGTTTTGTGTGTCGAGCTTCGTCTGCGGATGACAATCCGATGGGAGCCGCGCCCACTCTCGTACTCTGAAATGTTTCAAACATATTCAAGTGTTCTCTGTGGTGTAATAAACATTTTGAAAGGGTAATAAACATTTTCAGAAAGTTCCACACAAATCTATTTTTTTTGTGTGATACAACCCTGAGAAGGCAGCTGGCTAGCTTTAGCAAAATTTTATCGTTGTCAGGGAAACCGTAAACATCCGGTAACCACGGGGGGTTGTGGGAACTGAAGTCGTTCATCAGCTCAGAAAGTGCTTAAAAGGGAGACTTTTTTGTTCACTAAAGTCAAAGCAAAGCACAGAAAGGGTTCAAATTTGAGCATGTTGTACAGTTTTGCCCCTCTATCAGGCAGTTTTGGTCCCGGGTTTGTAACACTCTCCAAAAGGCTGTTTCGAGCTCCGATCGGATCATCATGTCGGACCAGAAGCCGCTTGGAGCCTTTCTACCCGTGGTTACCAGCAAACCGTGCGGTTTAGTAATCCGTGCGCATGGATTTCCACAGGCTGATTTTTTTTTTTCACCCGCTGACCCTTGCCGGGCTCTGTAGAAAAGCATAGGTAGATTCTGTATGAACTCTTTTTAGACAAAGTAGGTAGTATTTCAGTGAAGTGGAAGTAAACAAAACATCTAGACCAAAATGCATAGTAAAATACAGATTTTAGACAATAGTCAGTAGACAAAGTTATACTTCTACTTAAAGCCACTTTAGAATCTGTATTTATTTCTAAAATTTGTGTTTCTGGACTGTCAAGGGATGTCTAATATCCACAGTAAACCTACAAACTCCACACAGGAAAGCCTTAGCGGACAGCATTTTTCTCCTTTTCTTTTCAGATTTTGTCTCCGATTATTCTTTTTCTGACAGCTGTCTCACACAAGTAAGATTTTAACTACTAATAACGTTTATCTATCTCACATTGTATATTTCCTCCAAACATATTTGTCATATCTTTTATGGAATGCCATGAAGTCAGTTTTATGTTTTTTATTGATCCATATTAAAATAAACAAATTATTCTCATCCTTGTACATTTCACAATGAAAAATGCTAAGAAAGAAAGTAAGTATTAATGCAGAAAGACAACAAATACTTGTTCTAATGAAGTTTATTTGCACAGACATTTTCTTCCATTACTTGTGCCAGAAACACATAGTTGAAAAGCACATTCTGCAAAAGTTTATTTAATTGGTCACATTTTCAGTTTCAGCATTTCTTGTCTTATATAATTATTAACTAATCCAAGTCTTTGTTTAAAAGGTTGTTTAAACAATAAGAGGATAGCAAAGCTTCTAAAACAAAAGCGGACAGATTATGTTCAATCTTATTCTGTCTTTTAAGGTGTGTTGGCCAAAGGGCAGTGTCAGCAAATTTATTAGGAATCATACATATAGTCTGAGATACAGTACTAAAATCCTGGATTAATCCACTTGTTTCAGCCTGTGTTTTATTTATCTACTCTGAATGTGTGGTTGAATAGAATTTCACAGGATTGCACTGTAAATCAAGGCCTCAAGTGGTACAGTAATAAAGGGGGTTTGAAGAGCCCTGCAATTAGCAAAAGTTTGGTGGCTTTTATAGCACCAACGTCACACTGTCTAAAGAAATTTATCCTACATTGCACCTTTGCTGAGGGACACATTGCTAGACAATGACACACATAACTAATGGGATTAATAACTAGATGCGCCCAAATTTATTTTTATTTATAACCACCTTGTTTCCTATCATGGCACATTATCTAACTTCACAGTTTTTTTTCCTACTCGTCCTTGGTGGTTTTACTGAAGTCACTATCCTTCTCCTTCCTGGATTCCTTCACAACCTGATAAAAAAAAACAAAAAAAACACACACATTTGTAAAGTAGTTGATTTTCAAATATTAATACAGGAAAATTAACCAAGATTGTGTAATTTTGCTAAAGCTTTCATACTTCTCCATCTCTGGTCTCCACTGTTTTTATGACCACAGTCTTCTTGGGTTGAGGGTTTGGAGTTTTTTCATAATCTGTAAAATGTCAGAATAAAACACAAATCAAAAACTGACCTTTAGATTCACAATCTAAGAAAATATTTTTTACAGTGGTTAGGTAGTTCTTAGCCAATATAGTTTTTTGATTCTATTCTATTCTATTCTATTCTATTCTATTCTATTCTATTCTATTCTATTCTATTCTATTCAACAATCACACAAAAAGTTTTTCAGCGTTACAACGTTATAAATCGGCATTTTGGGCTACTCTAAATCTCAAAACAAAAGTCAGAAGTTCCAGTTTGTCTCAGTTAGTTTCTGACTTTAAAAGGACACTTCTGATATTTTGAAGTGAAGTTTTTGTAAAAATGTTATGGACAGTTATTGTTCATGTTGTAGATATCACTTTCTATGACCACATTTGACAAGCTATTGGTTTATTCCAAGTTTTCAATTCATATTTATTGCAATTTCCTTAATATTTCTAATTTCCGTTGAATTTTTCTATTCCACAGTTGTTGACATGGGATTTTATGAGTTTTCTGCAAACACAAATAGTAGCAGCAGAGATTAGCTGTAAACTTCATATTTTTTCTGCTAGTACCCAAATAATTCAAAACTGAGAGTGACGCAAAGGTTTAGAAAATAGAGTTTGCATGAGGTGCTATGAACTTTTAACGACTGGAGTTGTTTTGAGTTCTGCAGCAACAAAACTCAAACTTGGTGTCACTTGGGTAACTGTTAGCTTATTAATCCAGTAAAAATTAAACTGTTTGTTCAAGTTGAGAACGTTCAAACAGTTATCTGCAACAGGTAAGATATTACTTGTTCACTGCTGTTTCACAGAAGCACACCTCAAAAAAATCTAAACTTAACTGTGTTCAGTATCTCACCTCTCTCACCAAGGTGATTGCTCATGCCAACGTTGAAGATAGGAACAGAGATCCTATTAATAAACATAATAATGAAAAAAAGGATTTGATTTATACCTGAATATGCAGAGCTGAGCAGTTTGGTACAGAGAAAGACAACGCTGAAAAACTAAGAAAAAGGTGTTCTGCCCAAAGAAAATCAGCAAATAGTTGAACATTTCTCTCCTACCTGCTCTCCTCCCCCTCCAGCAATTTACGGTAAGTGGCGATCTCGATGTCCAGAGCCATCTTGACGTTGAGGAGGTCCTGGTACTCCCGAAGGTGGCGAGCCATCTCCTCCTTCAGGTGGCGAATCTCTTCCTCAAGTCGGCCTACATTGTCCTGATAGTTGCCAATCTCGTGGCCAAACTGGTCCTCCATTTCACGCATCTGCCTCAGCAGAGCTTCATTCTGAGAAACAAAAGAACAGCAACACAGATTAAACAATTAAAAGTTCCTAATTCATTTGTATAAATGACCATATTTGCTCTTACGGTGTTCTTCAGTGCATCAATTTCACAGTTGAGAGACTGAATCTGCCTCCGGGACTCGTTGGAGTCCTGCTTGGCCTGCCGCAGGGCGTCAGTGTTGCGCTTTGCAGACTCAGTCAAATCAGCAAACTGCAGGAGGAAAACATAAAGAGACAGAAATCAACAAACTAAATATTTTACCTGTGCTGGTGTTTGCTCCATCAACCCACCTTGGATTTGTACCAGTCCTCAGATTCCTGCATGTTCTTCAAGGCGATGGTCTCGTACTGAGCCCTGATGTCCCTCAGAGCTCCAGTCAGGTCTGGCCTGGAGCTGTTGTCCACCTCCATTTTCAGCTGCTGGGTCTGGACACTCACTTGGACGTCTTGGATTTCCTGATGTAAGTAAGTAAGATCCTTTGTTTAGTCTATAAGAGTATCTACAGTATAAGACTCTGTTTCTAAAGTGAAGAGGTTCAGAGGTAGCATCACTTACTTCATCATGGAGTTTCTTGAGGAATTCAATCTCATCCATTAAGGTTTCAATCTTCCTCTCCAGCTCCAAACGAGACAATGTAGCATCATCCACATCCTGGTGGGTTTATAGGATATGAAGAAAGCCCCAAACCAAAGTCTGTAGCTGAAACTCTGCTATTAGGTATTCAATATGTAACTATTTGTACTTTAATTAAACATTCAATATTCAGAAAGCTGCACAGTCCTATTATTATGATAAAGTGCTGCAGATTTACCAAGGCTAATCAATCAGATCTGTTATCTGAGACTGCAGATGCTGTCACCAATATTACAATCATTATCCGGTGACCTCACTTACCTTACGGAAGGCAACCAGGTTATTTTCAGCATCTGCCTTCTTCTGGGCTTCTTCATCCAACCTGAGAGCGACACAAAATCTTACACCAGAATCACAGATAATATTTCGTGAACAATTCGTTTGTTTTTCTTCACTAACCAGGAGCTCCCTTCCTGTCAAAGGCATCATCTGGCAGAAAGCTTTGAGGATCAATCTGTTAATTCTATGTCCCGTTAAAGGGGTCTTTTGGGGGGGTTGTTCATGCTGACATTTGCAGCTGCTCCTATCAGCTAATGTGTCATCTCTGCCCAAACCTAATTAGATTAGACTCTTCCTCTTTTCCAAGGTCATAAAAAGATTGTTTTAATGTAACATTTCCAACGTGGTGAGTTATGATGTTTCTGGAGTCGGACTGTTGCCTGAAAATTAGCAAAAAAAAACTAAATAAAAAGGGTTCTTTTCATTCAGCTTCAACCTTGAAGGTTACTGCTGCAATTTATTATGACCCCAAGATATTAAAAATAAACTATGACGCGCTATATTTAAGTTTCCTCATTCTCAGCTTTCATTTTCTGATTGATCATCTCAGTCAGACAGCGGTCCTGCCCAGGGTGGACATAAAGTATTAGTCGGCCCCCCATTCTCATCTTTTATTCATGCTGTGTTACGCTGGGCCCTTTTGTCCTAATGGGCTCTCTGGCACCATCCCATCAGTACAGAGGGACATTGAAACACACCTAATGGAGTTATTGAGTCACATTGATTTTTTTTGCCCCTTTTTTCTGACACTATTTTCATCACTCCTGACACTGAACCCCCTTTCACTCTGGCTCCTTTTCCTCTCCTCTCTCCTTTTTCTCTCTGTTTCTCAGCCAGCCCCACCCAATGTTTGAGATTTTGTTTTGCAAAAGTCTAAAAAGTTCTGGTACTTCAAAAGAAGCCAGTTTATTTACAGAGATTTTTCTCTTGACTGAATTATGTATTAATTCATGTGTCATAGTTGGCTGTTCTGGACTAAAATAGTCTATGTTTTACCGCGTGAACCATTTTAACAGCCTATTTTAATCACAATGTGCACTCATGATGCAGCTCAGCATCACAATCTTGTGTCACACCCTAGTGCAGTCTAATTTCTTCGGTCCTAACTGAGATCACAGGACCATCCATCATCCCTTTTTGTCACTTTGATACTGACCTCTGCTTCAGAAGAGCCAGGTCCTCAGCCAGGTTGTCCCGCTCCAGCTGGTACTGGTCCCTCTCCTTGCCGATAGCGTCCATCTGGCTCCTCAGCTCCCTCAGCTCCTCCTGGAAGAGCTCGGTGGCCCGGTTGGGTTGGCCATGCTGGTACTGGCCCTTGAACTGGTTCAGCTCCTGCAGCAGGGCCCCGTTCTGCTGCTCCAGGTACCGCACCTTCTCGATGTAGCTGGCGAAGCGGTCATTGAGGTCCTGCAGCTCGGCCTTCTCGTTGCTGCGGGTGGCGAGGAACTCCTGGTTGACGGCCTCGGCCAAGGTGAAGTCCACCTTGTCATAGGAGAGGCGAGGGGGCTGGGGGCGGGAACGCTGTTGGTGGTAGGCGGTGGGGCGGGACACCACCGCAGGTGAGGCCGAACGCACGTAGCGGCCTCCAGAGGAAGTAACCCGGGAGGTCACGGGGCTGTAGGAGGTCAGGGTGATGGGGTGTGGGCTTCCAAAAGTGCGCCTGTAGGAGGTGGAGGAATGCATTGAAGAGTGGCTCATGGTTGTTCTGGTTCTGTTCTCTGTCGCTGATGAAAGGTGGAGAGCTGGAGGTTTCTGAGTGCTCCTGAAGCAACAGGACATCAGACTGAGGAGTGCGGAAAGCTTTTATACACTCAGGTCCTCTGAGCATCACACCTCCCCCTCCCTCATCGCTCCTCACTCCACCCTTCCTTTCTCTTCCGTTCATCACCACACACGCTGTGGCCACTCCCTAACCCTCACTGCCTTTCTCTGCACTTCCACCAGGCCGATCTCCGGACATCTTTTTAACCAGAAAACTTGGCAGGAAGCCAGACTGACCACCTCGATAACTAAAGATAAGACCATCTCCTCCTCCCATCACTCATTAATGCCTTCACGGCCACTTTGCAAAGCAATAAATTAAGTCTGAACTGTTTTCCATATTATTCCTGTGTGCACAGCTATTAATTTGAAGCTGCTTTTTCATGGATTATCTTAACATTACTATGAAATGTGTCTATGAAAGATTTAGTTTCCTGCTTCTCAGTAAGAGAATCTGAAATTCTAAGCTAAACTGAATCACACAGACCCATTGATTTGATTTTTGCCCCCCGTCCATTTGTCTCCATGCCTCTCTCCTCTCTGTCTCTGTCCTTTTACAGTAATGGAATACGTTATTGATATTCCGGCCGTCTGAGGCAGAGCCATGACTCTGCAGTTATTCCATCCTTTTGGAAAAGCTGTCCAGTAATCGCTGTTAGGGTGAAAGCTTTTTGACAAGTTCATTTGTGTGTGTGGTCAAAAGCAGGAGTTTGGGTTCATCGAGTTCCTGTAGACTCAGAATAGAGAGAGAGATAAGAGTAAAATACTCTTTATCCAAACTGTGAAACATCTCATCTTGGAAAAACACAAATAATTGAAATTAAAAGATAAAAATGTTGTATGTACAATAAAATGTACAATAAAATTAAAAGATAAAAATGACTATTGTCATGGCAGGCCTACAGGTCCACTCTTCATAAAGTTCAACATCATTTTGTATTTTGTTGTGTAATGTCTCTTCATTGCACAAAATGTTTTTGGCTCATTGTCTTCAGCGTGAAAATTTGTCTTTGTTTTCAAAAAGGCAGTTTAAAAGAATAGTTCAGATCTGTAGAAGTGCGGTTTGTGTAATAGTTGAGTAATTACTATCTTACCTGTTGCAGATAGCTTTTTGAACAACCACAGTTTGGAGAAATAGTTTAATATTGACAGGATAAATGAAAGTGGAATTCTGCCATCCTAAAAATAACCATCCATCCATTCATCCATCCATCCATCCTCTCTGCCTTCTTCTTTCTTCCTTCCTGTTTTGTGGGGATCACTGGTGCCTATGTTCAGCTAAAATAACTCCTAACTGAAAAAATAGAAAAATTCGTGCATACACCGAAAAACTTTTTTTTTTGTAATTGTCATCAATTTTGCTATTATTTACATATAAATAGTGGTTACTTGCAAGCACAAATAGCAGTAGCGGCTAGATGTAGCATTTTTGGTGCAGCCTGGGGCCTTTTCAGCAAGAACATCATATTTCTACCAGAAAAATAACATAATGCAAAATTGATGGTGGTGTAAAGGTTTATAAAATGGTGTTTATATGGAACAACCATGTTTTTTTTTTATTTAATTTTTTTATACTTTTCACTTTTAGATTAGAGTTGTATCAAGATGGTGGCAATCCATTAATACTCAATCCGGTTCGAATTAAACTGTTTTTGTCCAAATTTAGGTTTTTCAAAAAGCCAACAGGTAGAATATAAATCCAGTGTTAAAAGAATAAAATGGTTACTCTGCAGCCCCTGAACAATAAGCTGCCAGGTCCAAGTTCTTTTTTATTTTGTCAGATTGTTTAAACAGATAGAAATGTGTAGCCATGAAACATAAACATAGATGATAGTTTGTGAGACATTTTTAGCTTATGTTCTCATGTTTCAGCTCATTTTAACCAAGGTCTGCAGACAGGCTTTCCTGCATGAAGTTGATGTAATACAGAGCATGCTCTGTGTCCACTGGGTGTGGCACTTCCTTCCCTTTGTGTCCCAAGTGATACTCTGTGGCTTTAGTCTTGTCTGTACATTCATTCTCTCCTGTATTTACCAACCGATCAACTTATATTTTATTGTATGTTTATCTGTGTGTTTCAGTCTTCAAGCAGCAGGTTTTAATCTTTAATTAAACATTGAATTTGTTCTCCCTGCAGCTCCTCACAATGCAGCCCACATGTGAATAAAGTGTTCTGATCTCTAACTCTTTAGTCATTCTCAATATTTGCTCCTAAATCTAAATGGCTCTCACAGTGGAGGTCTGTTTCTCTGGAACAAATGACCTGTTAGACGCAGCTCTGTAATCTAATCAACCTGCTTTATGGTCACTAACTCTCTCCTCTTTTTCCCTCCCCCTTTGACTCACTCTCTCCGTCTTCCTCTCTGTCTCACTTTTTACATCCTGTCTTTATGGCTTTTAAAATATATTTTCAAACACGTTTGCATTTTCAGACAGTAGGGATATAAAGTTTAGCATGTAAAAACAAAAAAAACAGACAAGAATGGACAACTTTCTGAAATTATTCTGGCCTCTGAGTAATACTAACCCTCAGACAGATGATGCCATTAGCAAATGATCCTTCTGCTGCTCCCAGAATTCCCACTGGAGTCAAAAATCCAATTTTGCTTCTTTGACACTGAAATATCTGTTACCATTTCAAGACAGAGAAATCAGTATGTGTGTCAGGTTTCAAATATAAACAGCTATTTAAATATCTCAAGTAGAAAACTATAGATATAAACATATTGCATTACATTTTTTTATTATGCTGGAGATGAGCTCCACCTTCTATTGATCTTTAATTGAGTTGGATGGTGGTAAAAAAAGTCTGGTTGGCTTTAGGTATCTGTTTGCAGAGACAGAACAGTGATTTCTGCATAGATTTGATGGAGTAATGAAGGAGGAATGCATTTTATTTCCAGATTTAGTTGAAAATTTGAATGTAAAAAACATGAGAATAAAACTTGATATTTGTGAGAAGCTTTGATCTTGGAAAGTTTTGTTAAAATTAGCTTGAATTTCTTCTATTTTTTGTTTCAAATTTACATTCTATTTCAGCATCCTTTGTTTCCTACAGAGCCCATGAGGAGACATTGGGGGATTTTCTTTCTTTTATGTTACCTCACAATACTTTTTGCATTCCCAAGCGGAAGTTTAATGTTTTGTATTAACTGTATTAAATTAGACTTTTATTTTGAAATATCCGGTTACTGAAACAGGAGGACATGTCACTACAAGTTGGGGAAATTGATGGTGATACTGTATATTGTGTGGCTGGATAAAGTAAAAATATCTGCATATTACAAATGTTTGGCTGTGATATGTTTCAAAGCTGAATTAAAGTAGTAGGCTAGCTCTCTTAAAATTGATAGCATGTAAATTTGTTAAACCAGCAGCAGGCACAACAGTAATAAATGACTTTAATGCAACATATTGCGTGGGAACTCAAAAGAGATGAAAAATTCCTCCATGTCCCCTGCATGCTCTGCAGTTTCCTGGATTGCTTCTGTAAAACATTTTATTCTGCTACACAATAAGTTTGATTGTCACACCTATTACTCCTACTACTACTACTCCTACTATTACTACTAGTACTACTACTACTACTACTACTACTACTCACTTCCTCAGTATCCTTGGTTGTAGAAGTTCCTCATCAGGTTTAATAAATAAACTTTTCCATCATTATCTGCCTCTGGAAACCTGCTTGTACTTGGGTATTTCTCTGGGCACAATATTTCTGATAAACAAGTGCAAAAAGACAGTTAGCTATTGCAAGTAAACTGCATTAAAACTGTGATAGTGTCTTTGAACTGAATATCCATTCAGAAGATTCACACAGACTCAACAGAGGGAGCTGAAAGAATAAACAAAAGCTTTATTAAAGACAAAAGCTGGCTTGGCAGCTAAACTAACAGAACAAGGATATCAGTCAGTGACAAAGGAGAACCAGAAGACATATAATCCTCTTCTTCAAATTTTACGATGGTTGGCAACCACCTTAAAGGAGCATTACCACCATGATGTATATAGAATGACTAGATTTTTCAAGGCGGAGTCTCCAGCGTTGTTCACTGGCAGCCATCTTGCTAAAAGGTTTCCAGAGCTTGTTATTGTATCGGACTGTATTAAGGTGAGTGATTTCCACTAACAAAAATATGTGTAATTCACTGAAATCTTGATGGATTTCCAAACGGGTTAGTTTATTATAAACATTATTAACGTGGCTATGATTTGGAGTAATCAGACAGCAATTTTTATTATTTTTAAAGTAAGTATGCCATATTATAACATGTCTCACATTTACATCAAAACAATCCGTCTGAAAATCTAATGACAATTGAACAAGTTATGGTTATTTTAATAGTAAATGCACCACACACATTCATGTTATGTGCTCCCTGTACCAGGATGGCTGCCATGTGACAACGTCGGTCTCCATTGGCCAACAGCGGGGATAATTTATCTAGCCTTTCTCTACATATCTATGATTACCACCACCTACTGTTCAGGAGTATGGGTCAAACTATGCCCCTACATAAATTACAAAAAAACAAAACAAAACAAAACACTATATCCTGCAGTAAAGCCCTGTCTCTTAAAACGGAGATCAAGGCCCTAACTTTTGCTCTACTACCACAACCCATAATCTTCTTCAAAGTAAACTCCTGTACCCCTTGTTCCTTCAACCTCTCCCTACAAATCTCCTGATGCGCATCTATAAACCCTACGCATTAAAATCACACAACTGTCTCCTCTTCCTGGCAACCATCCCATCTCCCTGTCTCATGCTTCCTATCATATATAATATACTATTAATTGTGCAATGTCCTAACCTAATTCTTGTAATAATGGTTTATTCTCTCCCATACCCTCCCTGTATTCTGGATTCTGCTACTTTATTATGAATTTGATAAAAATGCCTCCTCTTTCTTCCAGTATCCCACTCTCTTTGCCACTCCTGATTTATGCGTCTCCACACCAAACTCTTTACCTTGGATTTACTTAGTTTAATTCTTATTTCCACATTTTTTTCTTTAGAGCCTCTTTTGCCAGTCTGTCCACTTTGTCATTCCCATAGATCCCCTCAGGCGCTGGCACACACAGAAAGTGAACTTGCTCCCCCACTGATGAATTCTGAGAATAGTACTAAATATATCATAGGATATCTTAAAGACTTTTTAAATAAAGTGATCTAATACTTAAAAGTACTGATGCTGAATCTGAACATACTAATACTTTGTTTAATTTTGCAAGCTCTGCCCATCGTAATGCCATCAAAATTGCTACCATCTTCACAATACAGACCCCCAATCCATCTGAAGTGCACCTATTATTACTAATTCCCCTTGCTGGAACTGACACCCCAAAACCTGTTACTTCTGGATCCTTGGATCCATCTGTGAAATTACAAACACAGAAAACTATTTAAGTTTTAAGGTCTAAGAGCAGACGACATATGAAATGATGCTCCTGATCTCTATACAGAGGTGTTATACAGGCTGAGGTTAACGAGGAGATAACAAACAGCTGAGCTGAGATGAGGAACAGGTGTGAAAGGGCGTGGCAGGACTGTGGAGCAGAAACTTGTTAATCACCTATTCATTCAAATCAGGTGTGCTGGAGCAGAGAAACTTCTAAAAACATGCAGGATAGTGGCCCTGAAAGATCAGGAATGGAGTCCCTGGATCTAAACAAAGTAAAAAACTTAACTGGTGACAATGGAGAAAAACACCAGAACTAAAAAACACAACAATCTAAAGGGAATAAACCTGATCACAAGCACAAAAATACAAAAAAGTAACCAAAATACACAGGTACTGTCAATATCACATTACTTAAAGGAAAAAAATATTTTGAATCTTGCTTGTAATCACAAAGAAGTCAGAATTTAAAAAAAAGTTTCCATAAAAACACTAATAATCATATAAGGAATCTGTTTCAATTTGTACAGAAAAACACTTTAACTAATGTAGATTGATATGATGTGAAATTGAAATGAACTTTTTAATGCTTTATTTTTAATGATTATACAAATATTATGATATTATTATATTAAAAATAAAAATATGTTTTTTGTCTGACAGTTGCAACAATTAGAAACAACTGTGTTAGAGAGGAACTTGGCCACGGCGTTCATTCTGATTGTCGGCAGCAGGGATAGTTATCGTGACATCTTTTTAAAGGTTTCTACAGCGCTGAGGACAGACGAAGGTAATTACATCCCTTAAAGATTTGTTGCCAGGGAGTGGCGAGCAACACAAGTCGTCCAGATTAATCAGAGCCGTGTGGTTTCCTGGGTGATATCCCTCGTTCACTGACTCACATCAGGTTTTACTGCCCACACTCACGACAAAAACTCAAAAATGATATTTTTGAAATAAATTTTTTAAAAAGAGTATTTGTTTTATATGATAGGTTGGCAGCTTCAACGGTGGTGCTTTTCTTTCTGCAGAGACCGAATTAAGCTGCAGGAGTGTTGAGGCTGAGAAAGAGACGAGAGTCACAACAAAGATGGCTCATGTTGCCAAAAGACAATTAAGTTATTAGATGAAGGTAGTTAATGGCCATGTTTGGCAATTACTGTAATTGAGTGCTGCAGTGTTACACACTGGTCTGTTAAAATTATGGGCTGTGGACACGTCAATCCAAACAGCTGTTTGGTGTCTCATGTTTAGTACAGAAATATACAAGAACATTAGTATTTTTTCTCATATATCTGATTAAATTAGAACTCAGTCCTCCTTTTTACCCATTGTTTCAATAAAATAGAGATATTACCACTAAAATGTGAAAATAGACGATACTGTAATATGAAACATTTAACAAAAACTTGAATTTATAAAGCAAGCTGTACACGACTGTTTCAGATTATTCCCCCCTCATTGCTGCATGTCTTTGTTCATGTTGGGCCGGCTGGAGCTTCTTCCATTAAAGAATTTGCTGCAGTGACGTCAGTCTTTATTCCTGCACTGCAGTGTGCAACAGTCAGGGTGAGGCAATCATAATATTACAGTAATCACAAAAACATCATGCTACCACCAGTATACGTGATAAATGTGCATTTAATTTGCTTAGTGTGGCTCTATATGTTGAGTGTTTAGTAAATGTGTTTTAAATCTTGTGGTGTGCAAATCTGAACAAACCTAATGTTTTGTTTTCTGTTATAATTAATGTAACGTTAAAAATGTTAAAGTGAACTAAATTATCCAAATATACAGTATATACAAGTCCCTGTGATTAATACTGTCTCTGCTGGTGTGTATATGGTGGGTAGAAAACATTTTATATCTTAAATTCCTATAATTTACTGGTGCTTTTAAAGATATTTTAAAGATTGAGACTCTTATTATGGGCTCTGATGATAAAATACAATTTAATCAGGCAGCACCGTGCTGTTTTAACTCCTGTGAAAAGTTGTCTCAGGAATCTGGGTGTTGTCTCTGACAGTTTTTTATAGTCAAGAACAACTATATTTGTGCACTGTTTTTTATTGTTTTTAACTTTTGGATCTCTGTGAAGCACTTTGTGATATTTGTGTTTGTGAAAGGTGCTATAGAAATAACAACTGCTTACTGAAATTCAGCTAAAAGTGTCATGATCTGTGTCTGTGTGTTTGTTTTGTTCTAGTTTTCTGTCTTGTCCCCCTCTGTTTCTTCCTCCTGCCTGTCTTGCTCCAGCCCCGCCCACTCTCACCTGTTCCTCATGTTTCTTTTCCAGGTGTTTCTTGTTTTCTCTAATTAGTTGGCCTTTATATTCTGTGTCCTGTCTTCAGTATTTGTGGGTTCATTGTGCTGTTTTTGAGCTGCCTGTCAGCCTTGTTGTTTAAATTAAACACCTTGTTTTTTGTCATTTGAACCTGCCTGCGCCTTGGGTCTTTTCCTGCCTCACATTCATAACAGAATGAACCAACCCTACAGAACCCAGCAGGCAGGTTGGCAATTTTTTTCAACCAATGGGTCCCAAGCCAAAGGGCCCATCATGGAGGATTTTTTTGGTGGTGGCCCCAAGTCCTCTCTGGTGGGCTGCACTCCTCCCCTGGTTGGTATCCTGGGGATTCTTGAAAGGATGCAGCGCAAGGTGGCTGTTCTGTCGGGGCTCTTCTCTTCCGAGCGCCCTTAGGAGCTGGTGGCGTCGGGGGTTTCTGTGGTCGCCATCGTCAAGACTCTGGCTCCTTCAACCTCCTCCCTTGGCTCTTCTTCTTCTTGTGTGGTATTTTATGGCGGTTGGCAAACAACTTGTGGTGTGGATTACTGCCACCTACTAGAATGGAGTGTGGGTCAGAATGCTTCATTTTAACTATTACTTAAGAATTTATATTTTCTGACTCTTATCTTTTATATCTGTTGACTTCTTTTTTTATACTTAATCAAAAGAAATTATATATTCATATTCTGTTAACTTTGTTTTCTTGAATAATCTAATAAAAATTTGAGTACTTTTGCTTCCTGAATCTTTCTGTAGTAGGTATGATATATTAAACATTTCTTTAATTGTTCTGAATTCTTCCATCATGTCTCTTCTCTGTCTTTCATATCTTTTACATATTAATATTACATGT
>JARVJO010000365.1:21016688-21027469 GCA_031762555.1 Cynodonichthys magdalenae
CGCCCCCCCTCCAGGTCGGCCTCCTGAAATTGGCCTCTGTGGTGGGGAGATTCATGGCCGTCCGCCTGAACTTACTTGTTTGTTTTTCTGGTCCCATCCCATGTCTGTTTTTGTTTTGGGGACAGCAGGGGCCGTCCCTTATTGTGGGGCCTATGTTATGATCTGTGTCTGTGTGTTTGTTTTGTTCTAGTTTTCTGTCTTGTCCCCCTCTGTTTCTTCCTCCTGCATGTCTTGCTCCAGCCTCGCCTTCTCTCACCTGTTCCTCATGTTTCTTTCCCAGGTGTTTCTTGTTTTCTCTAATTAGTTAGCCTTTATATTCTGTGTCCTGTCTTCAATGTTTGTTGGTTCATTGTGCTGTTTTCCCCAGTCTGTTTGGATGTGTTCATGTTTTTCTAGCCTTGACCAAGCCAAGTGAGTTTTCGAGCTGCCTGTCAGCCTTGTTTAAATTAAAGACCTTGTTTTTTTGTTATTTGAACCTGCCTGCGCCTTTGTTTTTTTCCTGCCTCACATTCACAACAAAAATAATTCAGAAAACTGATTGTAAATCATAAACTTACACCTACATGGAGGACAGGGTTCTGTATTTCTCGTTTATCACCAATATATTTTTACAGGGAATATTTGCCAAAACAATATGTTCCTTCTTGTTTTACTAAAATAAAAAAATACTTATTTGGCCCAAATGTTTTATTGCTTCCTCTTTTTCAGCCACTTTTGCAATAAAGGAGAGAGTCAGCTCTGAGCAACTGGGGGCCCCTAGATTTTACATAAAAAATTATAAGTATTTGCATGATTAACCATTCTGTGTCCAAGGATTTATTTAGCTCAGTAAAGCAACTGCAGCAACATAAATGTTTCTGTTGGTGTAATAGAAGAATAAATCACATTCCTTTTTGAATTATTTTCCAACAGAGTTTACGGTAAATTCAGAAAACGCAGCACCTTACAACCAGCAGCTCCAAGTACTGTGATGTATTTATTTACAGCAACCAACCATACAGATGATTTATGATCAGATCACAAAGATGCAAAAGTTACGACAAATGTGAAACAAAAATTATATCCAAAAACAAAGAAACATGTCACCAGATATAATAACAAAGACTCTACATTTTCTGCATTATGTGTTGCATTTAAAATAAATCAGACTTTTTATGGGTAATTTAACTTTTAAAATGAATGTTTTCACAGAATGGACTTGAAGTCACGTTCAGGCTGATTAATAATGTTTGCCATGACTGAACTTACCTGATGATGTTTGTAATGATTTCTGATTTTCCCTCCAGTAGGCAACACAAAACCAAACTAAATGGTTCTAAGTTAAAGTGAAAGACTATTTATCATCACAAAAGCGGTACAGATTCTTGTTCCACGTGCTTTTATCTACAGATTATAACTTACAGTTCTAACTCAAAGCTGCTGCTTTAAATTTTAGTTATTAAAAAAAACGATGTTTTTGTCTCGCCATTTACATCACTGGTTAATACGCCCAGCTTTATTGACTCTCCAGTCAGCAAGGGAAAAAAGTATATCAAAGTGCTACTGATTAAACCTAAAAAAACATTTATTTTCAGCTTTTTGAAGTCACAGGTGAAATTCTGTGACTTCACCTGGAGACAAACGCATCAGAGAAGCACATGGTGGTGATAAAGGTCCATTTATTCATTTCAGGGTAGCATACCTAAAACTTCATCTTTAAAGAAATTAAATTGTTAATAAGTTTAGTATAAACAGGTCCCAAAATAACACATTATGGTTGCTACAAACTATTTGTACCAATTATAAAGATGTGATGTAGGATGTAGGACAAAATAAATATATTTTTGCCAGTGTAACAGCAATGATTCATGATTTGTGGTGGTTTGGTTCTCACACTTTTTACACATTTAGGGTTTCTTGGTGTGATCCCAGAGTGATGACACTATGTATATTTTAGCAGAATGTTTTTAATACATAAACTGATGGTGATTTTTTTTCTTTTTTTTAAACAATCCTTCCCTGAAGAAGCGGACGGCTTTCTCCTGATGATTGTCGACTCAGCAGGTTCCACAGCAGTAAAGGCACTGATGTTACAGAGAAGCTGCCCTCATCGTCGGTAGCATGGTCCTCCCTCAGAGGCTGGTACTGCTTAAACCGCCTAGTCAGAGACGAGACAGGAGAGGTATTCAGTGTTAAAACAGACAAGAAATTAGTAGTTTTTTTTTATATCTGGTATTGATTAAAAGCTAGATTAAAAGAAATAACATATTCTGATAATCACGTTTTTTTTTTAATAATACATGTGAAATTAAATTGCTTACATCTAAGTTGCCACTTTGTATTTTCTGCTGTGAAATCTAATCTGCCTCTAAATTAAAACACAGGTGTGCTGCCACAGTTCTTGGCTTGGTTCAGGATTTAAATCAACTTTGTTGAGAAAAGATTGTAAGTTTGGCTTAAAACCATGTTTTTACAACCTTTAAGCAAATAATTTAATGCTTAATGTGAGGCCATGAAGGCCAGCTGGAGTCAAATCTTCTCACAAATGTTCTGACCTAATGTAAATAACGGTTTCTATGTGTTGTGTGGAAAAAGACATGTAACTACTTAAAATCATCGATCATAAAAAATAGTCACACAATAGCTTATAAAACATATAAAAATTCACCTAAAAACAGAAATGTGTAGTGTATTAAAATCAGTAAGTAAAACAAATCCCATAAATTTCTTCACCATGTTGTGTTTTGTTATGTTATCTTAAATTATATGAAGTTTTATTTTTTATTCCCATGTTCACAAGAGATGAGAGAATTATAACTTGTGTTCAAGAAACTCTAACAAAAAAAACAAAAAAAAACCGAGCCCAGATCCTTTTGAAAACTCAGGTTTACATGTTATAACTACATTCTTGTCTTGGATATGTTAATAATTTTTAGTGTTTTATTTAGCGTATTAACTATGGTTCTGATCATTTTACTAGTGACTTTCTCAGCTTCTTCACTCACCTGTACATCAAACCCAAACAACAAACAACGCAGGCCAGAACCATACCACCCAGCACAGTCGCAGCAGTCCCAGCTGGTGAACCACCAGAGGCTGAAATGAATGGAATCATATCGCTTCAGATGAGAAAAAAAAATATTTATGACTGATTTCAGTGAATATTTTTTCTTTTCCCCTCTCACTCACCTACTGCTACATTGACTCTGGCGCTTGCCATGGCCAGGCTGATGTTATTAGACAGTGAGACGTTGAGGCAGAAGACTCCGGTGTTGTCGAAGAACTGACGGAGGATCATCTGACAGTCTGGAGTGGGCGAGGCAGCGTTGCAGATGGTCTGTATCGGTGTGATACAGTCGGCATCGGAAATGACGGTGCAGACCTCACTTGGCAGACTACGAGTGGGAGAGGGAAGAGGAAGAAATAGTCAAAAGCAAGGTCAAGGCAGGAGGACAGGAAAGAGATAGAAAAACAAAGATTTGGTTCAGAGAAGACAGTAATAACTGCAAATACAGAGAGAGTAAAAACATGTAATGAAAGCTTGTACCCACCTTCCCTGACAGGAGATTGTGACATCCACAGCATTCTGATCCAATGCCGTCGCCACTGACACAACGTTGGCCACCTGAACAATCTCCACACTTTCAATACCCTCTGCAGGGTTCAAGAAAGATTGTAAAAACGTGATTTAAAAGCTTTTTATTGTGGTGATTTTAAAATTAGGTGCAGTATTGCGATATGTACCAGGGCAGAATGACACAACAACACTTACGGACAACATCCACGGTTGTAGCGAGGGAGCCGTAGCGGTCGATCGGGCTGCAGTCGGCTGGAAGCTCCGGCGCTTGTCTTTTGGCCACAACCAGGGCAACCTGAGCTGGATCTGCTTCCACTTCAGCCTGAACTTCATCCTCAGTCGAAACCGCTTCCGCCTCAACTGTGTAATAGATTTGGCATGAATGCTTTTTGTTTCTTTTTCTACTCTGTCGTAATTTAAATGTGTGGTAGATCCTTACTTGTGGTGGCTTCAGTAGCAGCGACCACGTTTTCCGTCTCAGTATCAGCTGGAGCGGCCTCCTCTGTGGTTTCGGTGGCAGTGAGTGCGACGACATCATCAGCCGGTGCTTCGGTTTCAGCTTGGACCACCTCTGTGGCGACGGCTGTAGCCTCAGCAGATTCTACAGAAGCATCTGTAGCTTCTTGGTCTTCAGATACGTCTGCCTGTGGGGCGACAGTGGCGCCCTCAAGCACATCAGCTGCAACAGCAGCAGCAGGAGCAGCTGAGGCAGCGGCATCAGCCACAGGCACATTTTCTGCATCTGTCACATCTTCAGCCACTGCTTCGGCAGCCTCTGGTTCTTCAGCTGCTGCAGCGTTGGCCTCCTCTTCAGCAACATCTGCCTCTCCAGCTGTGTCAGCAGGATCTTGCTCTGCTGGGACAACAGCTGCATCCACTCCTGCAGGAGCCACTGAAGCAACCTCTACAGCCTCTGAGTCTGCATCGGCAACTGGTTCCTCCTCAGGAGGCTGCACCGAGGCGGCAATGAGAGTGGCATCAGAGGCAGGAATGTCCAGGGCAATCGCACCCTCTTCCTCCGACAATGCAGCTGCAGGGGTGGATGCCATGACGACCACAGCTGGAGCTGCTGAGGCATCAACGGGCACAACTGTAAGAAAAAATAAATTAAAACGATTAACAAAAACAGCAATATTATGTTCTGAAACATAAGCCGCCCCCAGAATGATCATGTCAAACTCTTACCAGCCGTGGGGTTCTGACAGGAGCTGGGAATGCTCGCCATCAGGATCACCTGAGGTTTGAAGGTTCCCACTGAAAGGTAGGTGTGTGTGACGGTGCGCTCTCTGGAGATGAGCGTTCCGCTGTTGTCACCGAAGTCCCAGGTGAAGCTGATGTCGGCGTTGTTCAGGTACTGGCTGGGGTCGTGGAGGGTGACGGCGAAGGCAATTGCTTGGTTCTGGATAAAGTTCTGATCGTTCTGGTTTACATCGTTGACTTGAGACAGTGATATCCTGAATGGAACTTGATCTAAAGACAAAAAAAAGAAGCAACATTGGGAGATTTACTAAAAGAAAAGAGGGGATAAATGAACTTTTTGAAGCGTAGTGCTCAGAAGACGCAGGCCACCTGTGATGGTGAAGACCGTGGAGGCGTAGCCAAGTGGGATGAACTTGTCCCGCCCTCTACAGTGATAAATGACCACCTCCATGTTGTAGGAGCCCAGTGGGACGTTATCTGTCGCAATGGAGAGCGAGGAGGAAGGTCCATCTGCAACCTGCCAGAAACGCCCTCAAAAACAGGAACAAAATGACAAATGATGATTAAATCCTCAACAAACGTCATCAAACCAGTTTATTTTTTTGGTTCTTTGTGTGGAGATCTGGCATTTAAAAGTGATGTTTTTAAAATGTTGTGTGTTGTAGGAAACTATTTTAATATTGAGATCTAAAATTTACAACTGTGTCAGTTAAAAAAAGGGGCAAAAACAGCTTTTGTTTCAGTCAGATTCTTTTAAATTTACCCCATGTTTTCCACACAAACACGTAGCGAGGTTTCCTGTTCTGGGTCACGGTGAAAGGTGTGCCATCAGGGAAAACTCCAGTCCACTCAGAGTTCTGGTCCGAATACACAGCCTGACCCTGTTGGTACTGACGCCCTGAACGAGGACAAAAACAAATAATAGTTAAAAATCTGACACTTTTTTTTAGATAATAATCATACTTAGGAGTGAAAGGTTTTGAAAATTAGGCTCATCCTTTCTTGTACTGAACATTTATTGTTCATATTAAACCTTCTTTTGTCTCTAATCGGTCTTTTCTCACCGTTGATGGTGCAGTTTTGTGCCCACACCACCTGGCCGTCAGGCAGCGCCGTCTGGTTCGGTGGGAAATTAAGATTAATGGTGAAAGTTGATCTCGCTCCTGTCAGAGTGGGTGCATCATTCTTGAGGTCAAAGGTCACCTCGCCACCTGGAAGAAAACACATAAACCTAATTTAATAATTGTAATAATAATTGGTTTGTTTTTAAATAGAAAAAGCAAACAGGTCTCACCAAACCAACAGTTTCTGAACCTCGGATCTCCGTCCTGCCAAACTGGATACATCCGAGAGTTCCACGATCTGTAACGTGTGAACTGACTCCTCTGTCCTAAAACAATAATAATAAAAACATCATTAAGTCCCTTCAAAATATAAAACTAAATCAAGAGGAACAAAAGGAGCAAAAACAGCAGTAACTGTTGACAAAAGTAATGTTGTTGTACACTCAAAAAACAGATGTAGTAGATTTAATTTTTAAAAAGTAACTGTTTCCACTCAACTGAATTGAGTAAATGAAGCACGTTTACTTTACGTTGCCTTTAAGTAAATGTAAAATATATGTGTTACCTTTAGTCAATTCAGTTGAGTGGAAAAAGTTGACATGTTTTTAATTAAATCCACTACATCTGTTTTTTGAGTGTAAGTGATTGAGAAATTAGTTAAGATTTTACATTTTTAACCAAAATGTTGGTTCTTAATGGGAGTAAAATGGCGGTGGGAGTCACATGGACCACAATCCCCCCTCAATCCCTTTCATGTGACTCTCAGCTGAGCACCAGTGTGAGGTGTGAGGGCCCCAGTCTCAGCTGTAACAAAAACTGTTCCCAAAACATTTTTAATGGAAAACACTAATTTTAAGCTCCAAGTTATAAACCACACATCAAATTCAATTCAAAAGTAATAAGAAGGAAATTTATTGGTGTAAAATCAGATTAGTAGAAGGTAATATCCATCTTTCTGCTCTTACACAAAGTGTTGAGTGTGCAAGCGTGAAACAAGCATGAGATAACAGATTTGCTGTTGATTTTTTTAGTCCAAACCATAACAAATCTAAAATAAACAAATAAAACACAATGTTGTGTTAATACATAGTAATTTTAATTCTACTAAATAGGTCATGTCGCTGCTTTTAAACTGTGAAGGTGATTTTAAATCAAGAACATCCTTTAAAAGTTTATTTTTTTAGTTGTGATGATTACTTTAAATGGTAATTTCAGAACAATTGATGATTACATTTGTTTGTCTGTTTATATAAAAATATATATATAATTTTATACTTACTTGTGGCCAGCACTGATGTAAAAGCCAAAACGAGTAACGCCAAAGACCTCATCCTGGGTTCAGTTCTGTGTTTCCTCTCTGAGCCCAGATCCTCACCCTGCTGTCCTGAATCCCAAACAGATCTTAAACCTAACCCCCCCACCCCCTCAGTCTTTTTAAAACACCCCTGGACCTGAATTACCATAAAAAATGTTCTGGCCTCTGACATCACTGGGAGTCCGCAGACTGGGACCCTCCCCTTGTTGACTTTTCGTCTGTTTAGTCAGAGCATTGTTTCCCACCACCATCAATGATAATACATCTGCTTGTGTTTGTCTGTTAGCAAAATATCTCATGAACCCATGAGTGTATTTTTAATGAAACTCTCTGAATTAATAAATTTAATTGAATTACAAATTTTGGAGTCAACCTAATTCAAAATGGCCACCCTACAACTGAAGTCAGTTTTACAGATACTGAGCTAAAGTTATATATCTGAGAGTTATCTACTTTATCTCCTTTAATATCTCATCAAAACATTTACAACCAAAGCAGCTGTAAATCCTGCTTTCAAGGAAACACTACAGAACAGAAAAGGAGAACGCCTCAAGAACATGTTTTTTGGAAGTACAGTAAGAAGTTTTATAGTCAATAAAATTTCTGTATGTGACGCTTGAACAGAACTCAAGTGATGCCTGATTGTGAAATATGACCTTACAGCGATGCCTGCATGGATGTCACAAGATTAGAGCGTGGAAGTTCATTCAAAAGCAGCTTTTTATTTCACATCCTGCTGTTCACCTTACTGCTGCAGCTCACAGTCTGCAGCTTTCAGTCACCTCAAACAAGTTCATGTGGAAGAGAAGTGGAGATAGTGAAAAGTTAGGATGCAGGTGTCATTCATCCATCACAATCCAGTATTTTCTTCTTATCCGGGGTTTTTCCAAAATTATTTTGGAGTTGAAAGAATATTACTGTAGGAAAAAATCTCTATATTAATTTGTAAAAGTAATTCAGGGATTGATTCAGTGCAGACATGTTCTGTTTCTAAACATATTAATCTTTGTTTAACCAGGCAAATCTGAGATTACAGACCTCTTTTGCAAGAGAGGACTGGGCCTGAAGCAACCCAACATGCTAGTTTTGTCTGGAGGAAACCAGAGAACCCTAATAAGGCTATATAGCTTCAATTTACACCATAATAAAACATTTGTTTAAAATGATTAAACATTATGTTGAGAGTATAAAAAAATTGCATTAAAGTTGAAATAACTGTATAAAAAGATATCAGAAAGTTAACCAGTGGTGAAATAAATGAAGCATTTTATTTTTCAGGATCAAAAGGACTGCAGTGTTCCCATAAAAAAAAAAAAACCCACATCCACTCAAGTCAAGAAAACTCTTGTGAAGGTGAAGTTTACAACTCAGATGGCCTCATGAATAAAGATGTGGAGACATGAGTTGAAAAACAAAAAGCGTGGATAAAAATAAAAAATCTAAATTAAACTTTAAGCATAAAGAAATTTTCAGCAAACATGTTGAACAGTTAACAACAGTTAACACATAAAAACAAGTTTTAGAACATGCTTCCATCCAGATGACTTATTTTTCAGAGGAGACCTTGCATATTTCAGCAAGACAATGATAAAACACAATGTGCATCTATTACAACACAGTAGCTTTAAGAGTCCAGATGTCCAGACCTTAAAAACCTTTGATCCACCATCCATACATTCTTTCTCTTGCGATCACTGGGAAACACAATACATTTATAAATAAAAATCCACCAAGAAGACTCAGTATTGTTTTATGTAGCATCTAAAATATGCATGACTTAACAGATGAAGAGAACAGACCAGATTTAGAAAGACATCTTTAGCATTCATTTCTTATATTTTACTATCTTTCAAAAACTTTTCCATGTATTATTTCTTAAAGATTTTGTCACAGTCCAGCAAATCATGTAAAAAAAGAAAACCCTCAATAAATATCTAATTATTTGATTTTAAAATAAGAAGAGAAAACAGAAAAAATAATTAAAGTTGATTCTCTGTTAATCTTTCCACACCAAAATCAAAGATTATTGAAAAATTCAAATTTAATTTTCTTGGCTTGAAAGTCATGAGAAGAATGCACTAAATTCAGTGACAAAAAACATTTAAAGTGTGACCTTTGGGGCTGAATAAAATGTTAACAAGGGCCAGTTTGGCCCCCAGGCCTTGAGTTTGACACGTTTTATGATATTTTACAAATTGTAGCATTTTTGTCCATTTGCATTTTACACAACTTAACTTTTTCAAAATTGGTGTAGAAAATATCAGTTTTCCTGAAGTAAATATCAAAGTGAAGTTTTAAACAAAGCAACAATATTAAAATTTTTAACACTCTCTTTTTACTTTAATTTTGTTTTTATGAGTCTGAAATTGTACTTTTATGGTTTTGTTTTAAGCACAGATGTAAAATTCCTTTTTCTGAGCACAGAGAGGTCCTCAGCTCTGGTGGTTTTCCTGGTGACGATGCCTCTTGGCAGAGAGACTCCACGTGACCCCTCATGTGCTCACTACGCTGTTCAGGAGGAAATAAATCCCCCCCAAAAGAGCACCTGATTCAACATACCACAAATAATCAACCTTTAGCTTCTTTTTTCTTCTTTCTCCACTTCACATTATCAGCGTTTGCTTCTAGACTGTAGGAGTAAACCCAAAAGCTTAAACCATTAAAAAGGTTGGAATATTCTCTGAACAAAAAAGTTGCTGCTTTAAAAAAATGAAAAAAAGGATGTGGAACCACCTGAACTGACTGTGAAAAGTAAATGAAAGTTAATCAGAACCGCATCAATGAGGCCATCTGGATCAAACCCCACAGGCAGATCGGTTCATGTCCTCAGCAGTGAGGTCGCCCTGATTTGTTCTGTTGTTCCATAAAACTGACTGAATTATAATCACAGTCAGGTGGCTGTGGTGGCCATCTTGAATTTAGTTGTCTCCAGAAGTTATTCAGTTGCAGATGCATTCATACCAAACCCAGCAGCTGCATTATGGAGTCATGGAAGAACACTTATGACAATCAGGTTATGGTTTTTACACAATAAAATGAAAAATACTTCTTTTGTTGTAGCCCTGAGACATTCTTTCAGCTACAAATCAGCTGGGAGTTAAGCTGCAGGGCTTTGATCATGTGCAGAATTGTTATGAATGCTTTCTATGTCTGAACCGACAGAGAGTCTGTTCCTTCACACAGCAGAAAAAACATCTGACTTATAGAAGATTCCCATCAGGTCATTGCATTTTAAACATATCTCAACACAGTAGAACATTTTTGTGTCTTTAGTGTAAAGTTTATCACAGCCAAGAGAAGATTAAAACAGATCACATGGAACACAGTTATTATGTCAAACACCAAACACCGACCCCGGTCTAGTTTCAGTTGAGGCCTTTTGTAGCATGTTTCATTGTGCACTGAAGAAATGTTATTTGTTTGTCTCTTTTGGGGTTAACAAAGTTTAATCCAGCTCCATCTGCTTGGATGAACAAAATGACCCCGGTGTGTCCACATGACCTTATGAAGTGGAGCTACTATTTAAATTAAATGCATGTGTATCTGCATAATAATGCTGCCACTAATGCACTGAAAGAAAGAAAGAAAGAAAGAAAGAAAGAAAGAAAGAAAGAAAGAAAGAAAGAAAGAAAGAAAGAAAGAAAGA
>JARVJO010000365.1:21028610-21045232 GCA_031762555.1 Cynodonichthys magdalenae
ACGAGAGGGGCCGAAGACCCCCACGCCGAGCCCCCAGTATCAGTACAGAAGACCCCGAAATCCAGGCCAGCATGATGAAAGAAAGAAAGAAAGAAAGAAAGAAAGAAAGAAAGAAAGAAAGAAAAAGAAAGAACTGCTACCACTAGTGGGAGACACTATCTATTCTGTGCGTACAGTTGAATTCATAGATCTATAATACACCTCCTTGATTCTGTGCTATTCATACCCATTTCATAGTGAACATGTAAAAACAGTTCAGTGCTCCATTACAGCTTTATGTGTTTATAAAAATTAAATGAAAAACATTATTGATTGTCTTACTGCTACTCCTGATATAAAACGTGTAATAATGAAATTAAATGTTATCTAAGAAAACACTAAATAACATTGTTTCCCCCAAATAATAAAGTAAAAACAAATATTAAAGTATGACCAAAGTAAATACAAACAAAACAGATGGCACAAACAGACACAATGTCAACTAAATGAACATAATAATGACAAGAAAAAAGTTAAATGAAGAAAAATTAAACATTATAAAAATGCTAAATAAATCTCTGTACAAATAGCTACTCAAGCTCTGGTCTAATAAAAAATATTGTAGGCCTATTTGTTTTTTGGACAAAGATTTACTCAAAAACAAAAATACATCGCTATATTTATCGAATGTCAGGAGTGCCAAATTAAATAATAAAATATTATTTTAATAACAATTAATAGCCTATTTGAAATTTTATTTTCTTTTACATAAACCTCGTCCCATAAGGACTACGTCATCATTAGTTGGTCATGTGACCCGTGAGGGCTGCTTATTGGTTGTCTCCGTCTCGTCCCGATTTGCAATTGTGTACAATCAGTTCAAGAATTTAAATATTACTGAGACAAAAATGAACAGCACATTTTAAAAACTCGAAAATGTCGGTCTCATTCATTACAGTTTCCAAAAAAAAGATGCTGCTTGGTGTGCGATATAACATAAAACAATAACATACCACCCATCTAAAAACGATCGGTGTGTCATGGAGACAAAAACGAACGCACCTGGCACAACGCGGGAAACGCGTTGGTTCACCGAGAAACAACAGAACCGCTTTGCGACCGTTCAATTTTATGCGTACAATTAACCAACGAGGGGCTACAATTGTGCATGTTTTTGTTTTGGAGAGCTGCACTCCGACCCGAGAGAGTTTATTGTCCGAGGGGTGACCCGTCGTCCTCCCGCTCTGGCGTTTCCGGACTGTGAAGTTAGCCGGGGCGGCTGTTTTTTTTTTTTTTGTAGCCACCGCTCGAGCGGCTCTGTTAGCATCCACACAAAGAGTGAGTTCTAAATAGCTAAACCCCCAAACTCTTCTGTCACTCTTCTACAAGATGGATGCATTTCAGAAAGTGGAGAAGATAGGAGAAGGGACGTATGGAGTGGTTTACAAAGCTAAGAACAAACTGACCGGAGAAACTGTTGCTCTGAAGAAAATCCGTCTGGACACGTAAGTTATGCTTTGAGCGCTACGAGCTACCGCTCAGTCAGTGCAGCTAAAAACAAAACACACCATGCTTCTCAGGTTGTTCCATTTAATATATGCTAACTTTCTGTTACAGCAGTATAAAAACTGTATAGTATTTGTTACTTTTGAAAACGATTTCCCCAATAAAGTATACATAAAAATATAATGTGTAATCCAAAACTGGCCACATTGTTTTTTCTTGACGGAAGAGCTTAATAAAACCTCACATTATTTGTTTAACCTAAAAAAAAAATCACCACCGACAATGAGATGGTGGCAAAATAAAAATAATGCATTATTCAATGTAAATCCTAAATCTGTGATTTTTAAACTATTTGGCTTTTGATCCACAGCATGATAGTGACAGGTTTGTGACTCTGTTACTGTTTTAAATAAACTTTTATTATAACCATATTAAAAATCTAAATATATTAATATATTACTGCTATCTTAATATGTCACAAGCAGTGTTTTGTACTTGCAAGTGTATATACTTGGAAAAAGTTTCATGGATGATTTGTGACAAAAGATGGCAGCAAAGGTCAAATGAAAGGTTGTAAGACAGTAGCGAGACCCACTCTGTTGAATGGTTTGGAGACAGTGATGTTGACAAAAAGACAGGAGACAGAACTGGAAGCGGCAGAGCTGAAGATGTTGAAGTTCTGCTTGGGAGTGACAAAGATGGATATTGGATGGAAATAAGATCATCAAGAGGTACAGCACAGGTTGAAGGACTGGGAGATAAACCAGACTGCGATGGTTTGGACATGTGGAGAGGAGGGACAGTGGGTATATTGGTAGAAGGATGTTAGAGATGCAGCTGCTAGGGAAAAAAACAAAAAACAAAGAGGAGATATATGGATGCAGCCAGAGAGGACATGGAGGTAGTTGGAGTGAGGTGAGATGGAGCAGAATGACTCGCTCTGTGACAACCCCTGAAGAAGAATAAAAAACAACAAGATTATGATCCTGATCACAACTTTGGAAACCACTGTCTTAGAAGTCTCAGCTTATTTTTAAAGAATTATGGAAGATAGTAAATCTGTAATACACACATTTTTATTTTGAAGCTTTACTGTCTGGTGATATAACAGCATTACAGTTTTAGAAGTCTGCTTAACTGGGTGTCAAATCATCAACATTCTCAAACTGTTATCATAATTTGTGAGAATATAGTTTATTGATAAAGTAACACTTCAGATCATCATTCATTTTGGTGTAATTAAAAGAGAACTTTGTGACATTACTAAAAGCCTAAAACACTCATTTACTGTGTTTTTCTTCCTTCAGGGAAACAGAAGGTGTTCCAAGTACGGCCATCCGGGAAATTTCACTTCTCAAAGAGCTCAGTCATCCAAATATCGTCAAGTGAGTTCTATCTGAATTCAGTTTGCAGATTGTATTTGTTGTGTCTGATGTTATTATTTCTTTTTAATGTATTTTTAGACTACGGGATGTCATCCACACAGAAAACAAACTCTACCTTGTTTTTGAGTTCCTCCATCAGGATCTGAAAAAGTTCATGGACTCCTCGTCAGTCACTGGTATCCCATTGCCTTTGGTTAAGGTATTTATTACTTCAGATTGGTTAGAACACTTAAAATGGTATAGTTTTATGTTCTGTAAATGTTTGAGGGATTTTTTTTGTGTCTTAGAGTTATCTCTTCCAGTTGCTGCAAGGCCTGGCCTTCTGCCACTCTCACAGGGTTCTTCATCGAGACCTGAAGCCCCAGAACCTCCTCATCAACGCGCAGGGTGAGATCAAGCTGGCTGACTTTGGTCTGGCAAGAGCCTTTGGGGTCCCTGTACGCACGTACACACACGAGGTAGGCAGTTTAACCATGTTCACACAATCTTGTTTTTTTTGTTTGTTTTTTTGTTCCTCCTACATTTATCATCAGAATGAATGATTTTCTCTGATTTTGTCTTCGTTTTAGTCTGGATGGTTTATGGTTAAAATAAACCTTGTTTATGTTTTTGGTTACTTGTTTGGATAAAAAAATGTGTTGTCTTAAATTTTCAGGTGGTAACACTGTGGTACAGAGCACCAGAGATCCTCCTGGGCTGCAAATACTACTCCACAGCTGTGGACATCTGGAGTCTGGGGTGCATCTTTGCTGAAATGGTATTAGTCCCATCCTCATAAATCAGAAAAAAAATGTACCTAATGATGTCTAACCAGCAGGTCTGTGTCCACAGATCACCAGGAGGGCTTTATTCCCTGGTGACTCTGAGATAGATCAGTTATTTAGAATCTTCCGCACACTGGGGACTCCTGATGAGACCGTCTGGCCCGGAGTCACGTCGATGCCAGACTACAAACCATCTTTTCCCAAGTGGGCTCAGCAGGATTTATCCAAAGTGGTGCCTCTTCTTGATGAGGATGGAAGAGAACTACTGGGAGTAAGCACATGAATTTGATTATTTTCAAAACCCTAATGAGCAATAATAATGTTTTAATTGACTGGATTTTTCTTTTCTTTTCAGGAAATGCTGTGTTATGATCCAAACAAAAGGATTTCTGCCAAGAATGCACTTGTACATCGTTTTTTCCGGGACGTCACCATGCCAGCTCCTCAACTGAGACTTTAATTTGTTCTAAGATGTCAGGGTGTTTAAATGTTATTAATATCAGAGCAATAAGGACCACCCTTTCCTCGCTACAGATCAGAACCTTGGACTGTCAGAGAACCTGGACACTACAGGATTTGTACGATTCTTCTGTATCAAAAAGCCTTAAAGAAGCTGAATGTCCTGAAAGTTCTGCTGTTATTTCAGCCGTCATGTTATAAACGTTTCAAGTGTTTAAGCTGTAATTTCTAACAGTAATTCACATATTTATGTGCAACTGCCAAATTTCATCTTTTATTTGTGATTTGGGATTCACTGAGGTGAATTCAGACTGCCTCCCACTGAGTTCGTCCTGAATAAATGTTAGCTTGTAGATGTTCAGAAGCAAATAGTCGAAGGGTTAGAACTAAATAACATTTGTGGGACTGTGCACAAATCAAACTGCATGCTTTGTAAGATGAAGTAATGAACAGTTTGTGCTTTAAAGAACCAGAGATTACAGCAGTTTTTTTTCCTCGAAGTTGAATTTTCTGTCAGTTCTTTGCACTATTTGGGTTCAAATCATCTGAAGGGGGGTTTTAAAGCCACATCTTTTCTTATAACTGAAGTTCTGCTATAAAAACGTGTTTTAACGACATTTTTTCAGAATTAAGTTTGCTGTTGCAACCTTTTTTTTAATTTCAGATTATATTCAAACCTAATGCACAGTTTTATAGAAATTGTTTATATATAGTTGAACAAAATAAACGTTTTTAAAAGGTTGTCAGTGGTTGTATGAATACATCATCAGGTCAGCAGGAAAGCTGTTTGTGCAGGAGTAGAAACTCTTAACTTGAAGGATCGACAGAGTTTTATACTGGAGGTAAATATGAGAGTTCATCCATCCTTTAGTTCTGCTTTCTAGAGTTGTGGAGAGTTGGTACCGTTCCAACAGAGGATAAAGGCATCTGGGAACATTCTGGACCTAATTACAGACTCAAGATGGTTCTCAGGTCGACCGATGAGGGTTACATTTTCAATGCTGATCTGTAGGAATCAGGGTGGCCAATGGTCAATTTATGGAATTGCATAGAAACAGTTTTAACCTAATTTTTATTCAAACTGATTAAAAAACTTTTTTATTTTATTTTGAAGAACAATAATTGTACATCTGTCTGTGGTGATGTTTTTAAGTAAAACATCAAAAATAAATATATAAAGCAATATAATCATTTGAACTGGGGGAGCTGTGGAAAGTAAAAGAACTATCAATATCTTACCTGTTGTAGATACATAGCTCCTATGTCCTCATTTTGGAGAAATAGATTTTAATTCTGACTGGATAAACTAATTTTCCATGTCCAAACTCCTACAGTTTAATTATAAATACACAAAGATGCAGCTTTATAAGTGGTCCCACTGAACAAACTTGTCATAGTAATCCATTTGTCTCAGCATAAGCAGATGCTTTATTTACAAACACTGACCATCAAACCTCATGAATCTTCCAGGGAGAAGTTTTCATAACTCCAACCAGGTGTAGCGGAGCAAGATAGTTTAACTGTTGAACAGATGAAGCCAAGATTTTTTTTTTAAGTGAACAAACAAAATATAATGAGCACAATTAAACAAAGGGATACGTGTAGATATATAAAGAAATGCATTTGATTAAAAGTCAGTTAAATAGAAATTCACACATACTTCTTATTTTAATATGAAATGTGTGTGTGAACGGGTTATATTCCACATCATGGGGTCCATTTTACAAACAAACAGCCTTGTGAGGACCCAATGCTCCTTGTGGGACCAAAGCCTGGTCTGCATAGGTATGGATGCCAATTTTGGGTAGGGAGGGGGTTAGCTTTAGGTCCAAGGTGTGAGTTGAGTTTTGGTTAAGTTTAGGGTTAAGGGTCAGGGTTAGGCTATAGAAATTAAATCAATGTTAGACTGTGGAGCAGCAAATTCTAATGTTTAACTTTCTGGTTGTGACTGCTGAGGATGTTAATCCTTTGGATTTCTAAAAATAATAAAATATTAAAGAAGTTACATTATTAGGATGTGTTGCTGTCTTAAGGGATAGTCTGGTGATTTGGTGAACATGTGCACCTGGCAAGCACACAGGTGTTTGAAAAAGACTTTCTGGTGAAATGTGGGTGTTTGCGTTTCATCTCAAAATGAGGTTTGTTTTATTTGTTGCAAAAAAAAAACAACTTTTGTATATTTAGGTTTTCTGTATCACACAGACCCTAAAACTATCATATAAATGCAAAAATTATCATATATCTGGCAACCCTGATTTGTAGATCACTTCAAAAATGACCAGATTATTCCTTTATTGTTGCATCATTTATGCTCTTGTATGAATTGCACGGTGGATTTTAAGTTCTGTTTTTGGGTTTTAACTGAAATAGAACAGATACCACACATGCTGTTATAGTAAAAAAAAAACATATTAAAATATAAAGCTGGCCTGGTTTGGTGTCATTCAGCTCAAATTTCTAACTTCTGTTTCATGATAAGTTTATAGAGGATCTGGTAGCCGTCATCCCAGGCGTACAGCAGCTGCTCCTGCGGGTTGTACTTCAGACTGGAGTGAGATCCGTAGCGTTTTGGGAAGTAAACCAGAGGCGCCTCTTCGTTCGTCACCATGTCGTTCACGTCAAAAACGCACTGCACTCGGGAGCGCCCGGGCTGCATGGTGTTGTAGACCACATACAGGGTGCCGCAGATGACGAAGCCCACCTCGGCGTTCTCCCTCGGACAGTTCGTTTCCCACATCTGCTCGACGTCCAACGAGTTGCTGTCCATTTTCACTAGAGAGATGTGCCTCTCGTTCTGCTGCGTGGCGTAAATGGCCCACAGGCCCTCCTCGTCCATGGCCAGGTCTATGAGCGTGTCTGGGTTCAGGCCGTACACAGGGACGTGGTCCTGCTCTGGAAACACTATGCTGTCTGTAACCGACTTATTCCTCAGGTCGTATTTGACCACCATTATCTCCTCAGCCTGGGTTATGTAGTACACGTGGTTTTTGTAGACCACGTGTCCCGTTCCCCTCCAGGCCGACGGGAGTTTCACATTGGTGGACAGAGAGAAGCCTTGCGAGCGGGTGAAGTCTTTGACAGTAGCGAACTCGTTGATGGTGTCCTCGGCTGTCCCGTTGAAGACGAAGACCTTCCCCGAGGCACCGCTGGTGTCTTTGGTCCACATGCCCTTTGACCCGCCAACTCGCTTCAGGATCTTCATTGCTTTTATACTGGAGATCATTTCACTGCAGTCTGAAAATGAGACTTGGTTAATATTTTTTAAATGTTTAAAGAACCTTGACTAAAAATCCATTTTATGTAAACTTCTGAACTAAATCTAATAACTCATTGAACTTCTTCAAGTATTTGTTTGAACTTACAAATCTCTTTCAGCTGAATTAAATGCTAAGTTGTCTCAGTAAAGGTGATTTGGATTGGTTCGTTGATTGAACAGCTTGGATGATTGAATCTGGAAAATTATACTAAACGAGGTCTGGTACTTAAAATAAAGCAATAAAGGCTATTAATATTTAACTCAGTTTCATAGTAAGATTATGAATAACAATGATCTTACCTGCTGTAGATAGCTGTTTGAACAACCTCAGTTTGGATAAATAGAATCATTTCTCCACAGAACTGCAATTTTAAAAGAGCTGAACTGTCACTTTAAGTTTTCGTGCTCTTCCTGTGTGGGTTTCCACCAGGAACACAAAAACGGTTAAGTTAACCTAGTTTGTGACACTAATGGGTTGTTTAGACAGGCATACAAACAGAAACTGTTTTTATTTTGGACATCCAAACCAGCATAAAAAAAGTGATTTCAGAGTGAAACATTACTGGAACACCACTTTTGTGTTTCATCATACAGCCTTTGGAACATGTTGATGTTGAAGCCCCACCTCTAACTTTACCTACAACTCAAGATAGTCCTTCTCATCTTCCTCTTTTTTATATTCATGCAGTGTACAAACTTTACATCCCTACTCCACATTTTGAGAAAGTACACGCTTAAGAGGATTTTATTAGATGACAAAAATTTGTTTAGGAAAAACTGTGTTTCCACGTAGGAAAGGCCTAAATGGGTGAACCAGGTGGATGTTGGTCTCTTTTACAATAGATTGAAACTTGTCCTGACTGACCCTCATAATGTCAGGTTTTTGGTTGTTTTTTTTAGGCTTGCTGTCACAGAGTCATCCTGTAATCGGTGGGTTTTTGGTTCAATTCCCCATAACGTGTCCATCAAAAGGAAAGTTGGTGTTTTTACCCACCTGTGAGTTTAAAGTATTTGGTCTTCTGCTTCTCCGCCACCAGAGTCACCTGCTGCTCTATCAGCTTGTCGTCCACGTCCACACACGGCTGGGCCCCGTTGTGCGTCTCCAGGTAGTCCAGCTCCCGCTCCACGCGGTCCACCCTCGTCCCCACGCCGTCCAGGTTGGTTCTCAACGTTTCCTTCTCTTTGTCCAGACTCTCCAGCTGAGAAACCATCTGCTGCTTCAGCTCCCGCAGCTCGGAGGCATAACGAGTGGTCTGTTCCTGCCACAGAGTGATCCTGTCCTGTGTTTAATCAAACCCAGCCGGTGCAATCACAGTGGGAACACAACCTGCTTACACTTCTCTGGATAAATAAACTTTTATAAACATTTTTTTGTAAATGCTAGAAATGACTTGAGGCCATAGATCTCTGCAAGGACACAACCCTGATCCAGGAAGAATTTTGCAAAAGGTATTGTGCAAATGAGTCATTTCTACACTTTTTATAGTTGTTTTACTTCCAAAATGACAGACTTTCTTGCAATCATAAAGTGCTGTAAACAATTTGTACAAATCTTCAGAAGATTTTCCAAAATATTCTCTGCTTCTTAACCATGTCCAAGAGGAATGATCAGAGTTGGGGTTTTGCTATGGGAATGTGTGAGTTTGGGTGTCAGGGTTTTGTTTGACTCTGAACACCCCAATTTGAAAGTTTTATAGAATCAAATGTACAGTAAAAGGCAAATTGGTAGTGTATGTTGTTTTATATTTAAAATGTGCTGCATAAAAGACAACATCTATAAAACAGCAATGATAAAGCTGCTTTTTGTCTTCAACTTCAACCATGATCATATAAATTTATCAGTTCAGTTCAATTATCCTCTTTATATGTCACTGGGGGAAAAAGCACAAAAAATGTAGTAACTTTCAGAAGCTACTCTATGGGGCAAATGGATGTTTTTACACACTCATGTATAATTTTTTTTTTTTGCTAACTTTTTTGTGTTTTGTCAGAATTTTTCTGTTTCAAGCCACCTGTGAATCATTTTTGGGCACAAAAAGGTTCCTAAACTTCTAACAGACAAATCTCCTCAGAACTAATGGACCTTTAGTCAGTTTGTTTCCAGAGTTAAAGCTTTGAAAAAACCCCCCAAAAAAACCCAAAGATGGAACAGTTTAAAATAGTATTTTAGCCAAAATAAGGTGAATCTCAAAGAGTTGAAAATCAGACAGTCAACGATCAGCTAAAGGATGATGCAGCTCTCAGGTTCAGTTCTTTCATGAAATTTCTCCCCCGTTTTTGTAAAAAAATGTGATTTTCAGATAATGTTCCGCTGCTGTAAAAAGTATTTTGGGCCTGAAGCTTTTTGTCCTTCACTGGTCTTTCTTTATTTTGAAGCATATCCTGCACAATATTGCTTGGCATCAGGTACAAGGACAGGACAGAAAAAGCAGCTAAAGTCCAAAATAATTTTTTTTAAACACCTTAAGAAACCATCAAGAATTATTGATCCAGACCAGTTTAAAAGGACACATAAAATTTTGCCTCTTTTTCCTCCAGATCAGAAGCTTTTATTCTGAACAGATGATGAAGACTATTTTCCAGTATTTTCCCCAGTATTTGACCACATCTGCATTCCATTGCATCTGCCGTGTCCCAGAACGTTTCCTGTCAGGGGGACTCTGGAGCTCTGGGCTCGACAGGAAGGCCAAGAGAGACTTACCTCTATTGCAAGCAGCCTCCTCTCCAAGTAGTCAATCAGTGTTTGATGCTGAGCGCTGGCGATGCAGGCCAAAGTAACCAGGACGAGAATTCCTCTCATTTTGGGTCGGCTCGGCCACTTTCAGCTCCCTTCATAAAAACCCTGCACTGGAGTTGAGGGAGACGTGAGCGCAGGAGCCAGCAGACTCCCAGAGGTGGGCTGGAATGTTTTACTAAGCTGTCTGGGAGGAGCCAGAATCAAATGGAAGAACAAGACAATTCTTTTGAGTGGATTTCTGTTCAAAGCTTCGTCTGGCTGGTGACTTGGTTGTAAAATAAAAAAATAAATAAAACAAGGAAGATTTATTTAAAATAAACTGCAGGTTTGGCTTTAATGCTGGTGGACACTTCTGCTCTGTAGGATTTTAATGTGAAATATGACCACAAGTTACGTAAGAGAAGGAAGAAATTAACTGGCATCAATGAGGCAGAAAGGAAAAAAAGTGGGTGGAGAAAATCTTCTGCTTTTCTTCCTCATTTATTAAAGAAGATACAAATTTAAACTGTAAAATCTGAACAAAGTCAACACAAGGCTTCTTGTCTCTGCACATCTGTAAGAGACAGATATGGTTCAGTCAGATATTTCAGAACTGGAGGTCACAGGTGTTCAGATTAAGTTTGCACATTTTTTGTTACATTTCCTCCAGATTCCTCAGATCGCTCTTTGATAAGACACTCATGAGAAATGCAAATCTCTTCCAGTCTTTCTTTGATGAAATGAGGTGTTTGAATAGTTCAGGGATTTTCTTTGTCTGAGCTTGTTGACAACCTTCAGATATGTCTCACAGTCTTGATGCTTAGAGTTTCAGTCCGTCACAAATAACGGATTATGACTTCTCTTGAACTCAATCATGAGTGCCTGAGAGGCAAAGGTGGGTGATAAAGTTTCTATCTGTGTCTATGTGTGTTTGTGTCTCTGTTAGCAAAATATCTCTAAAACTACTGGACTGGTTTTAATGAAACTTTTATTAAATAATAATTGGCTGCACATCTACAGCTGATTCAGTTTTGGAGCCGATCCAATGAAAGAAGGCCATCCCAACTAATAAACATTAAATAACAGAAAAATAGCAATAATTTAGTCAATTTTACCAATATTGAGCTAAAACATGACATGGCAGTAGCTGAAAGCAATTTACAGCACATACATTCAGTATATTCATGAGATTACACTTGAAGTTATTTTTAAGGTTTTAACAAATCAACTCCAACTTTGTCATTTCTCAACACGAGATGGTCTAAAATGAAAGGCAGTGTGTGATGTGTATTTATTTGAGGAGTGCTTGGCGATTAATTACCAGCTAAATTTTAGCCTCTTCTGTTATGGTGTTTCATAAATAAACTATGTATTCCAAGTTTTGTCTTATTAAAAAGCAGTTTGCTCTTTGTGGACTGTCTCTGTTACAAATAAGCAAATAATCAACTTTATGAAGCAACATACAAAGACTAAACACTCATTATTATTTTTTTGTTATGCATAAGTTACATTACCACATTTCCTAACTTTTGTACATAAATGTCCATTTACTTTTTTTAGACCACCAAAGTCACTGTAAACTAAACACAATGTAATCATATTTCATGTGTTTCTGAGGTTTGCTGTCTTAAGGGAAACCAACAACTTAACAAAACAAAACCAGTCATTAGAGTAAATTAAAGAGGAAAAGAAGGACGTAGATTACAAACAGTATCTGGTTTCCACTCTAATTATAGACGCACCTTTTTAAACAAAACCAAGATGATAGCGCACTTATAGGCTGCCTGAAGTCCAGCACGACTTCCAGCTGAAACAGGAGTTTTAGGATTTTTTAAATCTCATGTGTGCTAAAACATGAAGGTAAAATCCACAAAGGTTTGTTATTTGAGACAGTTCTAATTATGAGACAAAACCGTGAGCACAAGTGAATCTGAGGTGGTGAAGAACTTTGCAAAGCAAAACAGGGTTTATTTAATTCTTTAGGAACTACAATGGAAATGCTTTGCATGTTTATGTTAACAGAAGGACTGCAGTGTCTCTGTGCTATTTCTGTCTTTGGAATTTTGGGATGTTGTATCAGTCATTCCAAGAATGACATCATCTTTTATCTGTTGCACCCTGAAATCAAAATGAAAGAAAAGAAAAACAAAATGTACAGTATATATATAAATAATATATATTGTGAGTATATATATATATATTAAGGGTGCAACAATACATGTATCTGTATCGAACCGTTTATACAGTGCTTTAGGTTCAATACACTCTTGTACCGAACAATACAGATTTTTAAAATTTATTTTATCAACTTGTCTTCTGAAGATGCTCTGTGTTGAAGGATCAGTGGATCTGTTTCCACTGAGAAACTTGCTGTTTCAGCAACATTTTATTCAAAAGCTGTACTTTTGAGGTTAAACAAATGTTCAAAAGTAATTCCAATAAATTACAAGTTAAGAAAGGCATGGTAATTGTTATTTTTTGTAACAAAAAAAAACTGAACAGTGAGACTAAGGTGTCGAACCGAACCGAAACGGGAATTTTCTGTATCGTTGCACCCATAAAAATCGATCAGATTTTAGTTTAATTTGAGCCAAAGAATGCTGACCATAGTTACCAAATCCTGACAGTAGTTGTTTGAAACTGATCCACCTAAAATTTATTTACTTAGGCCAGTGGTTTACAAATATAAATAACTTTTCCAGTTGCATGGTTGCAGATCAAAACAGTTGTAAATGCGTACATAATTACATGCAAAAATCTCTTAAGCAGTGACAGATTTTAACTGCGTATAATATTGTTTTTTCTTGTATTTAAAAAAGGCAAGAAAACTCCTAAAATAGACTGGTTTCATCTGGCTGCGTATTTGCAGAGTTATCTTACATTACCAGGAAGACAGGTCTGGTCTGTAACGATTATAAACAAATAATATCTTACCTGTTGGAGAAAGCTTTTGAATGACCACAGTTTGGAGAGATTTTAACCAGATTTGCATGCCAAAGATTGATCCGAGTGGTAAGACATAAAATAATTAAATAGATTTTTTTTTTATAAATCTCACCCCTAACCCATTGACTTAAAACAAATAAAGTTTAGTCTGTTTTAAGAACGGACAGTGAAGAAAGTTAATGTGTCGTTTTATACATCTGGTTTCATCTGTGAGGTAAGATGACAACAAGCACAGAGCAGGTTTACTGATTGACAGAAGCAGAAACAGGAAATAACTTTACCAGTAAAGGGACAAACATAAATAAGGTAAACTGGGAAATGATAACAAAAGGAAATAAAAGTACATATATGAACACAAAAAATAAGAAAAACTAACAAGATAAAGTTACTACACCACAATACTTTCTCATGAGTCTTTCCACAATAAATGCACTGACAGAATAATCTGATCTTTTTTAAAACTCTTATCTTTATTATCTGTTTGTTTTAGTAAAATATCAACTTTCGCCCAAGTTTGAATTTACAAATGAGCTATAAATTACACAACTTACAACTTAATGACATTTCATTCACTAATAAACTCCCTGTGCTTCAAAGACAGCTCTGTGTTCAATAAAAATTTATTCCAACTCAGACAGATTTAATATTTTCCTTCTCTTTTCTCTTTTCCACACGTCAAGGTTTTATTTTAATATACTGTAGATTTGCTCATTTGAATTACAGTTGCCCTCCCACCATAAAAACAAATAAAAATGACTTTTCATATGTTTCTTTAAATCATTAAAACTTGTTTTTTGAGTTTAAATGCAACATTTAGTCATTTGATAAATGGTTTACAGTTAATCTGCAGATCATGTGTCTGATGGATTTCAGTAAAGGATTGGAGAAACCAGAGCAGCAAGCTTTTATTTTCCTTCATTGTAAGCCTTAGAAATGGGATGGTAAAATAAAGTAGACCTTGGAGAAGAACCTGAACATCATGATATGTTTGTTTGAAACCAGGAGAAAAACTCTGAATAGAATAATAACTTGGTGAATATGTGTGTTAATGGGTTAATATGTGTTCATGTAAAAGCCATTTGAGGGCTGAAGAATAGAAAGTGTGTGTTTAACACATTTATTTAAATATCAAATGAGTTGTCCTACATGTTTACTTTTGGCACTTTGAGGATGTTTTGATGCTTTGTTTTTTGGGTAATTAGGTAAGATTTTGAATGCACAACTTCTCACTTGCCCTTTTTACAAGACAAGTTTATTTATAAAGCACATTTCAGTAATAAGATGATTCAAAGTGCTTTACATGCTGAAAACATAAATTAGAAAATAAGAAAATATAAAAAGTTGCCTGAAATTAATGATGGTTTTTAGTCAATATTAAATAAAGTAGTCAAAGGCAACTCAAACAAATACATTTTTAACCGTGATTTAAAAGAACTCTGGGTTTCTGCATTCAGTTTTCTGTTTGTTCCAGATTAGTGGAGCAAAAAACCGAATGCTGCCTCTTCATGTGTGGTTTTGATTCTGGGGATGTGGAGCAGACTTGAACCAGAAAGACAACAAATCTTTAATATATATTTTGGTGCTAAGCTAATCAGTGATATATAAACCAACAGAAGTATATTAAAGCCTATTCTCTGAGATACAGTCAGCCAGTGTACGGAGTTCTTTCATTCAACACATTAATGCAGGGTAAACATCAGTAATACAGGGTGTTTAATGCTACAAAATCACACATACGACTAATTATTATTATCGCTTTACTCAAAATAGTCACTGATGAAGACAGCAGTGCTGTTTATATCTGAGTACATCCTGATCATGTTTTACAGAGTATCTGATGTAAATGTGGTTGTGTGATGAAGAATGATCTGTGTGTGTGTACGATGTGTGTGTGTATTTGAATATGAGTCAATGCTTTTTCCTTTTGCTGCACATTTGCCTACAGGATCTCAAATCTTCCTCCGTGATTGGGCAGAACATCATGACAGGTCCTGAAAATGCAAAAAGGCAGGCAAATTTCTTTAGGAGGGCCGTCTGGATGAGAACTGTGGGTCTCTTGTTTATCAGACAGGAAATCAGCTGTTGGACGATCATATGAGCCCCTCAGATGAGCTTACCTGGTAGGTGAGGTTTGAAATTATATGAAATTTGAGGCTTTTATTTTATTGGATTATTGATTTGTTTGTTGAAACATAAGAGGTGGAACTTTTGTGCGATTGACGCACTAAAAGCAGTGATAAGTTTGTAACAAAATCTTTTTTGATTCTGTGAAAAAAAGAAAGAACAAAGGTGTCACTAAAACAGATTGAATCGAGGCAACATGGAGCACACGTTCAGAGCTGTAACCCGCAACCCAGGGATTATAATCTGGAGAATTGAGGTAATTTGATTTATATTTTCACAACAATTACATTTTTATTAGATAAACTACATCATTTAAAAGAACGAAGGTAAACCTGAAAGTAAAAAAGTTCCTTTCTTGTCTCTGTGCAACAGAAAATGGAGCTGGTTCAAGTTCCAGAGAAATCCTATGGCAACTTTTACGAGGGCGACTGCTACATACTTCTGTTTGTGAGTCTGTGAAGCCTTTTTGTCTGAATAGACACTCTGCTATTTTACTTTAGACAATATAAAATAAACCAAAGTTCTTCAAATGGCATTGTTCTTGTATGTCTGCAGACGCAGAAGCTGAAATCTGCTTTGAGTTATAACATCCACTTCTGGATTGGTTCAGAGTCCTCTCAGGATGAACAGGGAGCAGCTGCTGTTTACACCGTCCAGCTCGACGACTTCTTAGGCTCCACGCCGATCCAGTACAGAGAAGTTCAGAACTATGAGTCTGATACTTTCAGGGGCTACTTTAAACAGGGAATAATGTGAGTAAAAAAATAAACAAAAATGACGCTACTTTGGGAAAAGATCAAATAAATCATGCTGGTGATCACTTTGTTTTGTTCAGATATAAGGCAGGTGGCATAGCAACAGGCATGAGGCACACTGAGACCAACTCCTACAGCATAGAGAGACTGCTTCATGTGAAGGGAAATAAAAGAGTCGTTGCCAAAGAGGTGAACCAAATTTCCATAAATGTTCATGACATCATGGGACAGAGGTGTAGAAGGATGTTTTACTGTGTTTTAGGTGGAGATGAGCTGGAACAGCTTCAACCTTGGAGATGTCTTCCTGTTAGACCTTGGAAAGACCATCGTGCAGTGGAACGGGCCAAAGAGCAACAAACAGGAACGGCTCAAAGTAAGGAGGCTGCAGGAGTCTGTGTCATTAATGTTTCGGCTTAAATCAAACACTTAATGTTCTTTCATAGACTTTGCTTTAACATGTCACAGTAAAAACCTCAGATACCTGCTTACTTAAACACATACAGCCGTGTTTCCATCAACGTTTCTTAATTCGCATTTTGAAATTTCGCATCAGAAAAGCTATATGGAAACGGCCTGATTAGAATAAACTTCCTCTAAAGCGCAAAAAAGTTTATTCGCTCGCTTGAGGTGGTTTTTGGTTTTTCGAAAAAGAGTCAATGCGCAAAAGGAGAGATGGAAACACATGAGTCGAATAAGTTCTGACGTAGCGAACATTAAACTCACATGTTGATC
>JARVJO010000365.1:21046017-21059068 GCA_031762555.1 Cynodonichthys magdalenae
ATGCGTATTCCTGCGACTCCTACTTCCTGTTTACGTCTGACGTAATTACTGGGTTATTCGCATCAAGCTATTTGATGAAAACACGTCTTGAGTCACATTTATTATTCATTTCCTTTTTGCGAAATTTTAAAAATTTGCTCTAAATTCGAATTAAATTGGATGGAAACACGGCACACATTCTCAATGCTCAATAGGCAAATATCAGCATCACAACTGTAAGAAAACACTTTTTCTGGGCACAGAGAAAGGAAATCCCTCCGAAAATTTATCCAACTATTTTACTTTGGTCAAATCTTGCAAACCGTGTTACATGCAATCTTGTTATTTTTATAGCAGGATCAGTTAGTGCTCAAAGTTGGAGCTGCATCAGATTTTAGTTCAAAATCTGTAAATTTGCTCGGGTCGATTATCTGTGCCATCCATCTTGAAATGGGTCGACTCCAAATGTTATTCAGTTGTAGACATACACTCAAGGAGTCATTATTGAGAGTTTCAGTGAAGTTTGTACCATCGTTCAAGAAATACTGTATTTTTCCAACTAATAGACAGAGTCGGTGGACTCCAAAAGTCAATGCAACAATTTTAAACAAATATGACGTGTAATTTGTAGCACTAAAAGTAGGTGTAGGGGACGACATTCAACTACTGTCACACCAAGTTTTTGCTCATTTTGAAAACTGTCACAAACTATAAGGATAAATGTTAAAAAGTTGGAACCATAAAAATGTTTACTATGTTTAAACTAGAGGATGTAACAATTAATCGAGAATCAATTAATAATCGATTAAAACTGATTTTAACATGTCCTGAAAACAGTTAACATTTTACCTTTTATTCTCCTTCTGCCTCTAAGGCCATGTTGCTGTCCAAAGACATCCGGGACCGTGAGAGAGGAGGCCGAGCAGAGATCAGAGTGATCGAGGGAAACGATGAGAGCGGCTCTCTTCAGAACATGGAGCTCATGAACAGCGTTCTCGGTGAAAGAACCTCCAACCTGACAGAGGGGCAGCCGGATGAAATCGTCGACCAGGAAGTGAAGGCTAACCTCACGCTTTACTGGTGAACCTGCTCCTCATCAGTGACATGAGCTTCTCCTAAACCAAGTTTTGTTTTGTTTACATGTTTCTACCTTTAATTTCAGTGTGTCAGATGAAGACGGTCAGATGAAGGTTGCAGAGGTCGCAACACGACCTCTGGTTCAAGATCTTCTCAACCATGATGTGAGTCAGAGCAGCGCTGAACATTTCACTTCAATCTCCGCAAACTTCTAATGTGACTCAAGCAAGTTTAAAAAACTCAAGAAAACGTATTGTACTCTGACCCAATTATCACTTTAGGACTGCTATATTCTGGATCAAGGTGGACTAAAGATTTTTGTTTGGAAGGGGAAGAAAGCAAACAAAGCTGAAAGACAGGCTGCCATGTCCAGAGCTTTGGTGAGTCACACAACACCTTAGGCTTTTGCTTGACTGATCTGGTGTTTTAGTTCCAGCGTTGTCACTGTTTGGGCTGCTACAGGACTTCATCAAAGCTAAAAACTACCCCATGACCACCAATGTGGAGACAGTGAATGATGGGGCAGAATCAGCTGTCTTCAGGCAGCTCTTCCAGAAGTGGATCGTAAAGGATCAAACTCAAGGTCTTGGAAAAACAAACACCAGGGGGAAAATTGGTAAGTGGGAAAAATAAAACACATAAAATCTTCCTTATGGTAACAATTGGTGGCTTGTGATTTTTTACAACCTCGATTCCAATGAAGTTGGGACGCTGTGTAAAACATAAATAAAAAAGAAAATGACGATTTGCCAAATTCAACCTAAATTAAATTAATACATGATGACAAAGACAAGATATTTAATGTTCAAACTGATAAACTATATGATTATAGTTAATTACTTTGTACTGATTTTGTTTCTGGTGTTTGTTTAAGCTCACATCACGCAGGAGAAATTTGAAGCCTCACTGATGCACACGATGCCAGAGGTTGCTGCTCAGGAGAGGATGGTGGACAACGGGACAGGTCAAGTGGAGGTACACCAGTTGTCAACAATGCATTTTAACAAGAAGGCTGATTCTGTCAGCTAGAACATGACATTTTGGACAGAACTTGAGCTCACAACTCTGCCAAGAGGAGCAAACTGTTAGGTGTCATTGTTTTCTGTAGTCAGAGCTTTTGATTAAAGATGCAACAGGAGATTGTTTCAATGCTAAACTTTGCTTTCTACATGACTAAAAATATCACCACACATGGCAACATAAAATTCATCCAAACATTCACATAACAAACCTTCAGTTCTCAGGACAGAGGTACAACATAAGCAGTGTGTGAGGAAACGGTTTATTTAAAGCTTTAGCAATAATTACTTCAAGGGTTTTATGGTTTTGGAATTTTTAGCCACGTTTCAAACAGTTTTTTCTTTAGTATTTTGTTATTAAGGGTCAGTGGTACAACCATCTAGTGGTGTAGCACAGACTTTGTTTGAATGTCTGCTTTTTCTTGTCTACCACTGACTGTTAAAGAAAACTAGATAATCTTTGGAAAGTTGAAGCTGGATGGGGACCAGCATCCACAAAGCCTGGTTCCAATACAAGTTCTTGGTCCCCTAGTTTCCAGCTTACAGGACATTACCATTAGTTAAAAACAAAATCCTCTTTTTACAGGCGTTGACTCTTGGTTAACTAAGTTCTTACCTTACTGCTGTAATTTCAATTATTTATTTTCCTAATATGCTTTGCTATGGGTAGTTATTTCATGCTTAATTGAGACACCATGATTGTGTGCAGAAGAGGAGGTGTGACCTAAAACCCCACCTAGTGCTCAGACTCTGGTTCCAAAATTATAACATGGCACACATAAACCATTTACTTTAGTTTTTTTTGTTATTTTTAGCTAACTTTTTGCTGCTTTTAGCTACTTTTAGGCTTTAGTGAGCCTTTAACTTTTGTTCTTTATCTAGCATTTTGCTTATTTCATCTCTTTGCTAGTGTTTTACTATTTTTAACATTTAGCTGGTGTTTTGCTTCTAGTTTTAGCTTTATTAGTCAGTTTCCCCCTGTAATTTCCCCTTGGGATTAATAAAGCATGATTCAATTCAATTCAATTCAGCTTCAAATTTCATCAGATACTTTGCCGTCAGCATTTGCATTTTGCAGAAAATGTAAATGTCTTCATTCAGAGTGAATCCAGCCTTGATGTTTTCAGGTGTGGAGGATTGAGGATCTGGAACTGGTCCCAGTGGATCCAGAGACGTATGGATACTTCTATGGAGGAGACTGCTACCTGATCCTTTATACGTACCTGGTGAACAACAAGAAGTGCTATCTCCTCTACATGTGGCAGGTGAGGACACTGAGTCTTGTGGACACATAAAGCTGTTTTATCCTGGTTCTGAAATTAACGTATTTTATTTGTTACCATTACAGGGGCGTCATGCCACTCAGGATGAACTGGCTGCCTCTGCATTTCAGGCAGTGAACTTGGATCAAAAGTATAACGATGAGCCAGTTCAAGTGAGAGTAACGATGGGGAAGGAACCAAGACACTTCATGGCCATTTTCAAGGGAAAAATGGTTATCTTTGAAGTGAGACCATGACTGCGTTTTCAATCATTTAATGAAATACAATCTGATTTCAGACACCAAACTAATGCCCAACACGTTTTTCTTTCTTTTTCTATTTTTTTAATTAGGGGGGCACCTCTAGAAAAGGTTCCTCTGAACCTCCACCTCCAATAAGATTGTTTCAGGTTCGAGGTTTTGACTCATTTAATACAAAAACCATTGAGGTTCCAGCTCTGGCCTCCTCTCTGAATTCCAACGACGTGTTTCTGCTCAACAGTCAATCAGGAATTTATCTGTGGTGCGGAAAGGTAAGAGAGGCTGTTCCAAAATACAATATGTTTATTATAACGTGGAAAACTATTTTCGGTGTGTGTTTTCTTTTTGGTTCGTGTTTATAATCCAGGATCCAAAATAACTTTTCCCTAAATGATGCTGTGCAAAAGTCTTGAGTATCCATTTGTTCTTTACATCTTGAGTCAAATGAGTCAAACTCTCATTTTAGTTTTTAGAACTTTTTCACTCATCCAGTATGTGATCATTTCAAATTGTTTAGTGTTTATTATGAAGGCCACTTAACTCTGACCCTTTGACTCATTCAGGCATAAAATGGCTCCTAAATTTAAGGGTTGGACCAATTATATATTAACACATGGCAGTCAACAAAAATACTTTTAGATTGGGTCTTTATGTAGTAATTTGTTCCCATTTAAATACCAAAGATAACACAGTCTGAAAGACACTCTTATTGTAATGTGGTACATATTGTCCTACAGTCTATGATCAATCAAAAGATGATGAGTCTTTCAGGTCCTGTCCCAGGTTTCTGATGGTTTTACCTGTTTCTTAAAGACATGACTTTCAGACATTGTTCAACAGTCATAGTTATTTTTTAGGTCTTTCTCCTCCTTTTGTCAACATTTCTTCTTTTTTAACAGCTCACTTCACATTATGTCATGATCAGGTACAAGCACTAAACAGAAAATGAGTGAAAGGAAAAAGAAATTAGACTTTTGCATCAATAGACTGATTTGTTATTGTTAAATTAGGGATCCAGTGGGGATGAGCGAGCCATGGCCAAAGAGGTGAGCGCTGTGATTGGTCAGGGCACGCAGAGAACTTTTGAGGAGATTGTGGCGGAGGGTCAGGAGCCTGTTGATTTCTGGGAATTACTTGGAGGGAAAACACCTTATGCAAGTGACAAGAGGTAATCTATGTTGAAAATAGTAACATTACCCAATTTTCAGGTGCATTCCAGCAGAGGACCTACATTTGTTAGCAGTACTGTGAGTTAATCCCTGTTTCCTGCAGGTTACAGCAAGTGGTTATAGACCACCAGCCACGCCTGTTCGAATGCTCCAACAAGACGGGTCGCTTCATTGTGAGTGAGATAACTCAGTTCACTCAGGATGACCTCAGCGAGGATGATGTCATGCTGCTGGATACATGGGACCAGGTAGGAGGAAGTAAACAGACGAACACAGATGATTGCTTTTGTTTATGTGTGCCCACCATAAATCTTTTCTTTTTCTGAAATTATCTGCCGTAGCTGTTTCTGTGGATTGGTAAGGAGGCCAATGAGGTGGAGCGTAAAGAGGCAGTGATCACAAGCCAAGAGTACCTGCGTACCCACCCAGGAAACAGAGATCCAGACACGCCCATCATCCTGATCAAGCAGGGCTTCGAGCCGCCCACGTTCACAGGCTGGTTTACAGCCTGGGATCCTTCCAAATGGAGCGTGAGTTTTAGATTTTCAAATTGCTAAACGAAAAGTATTTAACAGATGAAAAATCTAAAAACTTTTTTTTTTATTTCAGGAAGGAAAAAGCTATGAAGAGCTGAAGAAGGAGCTGGCAGAAGAAGCAGCACCTATTATTATTAAAGCTGTACGTTATTTTTAAACTTTTCAAAGAGAAGTAATAGTTGCTGAGCTTCTGTGCTTAAATGCAAAAAGTGTTAAACTACATATAAAAACTCAAATGTATAGCTTTACTTTTCCAGATTGCTCTCATATTTTTTACATTCAAAAGTAAAAAAAACAATAGTTATATATTTAACATTTTTATCTATTAAAATTTTCAGAAGATCATTCATATTATTCCTACTTTTTTTGGCAGGAGATGAATTATTTTAACTGTAAATATCAGGAAAAAAGTTAAGAATAATCAACAAAAAACAGTATCTGATATAACCTGAAACTTCATGTGTTTCTTTGAGTGATGCTAATGTGGTGAATTAAATTATTAATGATACACAGACCAAGTATCTCTGTTTCCTTAATGTGATTTTCCAGGAGGAGAGCTCTGCTGAAAAGGAAAAAAGCTTTCAGTTGTTTCCACCAGACTTATTGATTAGAAAGCAAGCCAACGAGCTTCCTGAAGGTGTGGACCCCAGTGAGAAAGAGGTGTGTGTTCATGTGTGTTTATTAAAGAAAAGAGATTCACGCAGGGAAAAAAACAGTACCTGTAGTCGGTGACCACAGGCCGCTAAAACAGCATTGTTGTGCGTCTAAAGTCTGAGAAACTATTACAGAAACACAGTAATGGTGAAATCCACTGAATGTGAGCTAACACCACGTCAAACTATTCAGTGATCCTTAAAGCATCATCTGAATGAAAATGTTGCAAAGAATAAAGGAAACCAGACAAAATCATTTTGTACTGATTTGATTCAGTCCTTATTGTGATTGTTTCAATATTCTGACCTAAAGTTATTTGCAAAATTATGAATAAACATCTTACATGTTGTAGATAACTCTTTAAACAGACTCAGTTTGGAAAAAGGCTAAGTCTAAGTTTAAGTCTAAAAAGATGGATGTTAGTTATATGTAAATCATTTTTGATCTATTCTATATAGTTTATTTGATATATTTTGTATATTACTATGGTTTTTTGGACTGTAGTCAGTGGTTAATCTGGTCTGAATAAAACGGGTTAGACACTTATTACCTAATCAGATCTTTTTCTACAAAACCCCACAACAAATGATCTGAACCATCACTTTTAGAAAAATAGTGTCTATTTTTTTTCCTGAAAGTGATAGCTTTGATAATTCTTATTTCCTTGTAAACATGTAGCATTACTGTTTTCAGAATGTAGTCATAAGCATTTTCACTCACTATGTTTTGTGATTTTTTTTTTTTCCAGAAACACCTCAGTGACACAGATTTTCTCTCCATATTCGGGGTCTCCAAAGACGACTTTGTGGGCCTGCCTCAGTGGAAACAACTGAAGCTAAAGAAGGAAAAAGGCCTGTTTTGATCCTTGCTCTGCCAGAACTAAGCTTTTAATGTTGAACTGGAGTCATAATGTTGCTTTTTGATTTTACTCTTTTTGCAACTTGCCCTAAAACTTATCAGTTTATTTTCTAATAATGTATGATCTTGAAAGTCAAGCACATTATTTTATGAATGCTGTTGGGATAAGTAAAATTAACTCAGGTGATATTATTCAATGAACTAATTTGATTGTTTTCTTTTACTGAGGACTTACAGCCTGTTAGGAACCAGTGTACAACTAAAGCAGCTTGTTTCAACTCAAATACGTTCAAACGGATTTTTCTTTAAATAGTATATTTTGCCATCTGGTGGACAAACTCTGCTACATGTTGAGCTTTTTCTGAACTGCTTCATTGTTTGAAATTATCAGTCTACAAAGTAGTAGTTTTCATGTGATTAAAATTCACTGCAGTTAACTTGTTTTTGTTCAATAAAGCTGCCCGTGGAAGACATTTCTTGTGTTTCCTCACGTCTTCTAAATAGAAAATGACAAACCGCATTTATTTGATCCTTTTTATTTCATTAGAAGTCTTCCTCAACCTTTACAGCCAAACATATCAAAGCTTAGAAAAAGACAGAAATGATCAAACTCGCATAAGGAATCAAGTAAAAAAAAACATTTTTGCATCGTTGTCAAGAGATTACACAAAAAGAATACACCTGATCAGGTGATACATTTTAAAAACCAACTGCTGACCGCTCTCGCAACATTTTAAAGGGTTTTAACAGGATAAACAAAATCCCTTTTGACCTGATCAACATCCAACAGAGAAATGTTTCATGATTTATGACACAAGAAGATTGTTTAAACACCGACCCCAGCTCTGTTAGACGGCACTACGGTTGTTTTTCTAGAGGAAAAACAACGAGGCATCCGAGCTGATGGTGATATTTTGGCAGCAAACACAATAAACAGTCAATAGCACGGGAACCAGCAGTAGGCGAAACAGGAATGAGTGACAAAGGCAAAACTTTTTCTCACGCTGCTTCAAAACACAATAAAAGCAGCTGCAGACGTTCTACAGACATTCAAGTTTCTATATATGTGTTAATTATTTCTAATAGAAGCAGTTAATGTTTCAGATATGCTTGAAGTACATGTGACAAAAACAAAACAAAATTGCGGAAATAATAATAATTAAAAAGAATTCCCCTTTAAAGGCATCGGTTTTGCAATAAATGACATATGTTGGATTAAATATGTGAAAGTACTGCGTGCAAAATTACAAATATAATCAACCTTTTTTTTAAGTTTATAAAACAATGTGATCATGCAAAGAAACACAACTGAGGTGAAATGCTTTCCAGCTGCTTTTAGTGCAGAAGGAAAAGTGTGAACAAAAAATACAAAATGTTTTACAGCAGACACCCAAAGTGACAAATTTCAGCAAATTCCACATGAAGACATAAAAAAATGTGCAAACACACAGCTGAACATGCAGCTGATTGTTTCTCAGTGACACAGCTGGTTGAAGAAGGAATGTTGTTTCTGTAATCTTATAAACATATTAGAGCCTTAAAAAGTGCAAACACTTAAATTTCCTCAAACATCTGAGCAAAACAAGTCAAATGAAGTGTATTTGAACAGGTTTAGAAATGTGGAGAAAAGTGACGAACCCCAGTCATCGTGTCAAATACGACATAAACCTGCTTCAGGTAAACAAATCTGTGTTTTGGAGAGAAACAAAAATGTGGACATCAAAATGCATCAAACCAAAACTGAAAAGTAATTTCCCTCCTTTGTCCCTATATAAAAATATAAAATTAAAGTTATAACAAATTAAAAAGAAAATCAATGCTTGGCCCAAAAATAAAAAGTAAAATAAAAAATCAAACCTGAGCTTCTTTGTTGGGAATTTTTCCTATTATTTTGGTAATAAAACATCCACGAAATCCCAAAAATAATAATCATTACTTAAAATGATTTCAGTGCAGATCTAGAAATATGTCTCTTAGAAGCAAACACCTGTGAGAAGCTGAAACTAACAAATGTTTGGCAATTTACCTTAAAGTGACTAAAACAATTAAAGTTTTAGTTGAAATGGCAACTAAAAATAAAGTCAAAAGCTCTAATCTGCACAAGATTGCTGACAAACTTTGCCAATCTGTGAAAATTAAGACAAAACGCAGCCTTCAGGGTTCCTGGACTCCTGGGTCTCGGCGTTAGCCTCTCCGTTCTCTTTGTTGTCTGAATCGTGAGGCAGCTCTCCGTCACCTGGAAACATCTTCTCCTGCTCTGGAGTCTCAGCAGAGGCATCCTCATAGGCACTTTTATCCGAGTCGTTTCTGTCCGGAGAAAGATCACGCCCCTCCTCCGTGTGGGTTTTGTACGGTCTCCGCAGGACTCCATCGGTGGAGACCAGGTTATTCAGGGCAAGAGACTGGTTGAACGGTTGATTGACCATCCTCCGCAGCCTCGTCAGGATGCTTTCTTCATCCGGTCCTCCTCCGGCTGAAACTTCCTGCTCTTGACTGTCGTTTCTGCTGCCGCGAGGTTCACACAGCGTGGAATCTTTTTCTTCTCTGTCTGCACCTTTAATCACCGCGGAGGCAACATGATTTATCATTTCTCCTCCTGTTACATCATCCGTCGTGTCCACTGAAGCAGGCGGCTTCTTTCCCTGTGAAATTAAATATAAAAACTGAAGAAATGCTGCACTTTCTACTGATGAAAATATCCTAATATGTAACGGACTTTGTTGTGTTTTTGTTTGTTGGCAAAAAATAAATAAAATCTTGTGAATCACTAAATGAATTTTAAGAAACTTTCAGGAAATAATCACGGGATGAACAATTACAGCTGTTTAACTTTTAAAGTCAAGCTAGCTGCCACAGCTAACCAACCTTAGCCAACCCAAAAATAACTATACCTCTGCCTAATTTACAGCTATTGAGCACAAATCTGGTGTGGTAGTAGCCGAGAGTCATCCTCAACACATATTCAAAAATACTATTTTGATCCCAGAGGGAAATTGGATGTAAAAATAAAGATGTTAATCAGCTGCTCCCTGTTATAACGAACCACCATGTTGCTATGGTTACGAATCATAACAAATGTTCAAAAGCAAGATAGGTGTTAGCAAAACTCCTTCCAGCTGCACAGCACACAACAGCAGTGATAATAAACAAAATATTCTGAGTACTAACAGATTGCGCTACATTTGCTGTATGTTTAAAACTTTGGCATACAAGGCTAGAGGCAATATGTATTCTTTTAAAAAAATTATACTTTTACAATTAAGTTAGTTTTTTTTTGTTGGTAGGGAATTCTAATTTAAACATATATAATTTATTATGGGTCAAATTATTAATTACTAAAAATAATCTGTAACTCAGTCATAAGATCAAGATCATATTTCATTGTCAACAACGTTCCTACTAAGGTTGAGGCTGTACGTCTTCTTTTAGTAAACAGGGATTTTCTGTAACATTACAGTAAACCTTAAGTAAAAGATTAACCAAAAAGTTAAAAGCCAGCCTCAGAAAAAAAAAACTGCTCCCTAAAAATATTTCAGAGGGTTGGATGCCGTCATAAACTAAAATTCAAACCTACAACAGACTAATTTTTCTCTCACAGAATTTAAAGGGAAGTAATATACTTTACTTCTCTTTTACTGTAATATTTCCATTCTGTCACTCTGAACTCTTAATAAAAACATCATATTGTTTTCAATCATCCAGAATAAAACAACTCACGTGTTGTTTTTTCACCATAATCATACACAGAAAAACAACAGATTTCATAAATCTGTACTTTTTATATGCAGTACTTCTGTTATAGTTCTCCTTTCGGTTCCCATTTTACCTCCTTTAATCTCTCCACTTCCTGCATCAGAGAGCTCATCAGGCTCTCCAGTTTCCTCCTGGCGTCTCTCTCTTGTTCCAGCTCCTACAAATAAACAGAAGCCAGCATCACCAGTGGCTTGTTTTTATGCCATTAAGAACCACAAGCTCACAAAATCAAGGCTGATAACTCAGCCATTTGAAAGGGAAGTGGTGTTTTTTGTTTTTTTGTGTGTGTTGGTGAAGACTCGGCATACCAAACTAGCTTTTCCAGCTTCCCTCTGGGCTTCAGCCAGCAGCTCCTCTACACCCTCCAGAGTGTCCTGCAGGACATCCACCTGGAACAACAGAGTCTCTCGCTCGACCTCCAGCCCACGCAGCTCCTGCACTACCTCGTCATAACTGGCCTGCAGCTCCAGCTACACACATTAATTATAAATCAGAAAAAATGGGAGCGTGAGTGTTCACAGAGCTCTAGACCGTATGTGGGAGGCTTCGTGTGGACGCACAGCTGTCCCTCCATATGTGCAGGAATACTTTGGAACAGAGGGACTTGGATCTGAACAATACTTTAAATAAATATCATATTAAAAAAAGATAATAGAAAGAATAATAGTCACCATTTCAGGAAGTCCCATCAGGAGGTCCTGCTCAGACTGGTGGAAGGAAATAAACACAAGTTCGGGTTAGTTACAAACAAGCACCAAGTGTTTTTACAGGTTAAATAAGGAGAATATCACCAGTTTAGGAATATCCCTATCATTTGACAGGCCAGTTCCATTGAACAAAAAACAAACAGAAATGTTATTTTTAATGTAATGCTTACTAAAGTAAAAGAGAAACTTTAACATATCTATTATTGTCTTTTGTCCTAAAAAGTGTAATATGAGCACAATAAACTTAAATAACCATTTCTAGAGCTCAGATTTTAGCTGTGAGACAGAATAGATCATAACATCTAAATATATATTCAAATAGGTAATTACACAATAATTTAGGCCTACTTATTACATATCAGCGGATAAGCATTGTTCAAAGCAAAGTACTTGATCTGAAAAGGTCTCATGATTTTGCTAAAAACAATTGTTGAAAAGCTCAACTTTAGTGCTTACAGATGTTCAAAAATGTTTTATGACAATAAAGTCATCTTAACACCAGGTAACTGTAGCTGTAACATGCATGTTGGGTAATAAAAGGTGCTGACTGAGTGTTTACTCTTTATGTTGCAATGACAGAGACAGATGACAGACACTGACTGGGTGGAGCAGATCAGGATTTTGTTTACAGGTGTGGTGGCTGTCAGTCCTGACTCACCTGGCTGTCAGTCCTCCTCTTCAGGGTACCTGTTCGGCTTTCACTTCGTGTCAGGCGCCTGGATGAGCTCTCAGACTAATTAGAGACAGACTCCAAACTTAGCCCCACAACAACAAAAAACACAACATGCTAACAAAGAAGCTAATAGAGTAGTAGCACTAAAGTGAAGCAGAGCGCGAGGAAGACTGTATTATTCCAACACCACAAAATAAAACACCCAACTATATTTGTTATCGTTTTACTGTTTTAAATGTTGTATCAGTAAGTGTTAGCTTTATCTTCAACGCTTACCGACCGTGAATTGTTTTTCTTCTTCTTCGCTCACCTCTGTTATGATGCTCCGGAGAGACTCGTCTTCGCTCAGTCCCCGAGAAAATGCGCGTTTCCTCGGCGAACAGCTGCCGTCCACTGCGACTGAATGCATTTTCGGCGATTTCTCCGAAGCTGTCGTTTATGTAAGAGAGACGCCTACGAGTGTTGTTCGGTTCCTACGCAGCAGAACCACCTGCAGAACAGCACGAAGCCCAGGCCGTGAATCTACGGAAAACCGCAGAGGACAAACCGCTTCAACCAACACAAAGCTCAGGATTTAACAGGAGGCGCACCTCGAATTTCTAACTACAGTACAGGGAGGTAAATTTGTAACTTTTTTAAAACACTACTTTCTCGTGATGAAATCAATCATTAACCGGAGCTCTGCTGTGTTAGTTTGCAGAACTCAATTAAAACATATCAAACAGACTGAGGTTAATATTGCAATTTCCATCAGATCATATTGTGATATAATAAAAATTGTGAATAAAAACTCTCTCTCTCTCTCTCTCTCTCTCTCTCTATATATATATATATATATATATATATATATATATTAACCTTAAATTAAACTCTAAATTGTCCCTAGGTGTGAGTGAGAGAGTGAATGGTTGTCTGTCTCGTTTGTCTCTGTGATGGACTTGTGACCTGTCCAGGGTGTACCCCGCCCCTTGCATTGTGACTGCTGGATATGTGCACAGGTGACCCCCATGAAACAGGTATAGATAATGGATATACACTCACCGGCCACTTTATTAGGTACACCTGTCCAACTGCTCGTTAACACTTAATTTCTAATCAGCCAAT
>JARVJO010000365.1:21064180-21089022 GCA_031762555.1 Cynodonichthys magdalenae
TCTCTGGGAACTCCTTCAAGACTGTTGGAAAACCATTTCAGGTGACTACCTCTTGAAGCTCATCAAGAGAATGCCAACAGTGTGCGAAGCAGTAATCAAAGCAAAAGGTGGCTACTTTGAAGAACCTAGAATATAAGACATATTTTCAGTTGTTTTCCCACTTTTGTTAAGTATATAATTCCACATGTGTTAATTCGTAGTTTTGATGCCTTCAGTGTGAATCTACCTCTTTGAATGAGAAGGTGTGTCCAAACGTTTGGTCTGTACTGTTTATAAATATGTGCAGATTAATAAACATTGTATCTTGAGTTTCCTGTGAGGCGTCGTTGACTCTCTGATGACACCTACTGGTTGAAATCAAAACTATATATGTCATAGTTCCGATTTTAATCAGCAGATGTCAGCAGAGTCAACGACGCCTCACAGGAAACTCGAGGTAAAATGGTGTTAAACTTTCAGAAAACACTCCGGAAAACATACACATATATTGTGTACGTGACTTCCAAATAAACATGATTTATTCACATCAATAAGTTTGAGAGAAATTTAAATAACAACGTGAACGGAGATCAAATTTATAATTCATTATTTTTTTCACAGAAACAAAATAAAAAGTCACTTTTTTGTCATTAAATGACTGAAATGATGCCATACATTTAGTAAGTTTTACCATAATTTAGAACTTCTACGTCTAAAAGATCAGCGCAATAATACTATAATTATTCATGACTTTTACCCAAGAATATTAAATCTTCCAGCGATTTGATTAAATTTGAAGATAATTTTATTTGACAACTTATCGGTGCATAAACGTGCTCGAAGCATGGGTTTATTGGTTAAAATAAAAACGCCATAATTGTTTGTATGGGATTTATAAGATGATGATACTCTTGAGAAAAGGGACGACCTGTTTTATTAATGTACACCATTAATAAAAGAGGAAAAAAATCTAACCCCAGCAGGAGCTACTCATAATAACTTCACTGGTCAATATTTCTAATGTGAGGCATTGTTCATGCACTGTAGAAACATTTCTCCTCTCATAGGAGCGCGCGCACCCTCCCTTCTCTGTCCCTCTTGACTTGGTGACAAACCTAAAAGCCTTTTGTTGCAATCTTAGCCAATGGAGACGGATTACGACACCGGGCAGCTGAGATATATAAAGGAGCCCCCTTTATTGAGCGCTCTTGCACATTTTTTTTTCAGTGACACTTCTGAACATACACACACACACATACACACACATACATACACATACACACACCTCCAAGGACTAAAACTGAACGGGACCCCCCTCTCTCTCTTTAAAAGCATTCCTTATTTAAGTGGAGCGGGATATGCATCCATCACGCAGATAATTCACCTTTCAATCAAAGGCCGGGACACACTGGGACGCACTGTTTTGAATTTAGGAATTCCAGGTGCAGAAACAAAAATCAGTTTGGATTAGATGCCTGTCAGTGATTCTGCGCTAAGAGGAGCGGCTCAGACCGGAGGAAGGATATAAAAACAGGATTAAGTTGGGTTTTTGTCAAAGTTTTTTTTGTTGTTGTTGTTCTGCTTCTGTGCCTCATCATGCAGAGATACAACTTTTTATTGTGCTTAGTGGTGCTGATCTTCCTGGGACTGTCAGGGAGCGATGAGCCCAATCTGCTGCTGCCTCCTGCCAGCGAGACGCCCACGGATGCTGCAGCTGGGGTGTCCCTGTTGGACGAGGACGCCGCCGGTTCCCACGAGTGCTCAGCCTGCGTGTGGCGGGAGCAGAGCAAAGTGCTGCGCCTGGAGACCATCAAGTCCCAGATCCTGAGCAAGCTGCGTCTGAAGCAGGCGCCCAACATCAGCCGGGAGGTAGTCAACCAGCTGCTGCCCAAGGCGCCGCCGTTCCAGCAGCTCCTGGACCATCACGACTTCCAGGGGGATGCGTCGGCCCAGGACGAGATCATGGAAGAAGACGAGTACCACGCCACCACGGAGTCGGTCATCACCATGGCCTCGGAGCGTGAGTAACAACTGCATGGCGCACCCCCACCCCCTTACCCAGCAGAGGTATTAATGTCTCCAGGTGCGCACTCGTCCGCGCGTAATCCTGGAGCGGATGGGTTCGGGGTAAGCCGCGCGTCCTGCTCAGGCATATACTAATGAGGTGACTTATTTTTTCTTTTTTTTGGGAGGGGGGGTCCTTTTGACTAGCTGAAGCTGTCTGATAAGATTAGACAAATGACTCAGCTGTTGCCCACAGCTGTCAAAATAAGGTTCTTGCGCAAATCTGACGAATCAATACGCAAATCCTTTAGCTCCTGCAGAATGATAATAATGACGATGGAGGAGCAGATCAGTGCAATCTTTGTGTTTAGCTGTCAGGTTCAAACTTTCTCTTTGTTTACATGTTTGATTGAGAGGAAAAACCTGTTTGTATGTTTTCATGATAACGCAGCATGAAAACACGTCTTATTTTGGATAAAACAGCACTCTGATTAATCTTATGGACAATTTGCTTACCATTTCATACTTTCCTCATAAATCCAACAGGCTGCCTTACATTCACCCTTTCCACACACACACACACACACACCCTCTTTAGAGACGTTTTATAAAATTACTGTTCAACCCTGGCAGCTGTGCCCCCATCGCTCTTTTATAGGAGCCTCTACCGGTTCCCCTGCTGTTCAACGCAGTGAGAAAAAGTGTGTCCAAAAAGCTGCAACTGCACACCCCCCCTAGCCGTTCTTCACGCAGCGCCCCTTCCTCTGCACTTGTCTTTTAAACGCAAAGTTTGTATGCGCAGTGTTTTTTTTAATAAGAAAAATAAGAATCACTAGGGGAGTGTGTGACCTTATATACCCACCCATCCCCTCACCTGTCAGTTCATCTTGCAAAAAATAAACATCAAGTTAAATATCTTCTTATTCTCAATATATCGTTCTTTTTTCTGGCCTTTTGTTAAATAATCAATCATTGTTTTCTTTTTTTCTTTTTTGCAAACATCTTCAATCCCTTCTGTAGCCCTCTCTACCCACAGAAACTTCCCCTTTAGGGTCGGTGTTGCACTGGAGGTGAAAGCCTCCTGCAGCTCATCCTGCAGCTCTGGTTTTGAACGCTGCAGGTAAACTGAGGTGAACAATTTAATTTGTTCAAGTTTAAACTCTTATATCACTTAGATGTGATTAGATGTGATTTGGCTTCGCCTTATTCTTTTCTCTCCTCTCCCTTAGTTGATGCAGATATATGGGGAAATGACTTGCCATATATTATAAGCAATAATTAATTATATTCAATTCTGTTCTGGGAGTAAACACAGACACATTGTAAAAAGAGAGGCATGTATTTTAAACCTTTGCTTCCTATTCCTTGCACACACACACACACACTTTGAAATGATTTGATACCTTGTCAGTGCATTTGACGCCTCCTAATTATGTGTTTCTGACGGCCCCATGCCAGCAGAAAGAGCTAATGATGGAGATTTTACTGCTGAATCTGTCATCTCAGAGCATTTCCTTTCTCATCTGTTTGCCTCAGCTCTTTTTACCTCAGCAGCAGTTTTGATCATCAGCTCCCCCACTGTCATCTACTTTCTTGTAAATTCCTCTTATTTTTCTCTGCAGTACTCATGGAAGAGCGTGAATCTTTTCCCCTTTTTTATTTTGCCCGTGGGGCTTTGGTGATCCCACAGGATTTAAATAATGCCTTTATTTTTGGTCTCTCTGATAGAAGGAGAACTTCAAACACTATTCCCTGCGCACCTCAAACCCCATCACCCTTTCATGGTGGTGCAACGCAGGCCTTTGATGGGCCATGGGGGTTCACACAATACATACTGAATTGGACTCATGCCAGAGTTGCTTCTTAGTATTCACTCAAGGTTCGTGGGTGCCAGAGCTGGGGGTTTGAAAGGGTCCCTGCTTCCGGGTTTGTAATTATGATGAGATATGAAAATGTCTGCATCATATGCAGAACTGTTAGCGGCAGCCTTGTTACAGAATGTTATGGAAATAAATGTTCTGCATGCTGCAGACCAGTTCATCAGGAAAATGTTTCCATGTAGATTTTTAAAACGTTTGATCTTTATGCTCACTGCAGCAGTGAAACAAAAAGACTCATTTGTCTCCTGACTGAAATGTTTTGTTCCTAAATCCTAATCTCTGGTTATACATGTTTTTTTTACACCAACTAGCTACACTTTAAAGCAATAGTCCACTTGTGTGGAAAATATAAACAGTTAATATCTTACCTGTTGTAGATCGCTTTTAGAACAACCTCAGTTTGAAGAAACTAAAATTTAAAAGAATTGACAAACTAACAGCTAGTTTGAGTTGATCCAAACCCAAAATGGAGGCTATCGTCCCAAAACAAGTTTAATTTAAAAAATGTTATAAACTTTTCCCTTGCCGTCTCTTTCTCAACACATAGGAATATACCTGCAGAAATATTATGGTATCCCTGCATGACACTGTACCACAGTTGCTTCAGTAGGCTGTTTCTTTCACTATTTTTGTTTGAAAATAACTATAAACCATCAGTTATTTTAGCTTATTTCTCCGAACTGAAGCGTTCAAAAAACTAACTATCTACAACAGGTAATGTTCATAACCTTTCTACAGAACCCCACTTCTGATGATTTGAATGATCATTTTGAGACTTGAAGAAAACCACTGTAAGCATAAAAATCAGGAATAGATCGGAGGAGAAGAGGCAACTCTGCTGGGTGCAACTACGGCTCTTAGGACATTTAAAATATTAAGAAATGTAATTATTTTCTCCTTTTTTGACTATAAATCTGAGATTGCTCCATATGGATTCATTCTCTTCCTTGCAGCTTTGGTTTGTTATTGAAACTGTATTTTTACAAATTAAGACATCATTGTGTGCAAAAACAGATAAATGTGACAGTTTGAATTTAGTCTTTGTGAGATTTCAAAACACGTTGATTGATCTTTTTGAAACAAACTCATTAGTATTTCCCTGCACATGTCATAATTTAAGCTGGCTTCTGTTTGGATGTTCTTGTTCTGCTCCTGTTATGTAATCCTGCTGAGATGAAAGCCCGCAGACTCACTCAGCCCCGCACATCTACACATATGTCAAGGGATGAATGTGCAAACTTTCACATGTGCACACTTGTGCCAACACATGTGGATGCCCACACACGCCCCCTTTCTCACACACCCACACACTCCGGAGGAGAAAAAAAAAAACTTCTCCTATTGACAAAAAAAGGTCACAGAGTTCACAGCTATGTGATATATTGGACGAGAAGACTATTAGCCTCATCAGGTCCCTTTCTTTGACAGCAAAGACGAACCGGTAGTAACTTGAAGACCTATCCCCCCACCATACACACACATCCACTAACCACTCCCAAAAAAAACAAGTCTTTTATAGTGTTGACCCTATAAAAGGGTCATTTCCTGAAGGTGCAGGAACCATAAAAATAAAGAGGGAGAGCGCTAAAAGGACAGAGCAGCAGAAGCCGGACAGTCTTCCACTCACCACTCAGTGTTTGCTGAAAGTCGGTGACTATGTGTGGTTTTTATAGATTTATTTATTCCATGGAGGTCTCAGTTTGACGATGACACCTGCCTCTGCTTGTGTAGTTTGCTGGCATCAGTTTGGGGGTAAAAGATAAACTTTGGTGGGATTGCTGGGATGCTGGGACATAAGCGGTTTGTTTAAGGAAGAAGAGGGGTGTAGAAACTGCACAACATACTGTCAACTTTATGGCTAATAAAATTTCAAAGGGACCTAAGTCTATTAATAAAAGGCCAAAATTTCCCTTGGACCTCAGGAATCTCACTCCTTCAACCCTTCCTCTATTCCCACGCTCCCCTGCACCGTCCCCTGCAGCCTCCAATGCACTCTTGACTTTTGGAAATACTTAAGAACTTAAAGACAATAGAAAGAAGTACTGAGATACGGAGGAAGCATGACTATTAGAGAAGATGCTTTTTTTTCATTCCTCCTTTTTTCTTGGTTTTGTGTCACTGCTGAGCTCTGTGTTGCCTCTTTAAACAGCTTAAAACAGCATGTGTTAAAGGAAGCTTACACTCCAAGTCTGAAGGAGAACTGAGCAAAAAGATGGGAGTGAGTCCACAGGGAGCAGCGAGCGGCTCAGTCCCATCCTAAAGGGACAGAAATAATAGAAGGGGTTTTATAGGTACAATTAAAAAGACCTGAAACAGATGTTACGTTTCGCTAATAAAGAAAATAATTACTTCACACCAGTAATTAAGCACTTTGTAGGTACATGAGTGAGAAGTGGGAGGCGGAGGGCTGTGTAAAGACAAAATGGAGATCATTGAAGGGATTATATTTGATGGATGTGCTCAGGCTCTGTGTGGTCGTGGGTGAGGAGGTGCAGAGGATGAGTTTATGGAAGAGTCCATTAAATCTAAAAGGCGTTTAAGCAAACGAAATGCTGCGTGGGCATAATGCTGGATCCCAGGAGGGAGCCGCTGTGTCGGAAGGAAGCACAATTAACGGTGGATTATCTCCTGATTATCTGCATGAAAATTTAATTAGCCTCTTTTCTGTGGCAAATCAGAGCTGCTCCCTTGCTGTATTTACCACATTTCACTTTGTCAGTCTTCACAGTTCAAGTGATTTTCTATGTTTTAATGCATGCTTGGACAAAGAGGCGCTCATAAAAGAAAAGATGATGTTGCTCTCAAATTCTCCTGAATGCTGAGCCAAGAAAAATGCTTCCGGTTTTGGCACAATGGGGTCACTTTGATTTTGTGTTCGGAGAAAACAGTTGGCTCCGGTCCTGACAAATTTGAGATTTCTTTTCAGCGCTCAAGAGGATAAAACTTCAAAAGAGAAATGACTCACGGTTTCTTTTTATGAGCATGACATAAATATTTAAAGAACATTGTTTGACAGGGACATTTTGAGATCAAATGATTTCTTTCAGTTAGCTGAAACTATCGGAACAAGTTTAATGAAAGATTTAAGCTCACGTCTCCAACATAACAAATCAAGTGCTCTATTTGTGCTTTTGTTCTTTCTGCAGAGTCATCAGAGGAGTTGTGCTGTAAAGGGATAGTTCATATCTTTTTAAGTGAGGTTTATGAACAAAAAATATCTTACCTGTTATAGATGGCTCTTTGAACAACCTTACTTTGGGGAAAATAGTTTTAATTGGACTGAATTTACAAGCTAACAGCTAGTCTGAGCATAGTGGTTGGTGCACATGCTATTTTATAAACGTTCACCATTATACAGCTTTTTACACAGAATTTCACGGGTGTTTGTCAGTGCAAATAACATCAGCACCTTTAATACATGTAATGCAGCCTGGGTCACTTCCTGCAGGAATATAATATTTCTGAAGAAAAAAAAAGAGATTGCAAAAGTTACTTCGTTCTCGCTTCAGTTCCTTTAAATCTGCATTCTTTGTCACTAATTTTCTTATTTACTGCATTCATAGCAGATATATTCCATAGTTCAAACATAGTTTGGAAAGCTTTCCATAAAGACACAGCTGCTGGATCGCTGCAGTAACTGTGGTTTAGGAATCAGTTAAAAAGGAAGGTTTTAAAACTTTTTTATTGCAATGAAGAAAGTAAAAAAGTTCCTGTACTGTAGTACACATACTAGTAATCAAATAAACTTAACCTTGCAATTTATTGTGCTTGCTGGATTTAATAAGGTCGTGCACGTTTCTGTAAAAGCTGTGACTCACTCCTTGTTTTAAAATATTTTCTTAAAGTCAGACTTTCTTGTAAACATTTAAAGTCAGCTTGATCAGAAGTTCTCCAGGTTTTCTGAAGTTTTTCTTTAGCTGCTTTTTCACTTATTTTCTCTCCAGTTCTTGTAACTGAGCATGATAGAACATTTTTTTACAGTGTCCACTAAAATAAAATGACAAAAAAATAACGTCAGAGGTGCATTATGCTTCATAATTTTCTGTTTTCAAGCTTTCCTCTAATAGTTTTTTTTGTGAATCAGCTACTAAAATGATATTTTATGAGTCAGACTGTGTTGTGGTTTGTATTTTTCACAGAGTTTAAAAACTGAGAGCAGATTGTATCTTTGTGACAGTCTGTTGTTAACATAGAGCCTAAAGATCTCTTTTAAAACCGTTTTTATTGCTGTTGTCTGTTATGTGTTGATATTTGGTTCATCCCTTGAGTTTAGGAGCTTTTTAAACCATATTTATCAGAGTTAAGTGGATCAAGACTTTTGCAAGCTTCTACCTTTAAATGAAACATCTGATCCTTCTCATAACCTGCAACAAGCTTGTAAACTTCTTTAAACATGACAGCTTCAGTTCAACAATTCCCATTAGAGTTTGTGAACTAAGCACCATTTTTCTCGGTGTTCATTCATCTTTGTCCACTTAATAATGAGTTCACTTCAGTGATATAAAGACTGCTCCTTTACTGTTACACATCAGCACCTACTGAACAGCAGGATCACATACCTTCTTCTAAAACATCACCTAAAAAAAATTTGGACAGAAACTAACTCAACTCAACCTAATTAAATTAAAAACACATTTTTTTTGGCAAAAATGTTTTCTTCAAAGAGGTTTTGAACAAAAAGCAAAGTGATCATGTGAAAAATGCTCGTTACGTTCCTCACTGTTTTCATTCTGAATTTTTTATGTGTGATGTTTATTTGATTGAGGTCGTTTATGCACTCGCATCTTCAAAAACATCATTTCAAACCTTCTCCATGTCTTATTTAGATGTAAAAAATAAAAAAAACAAAAAAGCTTCTTCAGCAAGGTGGATGCACTTACGTGTGGATGTGCACAAACACAAGCGATCCCACCCGAGCCCGCCTCGTGCTGTCCAGCTGTCCACCTTATCGCAGTTCACTGCTCCTTCCCGTCCTTCTGTCCTGCAAAAGTTCTCACAATACAAACACATGTAACACTAAAAACAATGAGTTTCAAGTGTGTTAGCCGAGGCCTGTTTGTGCACGTTGTGTGTTTATGTGCCTGTTTCTGTGTGCATGCGTGTTCACTGAGCTAGAACAGGGAGCATTAGGAGGTGTCTTTTGTTGCTCCTGGGGGGCTACCGTGCTCAGTCCTAATAGGAGTCTTGTGCCTGCCGTTGTCCCAGGGGAGACCTCTGAATGAGGGGGTCTGACTTCACACACACGCTCGCGTACACACACACACACCCCTTTCCATCCTCAGCTCGGGCTCGGCCTCCCCCACCATCCTCTCCCGCTCCCCTGGGACCAGCTGAGAGACAAAGAGGGAGCAGGGCTGGGGTTGGATGGGATGTTTGAGGGGGTGCGCTGCTGTGGCCCCTGTCTTATTAGAAGGGTCGTGAACGTGTCACAATGATTAATATGCCGAGGTGCGTGGGGATACCCTGAAGTCACATTTATTCAACATGAAGGCTCCCAAACACACACGCACTGACAACAAAATGGCACATTTGCATTTCCCATTAAGCAAAAAAATAAAGAAATTATAGATATATATGCAAATGAAACCAGTTTCTCGGTTTTGGGCCATTATGCCTTATCTGTTTGGACATTAACAACAGCGTTTCCCTCAATGGCCCATCTGAGCTGTGTAGTTTCACCTGATGGGCATGTGTGACTAAATTTCTTTGCAACGTCCAAGGAGATTTGAATAAACTTTATAACATTTTTACTCTCAAATGACTGATACGCGAAAGCAGTAAGGTTGGATTTTCAAGGTGAAGCCATTAGTGATAGATTTAGCTAATATACTTTGTTCATGAGTGGATATTACAGATGATAATTCTTGCTTGTTCATTATCTTTAAAGCCTGGCATAGGGATATATCAACAAAAGCCATCACGTTGCCTTTGTCTGTTTGATTGACTGTTAGCAAAATATCTAATTGCCAAGAGATGGATTTTTGTAAAACTCTCAGAAATGAACCATCTGATGCCTTTCCACAACTGATCAATCTTTGGAGTCAACCAGGTTCAAGATGGCTGCCACAGCTAACTGACCTTAGAAAACACAAAAATGGGTACATTTCAAGTTATTGTACAGATGTTGAGGAGCAGTCTGGTGTGGTAGTAGCTGAAACTCATCACCAACACATACTTTAAACTCTAAACCCACCAAGCAATCTCTGTTAACTATTGGAATCAATTCTATATGTTTGTTAGCATAACATCTTTAAAGAAAACCTCTAAGAAGTTATGATTAAGTGTACATCTACAGCTGATTGACCTTAAGAAGCACAAAAAACCCATGTACAGATATTGAGGAAAAGTTTGATGTGGTAGTAGCTGAAAGTCATCCCCGACACATAATCTGAGTGCTACTAGATTGCCCATAATCTTGCATTAGTTAATTTTAAGCTTTGACCAAAATGTTTTACAAATGATTTTAGTTTAAAACTTTGTCATAAAAGGAGGCAGGTGAAATTATTTCTGGTACTTTTAACCAATTCAACCTGATCACTCCTGTGTATTTTCAAATTTAAATCAGTTTTCTGCTTGATCATATGAGATATAATGAAAAATATAACATATCATCTCATTTATTCCCATATGACTGAGTGGAGAGCTTGTTGCAGTAAACACCAATCAATTCAAATGTTGACAAGAAGAGGGGGTTTGGCAACAAAATCTCCATCAAAACAATTAGAAAGGTTTTAGGAATTTCATATTTTGAGAGACAAATGCATATTAGCAACTAAAATTAAATAATCTAGAGTTTTTCGTCTCGCTTTCCGGAAACATTTCACTCATTCATTGTATTACTCACCCACCCACCCACCCTTAGCCCCCCTCCTCCATCTGTTTTCAACAGTTTAACTGGCTCAGTTCTCATCTACGCCTCAGTGACATTACAGCTAAAACCATTTAAATGGGGCTTGGATGCAAAACGAACAGATGGCACGGTGAATAAACCCCTATATTCTATATGCCTCCCCTTGCATGCATGTATAGGAGGCTAACTATGGAACACAGGTACCCAAGGAGCACCACCAGATGTTTGATAGGCCCACCTGCAGGCCTGCTGTTTGTTGGCAGTAAAATTCATGCGCTGCATATGCTGTAATTATACCACAGGGAAATAAGCTGCTGTTATAATGAAGCAGGCTGGACACACGAGGGAGAATATCAAAAAAACTTGTTTCCTTAGAGGAAAAAATATACAGCTACTGTCCTACTCTTGAAGTCAATTTGAGCAGAATAAGAGCATCGTTCGGGCTGTTGAGTTTATTTTTGTTTGAGGTGATCCAGCAGGTGGGGCTGAACACAAAAATCAAAGTTACTATATCTTTACTGCAGTGCTGAAATCATAGCATTAAAATTCTGACCTCTAAACTGAGCAAATTATCCTGGAAATTAAGCAATAAAAAGCCTTGCAGTATAAGTACTGGCTTCACTCCAACAGTGTGCTCTGTTGGCCAAAAAAAAAAAAATGAGCAAGTTCAGGTAGAAGGAATAAACATCCCCTTGGTTTTCTGGTCTTTACAAGCTAACCTTGCTCATTTTTGCCCAAGTGGAATGCTTCACCGAGCCATGGGCTGTAATTAGGCTGCAGGCCTCGAGCTCGTACATTTACAAGATCTATAAAGGCGCAAATTGATTTCCTGTATCAATGCAGGCATTGTTTGACATGACGTAGCTCATGTGTTGTGCAGGTGTGTTTAATAACTGGGGTTACGGCAAACAGGCCCTCGCCTCTCGGGTTACTCCTGAACCCAAGCATTTGCAAAAAAATAAAATAAAAAACTGTTACCGGTCTTTAAGAATCCGAGCAAACCCACCAAAACTGCTGTGAGTCTGTCATCGAAAGTAGCAAGGCCCAAAACAAACTGCAGCATCATTTATTCCCGGTTTTTGTGCTGATGGGCAAACACAACAGCACCCACGTTAATGACGGTGACCCCAGCAACCCAGTAAAAGATGAGAACATTGACGTGTTGTTTGTTCAGCGTGAGACCGTGTATAATTTACACTCACTAATGACTGTGCTCAGAAATACAGGCTGAACGACCAGGACTGTCCCTGACTTGGCTCTTATTTCGTGTAACGCCGTGAATTCATATCCCTGAATGCGCGCCAGTAATTCAATTACAATACTAAAAACAAAAAAGAAAGAAAACACACATACACACATGCAGTGTTCTTTCCTGGTCAATGGAGTTGGATAAACAATTCACCATTGGCCGGAGAATCTCCATCCTTATCAAAACAAAAACAAACTGTGGCTGATTCAGCACTGTTGTGTCGCTTAGATCCAAGCAGTTCTGTACTAAAAAAATTAAAAGAGGCGTGATGTGAAGAAAGACATATTACCATTGCCATAGGGTTGACCTTGACCTTCAAACTCAATCTGGCTGTTAGGGCCGCCCGCCCTCCCCCAGCACCCCTGAGATGTAAAGAGGTTGACGGTTTTGACCCCTGATCCCATTTCTTAACTAGACCGAGGTGCCAAATAACCTTTTGACCCAGGAAACATTTGCAGGTTGCCCGAGCGGCCTCAGATTTAGCAGTGATTGACGGGTCCACGCTGTTTTGCTGCTTCTTCCAATATGGTTATTCATCTGTTTACGAGATAAACATCTCATCAAAACATTTATTATTTTTGGCCAGAATGTGGCGTCTGATAAATATTTTATTGTACTCTGTTGGCGCATTCACATGCCGGACAGATACAGAATAAATTTCCCTTAATAAAAGAACACTTTGCATGGAAATGAATGTATGAATTCAGTGGATAGATGTCATTAGATCAGATGGAGGTCTATGTAAATGAACCATATGCAGATCTGACACGGGGTGCAAATCACATGAAATACCATGAGCAGTGGATCATGACAGGAATAAATCTGCCACATTTCAAGAGGCGGCTTGTGTTCTCTGACATAACTCTTAATCCACTCTCTACATATATATCTGACAAAGAGGTAGGAAAAGAAAGAAAAAAAACTTGGGATGTTTTAATTTTGCTCGTTGTAACGTAGTCCATTTCATTACGGCCGACCCAGGGGAATCTGAGGTTACCATCTGGCCGCTGGCCACCATTACTGATTCTTGTTTTAATATGCAAATGGACCTGTTTTAAAACCTTAAAGTAATCACAAATGTACCCCGACTGAATAGACTAAATAAGAGGAGGATCGTGTGCGCACATGATGTGCCACTGCTTTCTTGCAGACGGACAAAGACCAACCAGAAATTAATGTTCAAGATCAGGTTTGAATGGCTTTGTTTAAATTGCAGGTTCTGACATTCAAAAGCTCAGCTACTTTTTAACAATAGTACAGAAACAGAAATGATAGGATTGATTTGAAACAATAAAGTGACATCTTATTATAAGCTGTTGTCACTGCACAAGTCATCCTAACATTTTCTTACCTATCTGGGTAAAATCAAGGCATGAGACAGATTGGCCCAGAGGTAGGAAAATCACCTTTCAGTCAGCAGTTTGGGAGTTCAACCCTAAGCTGTTGTAGTAGTAGAAATGTCTGTGAGAAAATATAAGTGCAATATACATCACCTAAATTACAGTATATGTAGCACAAAAGTAAAGGAAATGTGTGTTTGGTAGATTATTTCTTTGTTTTAACAATGCTTCTTGGCTATAAATCTTATAGTGGCCACCTGATTGGCAATTTTTTTCATGTGCATAATCCACATACTCAACTCTACTGTTCATCTCACAAATGCATGTTCCTTACAAATGTGGCACCATTTAAAATGGAAATTAAAAGGCTTTCCAACGGTATAAGATTTATTGCCAAGAAGCATCATTACAACAAAGACTAAAAGTCCTTACTTTTTGTGCAAAGTATACATAGAAAACTGGGTGAATGAGCCATTGTTTAAGTGTGAACCATGCTTTTTGCTTTAATAAATCATGTGTAACACACAAACACACAATTTGTGTCAAATGGATAATTAGTCCTGTGGATTTATCAGTAATCAGTATCTTATCCGCATTAGAAATTGCTCAGAGTGATCAGTTTGGAACAGCAGAAATGAGTTTGTTTTATTAATTTTACATCACTGTCACATTTGAATAAGACAGTTATTCAATACCTGCATTCATGCCTGCAGTAGCAGACAAAGTATTTACACCACAAGTCTTATTTAAACCACTTCATTTAGCACCATGTAATTTGAATTTTAGTCTTGCAAAGAGCAGAAATCTACTTAAATGTTTGCTTTGTTTAGACTAGCCTTTAGCTCAACTCTCTCTGATACTGAACTGAAAAGGCTCACAGTGGTTTCTACTGCATGTAAGATACTGATTACTGACATATTCACACATCTCTTTAAGCCACTGAAGATCTGAACACTGCTTTACAAGGATTGGGGGTAGAGTTAAATGTTCTTGCAACTTGTTGAGATTTGTATGGTGGGGTAGTAGTTATCTCTGGTGTTCACAGCAATCATTTAAACATTTGTGAGCCTTTCTGTTGGGTTTGGCACGGATTAAACATTGTAAGTTAACTGATCATGGAGTTGAGTGTGAATGTGCCTGGTTGATTGTTTTAATCCTGTGTTGGTTTGTTGATCTGTCCATGTTGGGCCCAACTGCTTGCTTGGTGGTAAAGCTCTAGATCTCTGCAACTGGATAAAATCCCAAAAATAAATGAATAATGAATGAATAAACTGTGCTCTTTGTGAATTTATAAAGCTGTGCCAAATAGTTTAAATTCTGATTTGTTACAAACCCTTTGTGGGGTGCAGATGCAGAATCCACTGCCTTGTTGGAAATACAAGCATTTGATGATAATATGTTTAATTTCTTGAACAGCTTGGATTTATTTATTTATTTTTAATCCATTTTTGTCTTTTATTCTACAGCGGAGCCCCTGGTCCAGGTGAACGGGAAGCCCAGCTGCTGCTTCTTCAAGTTCAGCCCTAAACTTATGTTCACCAAGGTGCTGAAAGCCCAGCTGTGGGTGTATCTGCGACCGCTGCAGCAGACCTCCACCGTCTACCTGCAGATCCTGCGACTGAAGCCTGTCACAGAGCAGGGCAGCCGCCATATCCGGATTCGCTCATTGAAGATCGAGCTCAACTCCAGGGTGGGCCACTGGCAAAGCATTGACTTTAAGCATGTGTTGCAAAACTGGTTCAAACAGCCCCACACCAACTGGGGGATCGACATCAACGCCTTCGACGAGAGCGGCAATGACTTGGCAGTCACCTCGCTGCGACCTGGGGAGGAGGGGCTGGTAAGGATCCTCAGACCTGTCCTCATGCATGGGGAGGGAAAACAACACGCACAGCTCACTTTTGTTCAATCCAATATTTCTGTCAAATACAAGCAAAGTTCTGCTGAGAAACAGAGGATTTACCACTAGATAAAGGAAGGGCCTGAAGATAAGGAGCCTCTTAAGATTTCTAATAAACTTACAGCATCCATTACAATATGAGTAAATTATAGTAATTTAGATGACTTTAAATCATTGATTGTCAAGTCAGGAGGGAAGTGAAGTGACCAACACTACAAAAGTAAGAAATGGCAAAAGTACAAAGTAACCAGCTCTTTTTTAAACAAAATGAAAGTCGTCTGAACACATCACAGATGAGGATACTTCTGTCACAAAAACTGCAAACATCCATGGATAAATATATTATGGCTCCTAAAACACATGGCTACAAGAAGATTTTCATTAATTTTTACACCTTACAGGTAGGATTTGCATCTAAAAATAAGCAATAGTAAACTACAATAGGGCTCAAATAAATAAGAGTTTAAAAATAATAAGAAAGACAGGGAGTGGACGATCACTTGTGTTTTACCTTGGGCCTCAAAATGACTAAATCTTCATCTGCTGATAAATAAAAACAATCTAAACTGAAATAATAATTAAATAGTATAAAGAATTGATGTCCTAGAGATGTCCGAAAATGTATCTCAATCACATTTTAATGTTTAAGTTGCTCTTCATCTTAAACTGCAGATAAAACAAAAAAAAGCATTTTTAAACTGAATTAACAAAGAGGGAATAAAATAGGAAATTTAAAGCATATTAAGAAACTTAGTTTGACATAAATGTGTGCCAAAAAAATCCATATGACGCAGAAGTTTTAGATGTTGCAATCAAGTGTTAATTGGTAATTGAATAAAAATACAATCAAATTAGTAATATTCTGACAGATGTTTTGTGTTGTTTTGCTCACATCAGATGGGTGAAAGACCATAAACCCCTATAGCTAAATATAACACATAACACATGTATGGCTGTGTCTTAGTTCATATGTTTGCTCAGTGTATTTTTTTTAAATGGTAAACCTCTAGGTCTATTATAATAAATGAGTCTGCTCAAATGAGTTCAAACTGCAGTGTCAAAGCAAGGGCCATTAATCTAGTTAGGGTTACTGAAACTGACAGTTAAATCCAACATCTTTGTTGAATTATGTAGGCCACTTCCCGGCCCTAGTTAAGCAACACCAAATATTTACCAAGCGGTTATTTGGGTCAGATCTTCACAACACACGAGAGGTCAGCTCTGGTGTCTTGGCCAATAAATCGCTGCCCTCTGTGCACACAGCAGTGTGCAATATTATTCCTAAACAAGAGGAAAGAAAGAAAAGACCCAGAACACGGACAAGTGTACAATAATATCCCGAAACAACAAGCAGGAAAGGCAAACTCGGCTTCTCCTTGATCCGCTGAGTCTTTATTCTAAAATAAAAGCTTCAAAGGCCACCCTGACACGGTCTCACCCCGGCTGCCTCTCAAGCTTATTTCCTCTTTTGAATGCGTCACAAAAAACCTCTGCAGCAGCCCAGCTGGAATCACTGCGGGGAGAAGGAGGCTTTGGAAAACAAACATGCTGAAGTAAAATATTTGATCTGCTTGCTGCGCCCAAAGGTCAAGGTTATGGTAGCCTGCATGTGACCTCGTGGGTCAGAGGTCAAAGTAAGCGTACACACTCAGCCATTAGCCTTAGAAAAAGCTAGTTTCTGTCAACGCTCATTGAATCAGCCCTCAGGGGTGTTTATTCTTAAAAACAACCAATTAATCAGATTAAATTTCTGTTCATTGTGAGATGAGATGGGGTTAAATATGAAGCAGGATAAACTCCTTTCAGGAACAAAATCATTAGATTTTTTAGCTTGATAAGAAAACTATGAGCAGTTTTTATTGATCATCTAAATCAATGAGGCCAACCCAAGGTTTTGCTTTAGTGGACTTAAAATAGCTCTGTGGACCTTCAGTTTTAAAGTAAAACAATAACAAATAAAGACGTCACACGGCCCATGGGTCCACTTTGCTTCACTTTTTAAATGTTTTTATTTATCAAAACTGTTATAAAATGATAAATTACTCAAATCCATGGATTCTTCACAAGTGAAAATCTTTTGTTTTACTTTTATGAAGTCATTAAAGGGTTTTACTGTTTTGATTACATGTTGACATGGGACAGAACTCGTGCTTCAACCCTGAATCAGTTTTATTCAGGTCTGACTTTGTCAGGTGGTTGTAAAAATAAACAGTATCTTACCTGCGGAAGATGGCAGTCAGCACAAGCACAGCTCAGAAAATTAGAAACGTTTTATTGAATAAGTTTAATTAATGGTTACTCTGAGGTAAGTGGTAATGTTAGAGTTAACAGTGCCTTGAGAGGAGAGGATAGAAGAAGCTAAAGATTTGAGGAAAGATTGACACTGATGGAGGTGGCAAACTCATTGTATCCCCATCGTTTTGATGAGTAGGGACTTTGCAAGAAGTATGCCATGTGAGCCTTCTGACCATTACAGAAAAACGTATCAGAAAAGCCATCAACAGAACAGAGGGACAGGAAGTGGGTAGCCTGGGAGAGAATCTGATGTTGAAAAACTCAAAACCCCTTTGACACCATCACTGATGTTTTGTCTAAATGCATCAGCAGATTATGCAACAACTATGGGATTTGTGTTTAGTGAGTGGAAACCTGGAACATGAAAAAGCTTTAGTAAAGGAAAAAAATCAAACAGAGTAATTCAGAACCAACCACTAATACAAAGACCTGAACTAGGATTTATTTAGCATCAAATATAAATTATTTTCACTGTTTGGGTTTAAAATCGTTTGTTGAAATGGTTACTAAGATTCTGGATGTATGGTTTGGTAAATGTATTATTGATACAATCTTTTTCAGAAGTGTTCTTGTTCTTTACGTGTCAGTGGTGTTGTTCTCTTTTAACCACCTATTTCTCTGTCTTGTACCTTCCTCCCCCTGATTCCAGCAGCCGTTCCTGGAAGTGAAGGTTCTCGAGACGACCAAACGCTCTAGGAGAAACCTGGGCCTGGACTGCGACGAGCACTCCACCGAGTCCCGCTGCTGCCGCTACCCTCTGACGGTGGACTTCGAGGCGTTTGGCTGGGATTGGATCATTGCCCCCAAGCGCTACAAAGCCAACTACTGTTCCGGCCAGTGCGAGTACATGTTCATGCAGAAGTACCCGCACACCCACCTGGTGCAGCACGCCAACCCTCGCGGCTCCGCAGGGCCCTGCTGCACCCCGACCAAGATGTCCCCCATTAACATGCTTTACTTCAATGACAAGCAGCAGATCATTCACGGCAAGATCCCGGGCATGGTGGTGGATCGATGTGGCTGCTCTTAGGTTGTGGAAGGAGACACACATCTTAAATAATAATTATAGCTCTTCGTCAAACCACCCAAAATCCTTACGGAGATCTCCCCTTCAGCACCAGATTTCACTTTTGCTCTGCTACAAAAACATTAAACTGGATTTCCTTTTGTTTTCAGTAATTAAATTGATTCTGACTGTATAAAAAAATTATAAATGAAATAAGAATCAAAAAAAAAAAAGAACTGAGTGATGGAAATACAGTATATTACAAATTATTTGAAAAAGGTGTACTCGTGGAGCAGTTTCAGAAAAAGTTAAATGAGACAAAGCTATGTCATAGAGTATGTGTTAGTTTTGTGATTTTTTTTTTTTTTTTTGGCATCTTTGTGAAGTTAGTGGAATGTGATGAAAGGAGACATAAGCATATTTCATGAAGCATTGTCAGTTAGAAAATACTCTTGCTTTTACAAAAACACTTGTGATCAAAATCTTCGCTACTTAAATATCTGCAAGGGGGCATGATCAAAATTATTTTGCAATCTATCACTTTAAAAACGTAGAAAACACGACACATTCGTCTGGGCAGAGGTTTTACTCGTTGAGATACTTGTAGGGCAAATAAAAAAAAACATCTAAAAAAGATAGTGACAAGGTTTAATTTTCTCTTTCAAAGCAAATCAGTGGAGTTACACTCAAAAACAGATGTAGTGGATTTATTTTAAAAAAATATAAATCACTCAACTGAATTAAGTAAAAGTAAATGCGTTAACTTTACTCAGTGCAGTTGAGTGGAACCAGTTGACACATTTTTTAATTAAATCCACTACATCTGTTTTTTGAGTATCAATTTCTACCTTCACTATGAAAGTAGCTCATTTAATTTTAATGAATCATGCATTGCAGATGTAGACTCATCCTGTAGTTCTGGATGGGAGAAGAACCAGTCCTGTAGGATGACCACAGGCAGTTTTTTTATTCATCCAGAACATGAAAAATATGTTAACTTTTAGGGTAGATGTTTTAAAAGGTTGCATAAAGGAAGATTTTTTTATTCACAGGGCTTTAAGAAATAGTTTATATCATACTAGTTCTGTGAAGAGATTATGAATAACCTAATGGAGATAGCTCTTTGAACAACCTCAGTTTGAAGAAATATCATTTAATTCTGACTGGATTGACTAGCTGACGACTAATCAGCCCAGTGGAAGCTGAAGTGGATTTCTATCATCTTAAAACAACTTCAGGCTCAAAAATTTCATAACTGCTCAATCAGACACTAATTTATACATTTTAAGATTGATGCCAATTTTGCGTGATGTTGCATAAAGTGAAGTTCAAAATCTTTTTTTGCATGGGCAGGTAGTGGCGGTAGCAGCTAACTGTAGCACTTCTGGCAGGAATATCAAACTATTTCTTTTAAGAATAACCCATGTAATGTGAAAGTAGCTGCGTTTCCATTGCAAATGTGAGCAAAACTTTGTCGATATTCTGTCAATGTCGAAAAAACACAGTTTTGCAACTGCGGTGTTTCCATTAAGTAAGAAATGCTATTAAAGTCAGGCGTGAATACATTTGTTCTCACGATAAGGCAAGATAAACGAATGTAAACACTTACATGAGATATCTTCATATTGCTACCACGGCACTAGCGCTCATCATCAGCCATCAAAGGAGACGTCTGCGTCTTATCGAGGCTTTCGAGAGACAAGCCCTTTATGCTTGGTAGCCGCTACATATGCGGCGTTTTTTGGAAATTGTAGTCGGTGAGTTTACAGAAGAGCTGTGGATTCAACACAAGTCTTCTTCTTTGTTGTCTTTTTCGCCAGTAGAAGCATCCGGTTGTTGATCACATGACTCCCTTAATGCAAAAAAAGTGTTTCCATTGCAGTTTTGCAAAATAAACCAATTTCGATACAGCCGAAAAACCACCTCATCCTAGCGCAAAACCATTTTGTCGAAAAAAGGAAGTTTTTTCAACATTGACGTGTTTCCATTAGGCAAACTTATTTTCGAAATTTTAATTTGCGCATTTTCATGGTCAATGGATACGCAACTACTGACAGCAGTGTTTCTAAGATAACACTCCCATGCATGTTATGAGATTTCTAAAATAAGACACTTCAGTCAGAGTAAAACTTTACATTTCCAAACTGAGGCCTTTCCAAAAGCTATCTACAAAAGGTAAATTTATTGTTTATAACCTTTCCACAGAACCTAACTTCAATTGCTGCAGGACGGAACGCTTAACACACAAAACCAATATCTTAGCAGAAACACACAGAGGTGTTATCATGCTGACCGTAGCACAAATCATAATAGAAGTTTACATGTTCGTATGTGTTTGCATCTGTCTAAAAATATACCTAAATGAGCAGTAGTTCCAATATTCCTAGTTCCTGAATGTTTTCTCCTTGCTAGTTTCAAAAAGACAAAAAACACCATTTTAACAGCAGTACTGTGCTAAAACTATTACCTTTCATAGCTCACAGAATACTACATTGTGAATAAATAAACTCAAGATATACAGTCTTTAGTTTAGAGAGTGTATTTGATTGCATTTTGAAATGCCCCCATTCACCTTAACCTCAACCGTCTCATCATCGTCATAATGGAGAAAACATTGTTAGTGCTTAAACTCAGAATAGATTAGTATGCTCGAAGCTTGTCTTTGTCTCCTGGATGTCAAAGCAAAGATATCCTTTTGTTATAAACGAAAGCACTATGCTGTTGGATAAAGTGAGAGCCTTCTGACATTATGTATAAATGATATATGTATATATTAAAAAAGGGGTACAAAAACCTTTTTTTGGGGGGCACTCTACCTTACCAACAATAAATTTTGCACTATGGGACGTTCATGGCGTGAGGTGTTGTATACGTTTTACCAAGCACAAGAGAGCTTGTACAGTATAGGATTAAAAAAAAAAGAGTTATTCAAGTTTCTGGTGATAAGATATAAACTAGGCGGGAAAAAATATCACTTCTTTTTGATACCATCACACTTTCCTGACTTTGTCTGAAGCGGGGGCCTGTCCATACAACCCAAATACTTTGGTCCAGTCTTGAACCTGGAACAGCAGCCTGAAAGGCCTCCATTTCCACTTTGGTTAATATACGTAAAGAAATGCTTTAACAGGAAATGTCCCACCACCACCACCAATTTTAATCTGTTGCCGTTTTAAAAGTAATCCATCTTTTCATGAGCAGTCTGTCGTGTATAGACATGTTTTTGCCTGTGTGTGTATTTTAAGTGAAAAACGAGAGAAGTATCCAGGGATTGTTAGCCAAAGTAGACGATGACATGTTGTGTGCTGTTAACTTTCTGATTGCAGGAATATGCTAAACCATTTCAAAGTGAGAAATAATAAAAATAAAAAAAAAGAAAGGCTGGTTTGCGAGCTGTGGGTGGAAAACAGTTCAACCGATCAGTTGCTATTTATTACTTATGATGAATTTCAAAGTCTGTCTACCTCACTTTAGCCTTCTAAAAAGCCTTGCTTTTAAATAAAAACTAATTCAGCTGGAAATCAGTGCAAACTCTTAATTCACAAGAGCCCCCCTTCTCCAAAAATGTAAAGCACAGGGTCCCCTCACTCTCAGGTTGTCGACAGAATGGCCGGCGGTCATCAAAGAAAAAATTAGGTGTGCCCATATCTGTGGCTTGACCGACAGTCAAAGCTGCTGAGAAGTTGTGTTTTGTGTTTTTAAACTGGTATGTCTAAAATGTTATTTGAATTTTTTTTCCATATAAATATATGAGAGCAACTATCTATGTAGGTACATACCCAAATGTTAAACTTTATCATGTTTTGGACAGGTTCACCGCTTCTAACGTGCTTCTCTCTTTCCCTCTTTATTCCTCTGTTCTTTGTGTAGTAACAAAAGATATCACCCCAACTTTGTAGTTCAATGGTTGTGCATAACTGTATTATTATTTTTTGTTTTGTTTTGCCTTTTGCTGTTTATTTACTGTAATTTTTCTTTTGTACAATAAATCATTTATTTAGCTTACTAGGTTTTATTGTTTTTTCTTCCTCATTGATTCAAGTTGTAAACTGCAACAAGAATAAAAACATAGAAAGACAGATTAAATATCACAGGTTCAAGCGGTACAGACCCAGAATACTTAGGCAAATATTGTTTGAAGAAATAACTATAAACTTTATTTTTCTTAAATAAAATAAAAAGCAGACGTGCACCAAAACTTACACAACTCAAGGATTGGCACAAGGAATTACCATGAGGATGACGTATAGTAGATGTAGAGCTAGTAATGCTGAACTGATGGTGCACTGAGGCTGATGGGAGGAATGATTGCAGCTGTGACTAACTAGGGACCAGGAATGGGTGAGGTGGGCGTGGCAGGCAGGCAGAGGGAGCGTGAAGGTAAATACAAGAACTGAATTAAAACAAAAACCACAAGAAACAAACTGAACACAGAAAAATACAGAAACTAACAATAACAAGAAGAAAAGTTCTTCAAGAAGAGTTCTTCTTTAATGAACCGTTTTGTCTCTCCTCCAAGAGACTTCTTCATTCTGAGGAGTTTCAGGTGAATTAAATGTTTTCTTTTAGATTTTTCTACCTGGATTACTGAGATGCATCGGGATATAACACCAAAATAAAATAAACAGAGAACTAAACACTGAAAAACCAGTGATCCTGACAATGAATGCTCCACAACATTCAGCCATGATTACCTTTGTTGAATGAAGCACATTCAGATTTCACTCATATTTATTTGTTGGTTTGCTAACTTTGCTTTATCCTAAATGTACTACAAATAACACACAAATGCACAAAAATGATTTAACACTATCCAAAACACTCATCATAATGACTTCCTGTTGAAGAAGCTCCAGCTTTGCCATCACCTCAGAACTGACAAAAACCTCTGAAATCTTTTCATTTGGGGAAATCTGGCCAAAATCCGACTGCCGTAAAGCATCCAACTTGGTAAAAGATGTCGAACAACTTAATTATGAACTCAAACATAAGAACTGTAAAGCAGAGAAACACTTTCTATTTGAAATTGAGTTTCACATGAAACATCACTGGTAGAGAAATGTAAAACACAGACTGCATTTATCAATATAATATCCATCTTCAAGGTAAATAAAGAATGCAAAAACAAGAAAAATGTAAAGATTTATAAAATAGAGTAGGAATCATTGAGAAATCTTTGAGATTGGCTTCACTTTAAAATTACCAAAAACTTGATCTTGGTCCTAATGTGACAAGTATGTTCATTAATGTCTTTGATTATTTACACCCATCTCTTCATTTACAAAAAACCTGTTAATTGTTTTGAAAACTTCTCTTCTTATTGCTCTTATTTGTTGCCATTATGCAAAGTTTAGGTCAAAACATGATAAAACTCCAATTCACTGGTTGTTTTCTTGTCCTTTAAAAAATCGGAGAGCAAAATAAAAGTTCTGAGTTTTGTTTTTATTAGGTTCATATTCTCAAGGAGCATAAAGACACGTATACACGCTTATCTAAGCCACATGGCATGGTTATTATTGGACAACAGTAAGAGGCAGCAGAGGAGGCAGGAAGCTGAATCAATGTGAGGCTAATTGGTGAAAGAGAGCGCTTGGAGGACAAAGGTCTAGTGTGAGGGTTTTGGCTTGCCATTATTTGGATTTCATATAAGATCCAGCCTGACCCAATTAATATGCCACCTGATAGGAGGGCCTCTCATCAACCTAATTTGGGGACAAACGAGAGTGAGAACGAAGCTCTCCACGCATGCAAACAAAGACCACCCAGTACAAGCTCAAGGAGCCTGATGCCAGCAGTGACATAAACCTTTTGACAAATTCTCACTCGACGTAAACAAACATTCACACAGTCCCGTGGCCTTGAAGTGCATCAATGTGCCATACACGTCATCAGTCATACTCGCCCTACATAGACAAGGGAGGACATTGATGGATGTGTGTATTGTTTCGCCACACAAGAAGCGGTTGTCCAAGCTGGACATGAAGTGGAAGAGGCTGAATGCTTCACTCAGAAGTTTCCAGACTGTTAACATGAAGAACTCTGACCCGGGCTTTATTGACTCAACTATCGCCATAGACGTGCTTACGAAAAGGAAGAGGACACCTCAGTACATTAGGAATATTGAGCAGGTCGCAAAGGCGCGAAGAAAAGTTGGTAGAGGCCAAGGGGCCTGAAGAAAAGTTTTAGTGCAATTATAGCCATAAAGTTTAGAAAGTCGGTGAATTGGGGGCAGTGCTCAATAGCCTAAATTGCCGGACACAGTCATCAGTAGCCGTGTTTCCATCCAATTTAATTCGAATTTAGAGCGAATTTTTAAAATTTCGCAAAAAGGAAATGAAT
>JARVJO010000365.1:21089147-21115524 GCA_031762555.1 Cynodonichthys magdalenae
ATCAGGCCGTTTCCATTCAGCTTTTCTGATGCGAAATTTCAAAATGCGAATTAAGAAACGTTGATGGAAACGCGGCTTGTAACACCTTTTTGTCGCACTCAGTAAAGTTTTGAAGTAGAGAGCTCACAGTTTTATGGCTACAAGAAAGTTTAATAGCCTGTAAAAATGAGAAATTGGCATATTTGTTATACCTAAACAGTTAGGGATTACTAAAAACTTTCTGCACAATGATAACAATTCAATTCCTAATGCTGTGAAATTCAGTTATTTATTTATTTTTGTCACTCTTTTTACATCTGTCAGTGATGCAAGTGCTGAAGCAGATGAATACTTATGTGGTGCCAAGTGTTAAATTAAGTGTTACTAACACATTATCACCATTTAGCTCACTTCTGAGTGTAAAAGCCTAGTTAAAATAATTTCCAGTCAAATTGTATTGTTTTTAAGCTCACTGTTCTTAAATTTGTCTAATTTTTTACTAAATGTTAAATTTAAATGTGGTTAGGGTTGTCTGTGACCCGGAAATGCATTTCAAACTGCCGGACCACAGGTATCATCCATATTGTTTTCAATGAACACATTTTAAATTAAAATTTAAATGCCAACTTCAGCAGCGTTAGCAGCATTAGCATTTGCTTTTGTCACAGAATGATGACATCATAACAAAAGCAATACACCAACAGCTCTGTGCAAAAATTACTCAAGGCAGAGTTCTATTCAGAATTTGTTAAATGTAAGCTTTATCATTTAGCCACAACTTTCCATTTTTACCTTTAGATTTACACATATCATATAAATTCAACATTAAGTAAAAAATTGCCAAATGTGAGCAAAATAAATAATGTTAATGGAAATTTTTAACTAAGATTTTACAAACAAAAAGTGAATCACGTTTAAAAAATTGACATTTTTGAAAATGTTATTTTACACTTGGCAACATTAACAAGAAAACTGTTAAAAGACTATTTTTTTATTTAAAGAACTAATTAGGCTACAGCAAAAAGCAACATGATGTGTAAAACAAAATAAGTTTCTTTAGAAAATGTATATTTTTTTTCCTCCTCTGCTTATGTTGGAGTCATTAAATTTCAGTTCACAGCAGAAGTTCAGCCTCAGCTACCGTGAATGACAGCTGTCAGTCTTTTGTGCTCCTAGCACACCATCTGCTTCAGAGCTGACAATTGCTGCCTCCGCTACAGATGGTGTGAGTTACAACCGTGCCGGCCGGGGCATGTTTCTGTTTCATCCAACAGAGCCAGAAGTATACCTGCTGATAAGATGACCCCACCCCTACCCTCAGGGATTTCCTCTCTAACCATCAAGCAACAAAGTCTAAATTATAGTCAACCGTGATCATCAGCTTGGTGTTTTACACATGGTTGGGGAAGAATTTTTTTAGTATAATTACTTAAATGCTGATTAAGTCAAATCTGAAGATTAAAAAAGTTCAATCCAACTAAGCAAGCTTACAGAGAACACATTATTTCATCATGGCAGCACTGCATAATTAGCACTGCTAACTATCTAAATTATTTAAAACAATGAATAATATAATTCAGTCTCTGATCATGATACAGTCCAGCCTTTAATCACAAAAAGATGCAGATTTAAAATGAGTTTTATTTAACACATTATGATTCATTTTTAGAAAACAATAAAAATGGTGTCATGTCACATTATCAGGCTGAAGCACATTTTCTGTATTTGTTGCTGCTTGTCCTGGTGCTGCTCCTCAAAATTTTGTTTACTTTTCTGCTATTTTGAACATCTTCATTTAATTATTAAACCATTGCATTTTATTGATTCAAGTGGTAAATAGACAATCAATCTAGATTTAATCTCAAAACTGGATGAGTTCATGGCTGCTCTACTGTCATTTAGTACAAGTGGGTTAATCGTGACATCTCTAATGTGTCGCTAAAAGAAGTATCTTATTAGTCTGCAATTGTTGGTGACAATTTACAAATGGTATTTGTAATAGAGTTTCTAAAATGTCATAAAAATGTTCGAAGAAGTTCTCAGTTTCCTTGCATGAATTGCAGCACCTCAGGAGGAAACTGAATTTTAGTACTTAAAATAGTATGTAATAATCAGGGTCATCACAGGCATCTGGGAAATTTCTCAATTTAGTTTCCTCAGTTTCTAAAGTTGTATTTTTTTGTTGATGTTTAGACAAACTCAGCACATTTTGACTCAACTTTTACTGGGAGTGCATGTAAATGTGTTTTGGTTTGAGTAATTTCTCACAATGTTGTGTCTGAGTCCCCAACAGATGCAACCCAGTAATAATTGGTCTATAGTCAATCTGTAAAACTCAACACAAACATGAAACTTTTTAAAGACAAAATCCAAAACATTCAGAAGAAGCTGAACAAAATAAAACTACATCAACTCATATATATATTTAATACAGTACTGTATATTTGGGAAATGACTGAAAACACCTTAATGATAACTGAAAACATAAACCTAAACCCTTTTTGTACAAACACACAGCAATCTGCACATTACACCCACCTATTTAGAATGCTCCTCACAGCTCTTTGCGATTAGTTGAAAGTCAGTTGGACTTTTCGCTTTTGGCAACGAACAGAATCAGGCAGAGTGAAAAACAAAACCTTTTGTCCCACACAGCTGACTGTTTGCAGTCCCTGCTAATAATCCTAAATCCGCCTCGTAGTTTGGAAGAGCAGATCATGTGGTGTCACAAGAATTTTATGAAGCCAAACCTTTATTTTTACAATAAAGAAAAACTAAAGAAATTAAATGAATTAATTAGAAGCATGACATTTTTATTTCTGTGATGAGAGAGCTCATTGTAGTTTCTCTGTTGAGAAGTTTTAGGTCTTTTATATTTTCTGGTGGTGGTGGTGTATGTGTGTGTGCGTGTGTGTGTGTGGTGGAGGGGTGGGGGGTGGTAAGATAAAAACAGGAAGGTTATACGAGGACACAGCTGCACTCAGCTTCTAACGTGGTAACGCTGGATACACTAAAATAATCCAGGTCACTGATTAAACATTAAAAAAAAAAAAAAAAAGAGAAACTCAAATCTCAGCTTCCTTTTATTATTCAATGTGTTAGAAAAACAAAATGAAGTGGCTTGATTTTTTACATAATTAAGATCTTTGCACACATTTTAAGAAATTAAAACATCTCACTTTTCTATATGTTTTAAGAAAAGATGTGTGGATACTGTTTTTTTTTGTTGTCATTCTTTTGAGGACTGAACTACTAGAGAATAAAATAAAGTGTTGTGTAACGTGCAAAGCATGAAAATATCTCCACGCAATTTATTTATTTATTGACTTAAACCTGTGTGCATTTAGGTATTGCCCATCTTGTGTTGTTCTTTTTTATTTTTATGAGGTTACAGAACTTCAATTAAAGCCCAAATGTATTCTGTTTTTTTTTCTAAATGTCTAGTATGATATAATAGATCAGTAACTTTCTGCATTCTAGAGTTAAGCAGGATACCAAAAGTAGATTTAACATACAAGTTTGTAATTCTATTTTTAGGACCCTGAATTAACCTCATATGTGTAGCCTGACCCAGACCCCAACCAGAAATCAAACTTCAAATCAAATAAAATTTAATTCATAAAATACCTTGCATGTACAGTAACCATGTAAAACAAAGTGCTTTACAGCAGTTACACTACACACACAGAAAAAGAATTGAACAAAAAAAATTAGACAAGAACCACAAGATCATTTAAAACAGCAGCAAATTAAAAATATTCTGAAGGTGACTGAGGTTTTAACTTTGTTTTGACCATGACAATCCCTTTAATATTAATCCTGCAGTGTTTGCTTTAAACCTAAACTTATTTGATCTTTTTACAGTTTTACATTTACTAATTACAATATCCTGCAACATTTTGTTATCACAACATAAAAAACCAACAAAACCAATTTATAAATTTGTTTGTTTATAAAAGTCAAGAAAAAAGCAGATGTAAAGAAACAAAAGTTGAACAATGACCTTGAATACCTGAAGTAGCCGTGAACATATTGGAGCAAGTTGCCCAAATTTATGCATAAATAATTATCTGTACAAAAATCAACTCACATTTTAGCCCTATAGGCCTATCTTCTAACCCAAAAATGATTGTTCCACTAAATAAGAACTGGACTTTGTTCCCCATAAGGACCATCTTTCCCATCGACTAGTGATCGATCTCTGATAGGAATGTGACAAACCTGTAGGCTGGTTCCAGTGCAAGTCCTGTCTCCTTAACATAAACAAAACAAAACTTTAAACTATGCTTCATTTGTTTTGGTGTGTTGACTTGTTAACTCACTTAGTTTGGCTGCTTTAATAATTTTTCCAGTGCATTTACACTGCAAAATAAGTTGCCCATCGAACCAAGACTTATAATCTTATTTCAGCCAATAAAGAGTTTTTTTAGTCTTGTTTTAAACCTGACACACTAAGTGTTACATTCTTGATTTTGTTCACCTAGAAATGTATCTTATTTTAAGAAATCTTATCAAGTGAAATTGTATTACTGCATCAGCAGATTATTTCATTTCATTCAGACTATAATATGTTTTAACCTATTTTTACATAGCTAAAATAATACAACATCCAGTCGGGGCCAGGTCTCTCTTGTAAAAGAGATCTTTTGATCTCAATGGGATAAACCTGATTAAATAAAGGTTATTATAAAAAATCCCAGCAATGACAGAAGGTGGGGACACTTGATTAATCATCAGTCCTGATGGGGTGATCGTACCCGAAAAGGTCCTAAAATTTTAACAAAAGCCACTGTGATATAAAGAAGACATACTTGTAAGTGAAAAACTTCTTATTAAAAATGACTGAATGAACGAGGAGCTAAAATATTGCAGATGTAATAAGCTGAAAATGTTTTTTTGGTTTTATAACGTGAACAATCAAACGCGTAAAAGAGGTCAACGATGAGCAGCCTGCGGTTACAAGGGAAGAGATGCCATCAGTTACAGTGCTGGCCAGTAAAAAGGACTTGTGCAGCTCTTTGAGGGACTTGAGCAGTCAGTGAAAGGCACCGTGGGGTCTCCATAGTTCACATGGCAAACTCTCAAACACCCACGGGGGGCGTCCTCCCTCCTTCTCCTGTCATGCCTTAACTGAGGCGAGTGTTGACACAGTGCTGGCCAATCTAATTTTGATTGTCAGGAGCAAGGAATGGTGATCCTCCCCCCGCCCCCTTGAGAGCATCAAGTTCATTTCTCTGGTTGCATAGGGATTTTTTTTTTCCTTCCCGATCCAGCCCCCCACCCCCCCAGCTCCCCACGGCCCCATCTCCCCACCACTAGAACAATATTCAGCCGTTCCTGGGCCTCTCAGAGTGAGCTCACTGGAGTTAATCTCTCAGGCCTCTCTCCTCTCTATTGCTGCCTCTCTCCCTCTTCTTCTTTTCAAAAAGCCATTCGAGAACAGCTTGAATTAGTGACAGTTATTATTCAGACTAATGAGTAAAATCACAAAAGGCAACAAAAGTGGACTGTGACATCAGCTACACCAGGCATTCATAAATCATTCATTATCGGCAAAAAAAAGAGATTTATCATTAAATGGGTGACAGATATAATTTTCTCCATCTTATGAAATTTTAATCATCATGTACAGAGGAAGGAAAAAAATGGTTACAGATCTCTGCTGGGGTTGTGTGAAACCTTTGGAAGCAAATCTGTGAAATGTCACTAAGCCTTCATTGTTTTCTGAGATCAGCAGCATCAGAGAAGACAGATGGCCCTCTACACATGTGTGTGTGTGTGTGTGTGTGTGGGTGTGTGCAAGCCATGAAAGGAGAAAAACACGTTTATTAAGAATGTTGTTTCCTTTTCTATATAAATCTGCATGCAAATACCTCTGTTCAAACTGTTTAAAATTACATAATTATCTATGTACTGAAATATTAATATGCAATAAGTAAATTAAATTCTTTTATTATTCATGCCTTCTGAGATGATCAGATCTGGTTCAACGCTTTTTGTCATTTTGGAATTGGGTATGCATGATTAGTTTAAACAAAAGAAATCAATTTAAACAATAAATTGATAGCTTTTGTGTGCAGAAGTGGAGGAAACTCAATGAGCAGTAGTTTGGTTGATGAATGTCTGAGCTACATTTAATCTATTCCATGCACTTAGAAACATTAAAATAGATATTTAGTTTCTCAGTCCAACAGTATTTGATGATTATGATAAAATGCAGAGACATGCTAAATGACAACCCTGAAGATGCTTGGTCACCATGTGCTTTCAGTGTACACTTTTTTGAGCTATACCTCAACTGTTTTGTTAAAGTTTTTTATAGTGTTTTTATATATAAAACAATCCCAGTTTCAGCTGTTGTTTCTGAATATAAAGTACTTCAAATGCACTTTTACAATGTAGCCAGATGGGGGCGGTACAACTAAAGATCCCTGTTCAGATTTCTCTTCCGTTTCTTCATATTCAATTAGTTAAATTTATATTGATCCTACATGATGGTTTTCACTTCAAAACTGCCTTTTCATTATCAGCAGTACAATTAGTTATAACAGATGTACTAACTTAATTACCCTATTTAAAAAACTTCAGCCGACAGCAGACGTTTATGCAAAATTACTAAAACTTTGTTGGTTTCTGTTGATTGCAACTAGTTTAGACTATCATGCTGTGAATTTGCGGAACACATTTACAACTTGGTATCTTACAAAGCTACAAATATTTCATTTCTATCTAAAATAAAAAAGAAAATGTCAGCAGTGTTGTCAGGATTTTATTATTACGGTTGTTCATTCATTATTATTTTTGCCAAAATTTGATCTGACATAAAACGTTACAACTTCCTTTCCTTCTCCAAATACTAATCCATGTTCTTAAACCCACCCCCCAAAAATTGGTTTACATAAATTGCAATGATGCACAGTTGGGGAGCAACCTAAAATACCACAAAAGTCTTGTTTCTAAAATTAGCAAACAGCAGTTTGCACTTGAACTGAGAACACAACTGCAGCTCGTCAGAAGATCTCCTGACATTATGGAAAACAATTTAGAGCTGAAAGATCAGAGGTCAAAGGTTGAAAATATCCTGTCAGGGGTAGTGGGGTCACTGAGGGGGGAAAATTGACCAAATCAGAGACCCTTTAAAGAAAACACAAATTCTTTACAAGATTTTTTTTTTTTGTGCCTCAAAGAAATTAAAACATGGTTTCTGATAACGTGATTTAAAAAAAAAAAAGAAACGCTCATTTAAAAACTACAGACGGTGAGGAAGCTGGAGCTGGGGGAGGGTGGTGGGTTCGGACATCGGTGCGTGATTTGCAAGCTGTCACGCGAACGGCTTGCAGATGAAGAGCAGTAGCCCCCTCATTCTCCATCCAGTACTGGGGGCTCCCCACCCCCTCTCTCAAACGCCTCTCCATACCCCTGGGGAGGAGGTCTGTTGCGCTGCGGCCACACTAAATCAACATCGTCCAAATGAGGTGTCACACTTGACCCCCAGCAGCCTCGGCCCCTCACACGGGTGTCAGAGCCACAATGAGCGACCCTCCATCTCCAGCGCCTGCCTGACACATTTTGATTCATGAGAAAGCCTGGGCCCTGTCAGGACAAAATTACCCCTATCAAAATGCCACCATCAACACATTCATCAACTCCACCTATTTTTTTTTTCTCCTCAAAAAACAATTCTTCTCCAAAATCAACATGCTGTGCATGTGCCTGCCCTCTGCCTGGCTAAAAGCACACATTTGCACACGGTCGTACCTCCAGACGTCTTACATGCAAATGCTTGTTCCCACTGATCACCTCCCAGCCTTCTGCTTTTTAATGGCTCTCTGAGTGATGAACTCTGTGTCCCCCAGGTGTTGGTGAGCCTGTTCTCTGACCTACTGACCCAAAACACCCCAAATGTGAACAGGTCCTCACACCTAATAACAAAACAGGAAGAAATCTGCATGGCATGCCCAGATGAAGCAAAACAGTCAAAGGCCTCCAGCACATGATGAATCACATCACATTCACATTTTGAGACGGTCCAATTAGTTCATCACGATGATGGCTCTGCAACTTCTGAAGATCGACTTCAGAAGGAACCTGCCTGCAAGTTTTCCCCTGGAGCTCAGTTCCATCAATGTGGACACAGCTGAGACTTTCATCTTCCTGGAATCACCTTGGGACCAGATCATCTCCAACCTAATCAGCTCAGCAGCAGCAGATGCTCTCTTGCAGGATAGAAGCAGAAGATCAATGTGAGCAGCCAGTCCTGGACCACTCTTAGGACCAGTTATCAAAAACATGATTGTGTCCTTTGTTACAGTTACAGGCAACTCTGCCCTTCGTTTTACAAGAACAACCTACAGCATGTTAGCCCCCTACTGTTAGCGGACACTTTGTTCAGCCTACTGAGGCAACCATCTGCTCTAAATAAATTTTCCCCCTGAGTGATAAAAGCACTCGAATAAGACAAATATATCTGTCAACCAATTGGTCTCATCATGAACTGCTGCAAATGTCCCTAATCACAAAATCATTGCAGATCACATTAAGAAAGTGAAACTGCCACTATCTGTTAGGTAAAATATCACCTAGTTACAAGTTGTCTCTTGACTCATTTTTCACACTTACATGGCATGTTTTGATCTGAAACTCTTTAAAATGTAAAACTTTTTAAAATATTTACCAAAATTACAGCAATAATGATGATAAAATTTACAATATTTCAGTGAAACAGTCATTATAAAGTGAGGAGTTCATGTAAAGTGTTACAATAGTAATAAACCTAATAAACCTGGTTGTGGTTCATAACTTCATTCATTATCCATTTTCTTTTCCTGCTTTATCCGTTCTAGTCAATGTGTGAGAGGTGGTGGGCATCAAGTCACCAGTCCATCACATGGAGACATAGAGACAAACGAGACAAAAAAAAAGCATCTACGTCCACGTAGGGACAATTTAAAGTTACTAGTTAACCCAACATGCATGATATAGATCTGTGGGAGGAAACAGGAGTACCTGGAGAAAACCAATATATGCATGGGGAGAACATGCAAACTCCTTTCAGAAAGAAGAGGAGAGAACCTGCAAACTTTTCACTGAGAGGCAGCAGCTCTAACCTCTGTTCCATCGTGATGGCAAGTCATTACTTTATGTTTGAGTTTATGCAAATAACACATTTTAACATAAATCAGGTTGTTAGAAAAAAATAACTTTAAATTGTGAACATCTTGCTTGCTGTAGGAGCATATTTTTATTTCTACCTCAATAACCACATTTTATTGTGATGACTGTGAGAGATTACAAAGGTCTTTTTGTTCTGAAAATATTATTGTTCAGTTTTGGTAATGAAGGTTTTGGGTGTCCTTCTGTTAACCGACATCTTACCAAAGTGAAATTGTTTGACTGAAGTCATGTAATCCAGGGCTGTTTGCTCCTGGAAGGATCTCTTGTGACATGAAGGTTTCAGGAAATAGAGCTTTTCTCTATGAGTGACATTAATTGTAAATTTTAAAAACTAAAGGTGTATATTAAAAGGTTATTCCCTATATATATATATATATGACCACAACATAAAATATCTCCTGAAATTCTGCTTTGGTTTTCAGTTTTAATGCCATAGTGGCACCAACATGGCCAAAAGAAAAAAAGATTGCAATGGAAAACTGTAATTTTTGTTTATTGTTTTGAAAGGTAAGTTTTGTATCAGTATGTAAATTCAAATGCATTAAATTGGATGACTGTGTGGCATCTGGGATGACACTTTGAAATTCTGAACAACTAAAGAAAGTTTGTTTGTGAACTGAATATAATCAAAGTGCATTAAAAACTGTAACAATTATAGTTTTTTAAAATTTATTTGAACTGTGGCGATCTGGACTAAATGAGTCAAACTGATTTCTGTGTCTTTCAGCGGAGCAGATGTGAGATTTTGTTTTATGGGTGAGTAACTAAATGCTTTCAGATCAAAAGATAAGACAGTAAAACCGAGACTTTTCTGACTGGCTCAAATCTGCTCAATCAAAACTAAATGTTATACAGCTTTGCTCATAATAACTCTTAATGCATATTTTGTGATAATGGCAAAAAAAGATTATAGCATTGAAAAACAACATAAATATGTGCTGCATGTGCCATCATTACCTTTACACACAGATTCTCTGACTTCCTCTTTGAATTAGTTTCACTTCGTGGTTTGCTTTAAAGAAAACAAGAAAACCTGTTCCCCAGATGAGTAACAAATAAGTGTTTTTACCAGGTTGAAAAAAAACCCAAACTTTTTTTCCTTTACAGAACCTTTGGTACACATTTTCTCTTTAAAAACAATAAAACAAACACATTAAAAAAATGAGATAAGCAACTTTTACAAAAAATATTCTCTGAATATATTTACATAAATATTGTTTCAAAAAACTCCCTCCCTCATATAACAAATTAAATTAGTCATGAGGTCTTAACTTGGTTGGCATTATTCTAAATTCATATTTTTATATACTTCTCTTTTCAACATTTCCAAGAGTCAAAATTCTTATAGAGCTCTAACTCTGTCATTTATATCATATTTGGTGACAAAGGTATATAAAATACTAAAAATAAATATTTTACATTTATTTTTGATAAATTTACATTACAAGAAGAAAACAAAATGAAACACTATTTTACAAATAAAAAACAATTTACCAAAAAATGACTAGGCTGAAGCCAAGGCTTATTGCCTACCCTATTCAAGTACTCAGTGTATCAAAAAAAATTATAGAAGTAAAACCAAGTTGATTAAATTGAGCAGTGAAGTAATTATATAAATTGTTTTACATTTATTCAACTCAGTGGAACCAGTTGAACTTTGTTAAATATTTTTTTAGAGTACATAAACAACATCTTTTTATGATGAGTTTAGTCATATTTAAATTTGTAACGTTAAAGTAAAGTAGTAAGTATTTTTATGTTTCAAATGTAATGAAGTAAAAGCTAGGATTAAACAATATACTCGGTAAAATTACAAATCCTGTGACATAAGCTCGGGGTGTCACAGTGAGCAGAACCCAGAAGCTCACACAGAGGCAGAGTAACAAAAAGTGCTTTTATTTACAGGTACTGTACAAGAACCAGGGCTGCAACAGAGTGGAAGATGAACAAGTGAGTTCAGTCCATTGGTTGTTGGTTTTGGAATGTGAACAATGATTAAAGTAGCTTTTTCTTACAGGTATTCCCTGATTCGACTTCAGAGGAGAGGGAGGGGTTCCCAATCAGGCATCCAAAAACTGGCGCAAAAAATTGATCATAAAGTCCTGAACAAGAGCAAAAAGGTTAACTGGCAATGACTCAAATTACAAAAACACCTGAAAGGTTTCAGCCTACTACCAGAGTAGCAATGATGTTTCAGCAAAGAACGTCTTCTTTTGGTTTTATTGGCAGTTGGCAAACTTATTTTAGTGTATTACAGCCACTACTAGACTGGAGAGTGGAACTGAAGAAGGCAGACAAGAAGAAAACAAAACTATATTCAACTAAATAAACCTGTCAACTTCAAGAACAAAATAACCTTACTGTATATGCTGGCAGATTTAGCCTCCAAAAGCACAGATAATGTAAATTTCTGATGATTTTCTTTACTTAATGACTTAAAAAGATGATCTCTGTGGTTGCTGTATTTGTTACAGTGGAGAAATACATGTTCCACTGTCTCTGATTATGTACATGTTCCTGTTGGATGTTTTATATAGAGCACTGTTTAAACCTGAGTGTCCTATTCTAAGTCTAGTGAATACATTTTCTTCTTTACTATTCCATCTTGTTTTCATTCCTAATCCTACATGTTTTTGTATGTTATATAAATGTCTTCCAGTTTCCTGTAAATCCCAGTAATCTTGCCATGCTGTTTGAATTTCCTAATGAATAGCTTAATTTCAGATTTTCTCAATGGGACTTGTAGTTCTATGGATTTCCTCTTTAAAATCTGTTTTGCTAGAGTGTCTGCAACTTCATTTCCTACTATACCTACATGTGCTGAAACCCAAACTAATTGACTCTTTACACCCTTAAGTTATATTCTATACATTGTGACATATATTTCATTAATGATCTCTGTTCTACTTGATGATTTACCTTTTTCAATACTACTGATTGCTGAAATACTGTCAGAGGGTATTACAATGTTTTATTTTCCATTCTCCTCTATCCACTGCAGAGCCAACAATATTGCAATAACTTATGTAGTGTACACTGATAAATGATCTGAATTTCTCCTCTTAAAACAGACGTCATTGACTGGAAAATAAACTGCTAACCCTGCTCGACCTGTCTCGAAAACTTTGGAACCATCAGTAAAAATGATATCAAGAAAATGTTGCTCACAATATTTCTGAACTACATGCTAATAATTGTTCAGATTTTTTTTTATTTCTTATGTATACCTAAATCTACCTTTGGTAATGGGAATAACCATGAAGGAATTGGAGACAATGCAACAGTAGGACTATATTGAAGTTGACTTAATCCAACACTTCTTGCTTTTGCATCACCTACCCACACAAAGCTTAAAATATTGGTTTCATTATGTTCCCAGCAATCGGTTAAGATACTTTTGGTTTGATGATTTCCTTCATGTCCCTGCAAGTTCACCCAATATGCCGGCATTAATTTAACTTCTGATTCTCAAAGGCAATTCTCCCATTTCTTCTTACATTGATGTTCTGAATGATCCACTAATTATTCTTAAGGCTTGAGCTTGTATTTTATCTAACTATTTAAGATTTGTTTCTGCTGCTGATATATAAGCTATACAAACATAATCAAGTACTGATCTCATGAGAGCCAAATATATATCATATAAAGATGCCCTGCTTGTCCCCCAGTCCTGTCTTGCCAAACATTGAATAATATTAATGATCTTTTTACATTTATCTTTGATTTTATCTAAAAGAGTATTCCATGTAAGTTTTTCATCAAACAACATTCCAAGAAATTTTACTATTTTAACCTGCTCTATTGTTTGATTATAAAGTTTTACGGTAATAGGAGGCAAGTTATTCTCTCTTGAAATGCAAATTAAGTGCATTTATACCTCTGATATCAGCAAAGAATAATAGTGAAGTGAGCCTTTTAAAGAAATCAGGAGATCAGAAGGATCAACTGCAGCTGCTGCCATTCAGCCATAGATCTCAAGACCAATCATCACATCCTGAAAAAATGAGTACTGTGACAAAGTAAATGTACTTAATTATTACACACCTCTGTTTAATAGAGTGCTCTTGTTGTGATATTAAAATCCTCAAATTACTTTTTATGGAAATCAAAAATAAGAGCTACAAGTTTAATGTCAGATATTAAATTATAAGTTTTTAGAGGGTTTATATCTTTAAACAAAGTTCCTCTTTCAGAGGCAGTTCTCACTCCTGACAAAAATCGGTATTTTTGCTGGTGATTCATACTGAAACCAACTGTCTGTCACGATCATGAAAATAAACGTGTCCAAAATTTCAACTTTCATGCTGTCTAAGTGACTGATTGCTCATTCGATTGTCTCAGCAACCATCTAAGCACCTCTCCGTGTTCTCAGTAAAGCAGGGTGTCAGACAACTTCCTCCGGTTCTTTAACCAAATCTTTAACTTGACAACCTTCCAAAAAATTCAAATATTCAAAGGGCTTTTGAGAAATTTCAGGGGCGACTGTTAAGGGGTTAACTGTTCTGTGCAGATTGTTTAATTCAGACCAGGTTTTGTCATCTCACTGACTCTTCTTCTTGGGTCATGCTCTGCACATAACGATGACAAATAAGGGTTAAACACCTTAAAGTTGTGGTTTCGTGACAAGCTTTTTTATTATTTATAACTCAGACAGGAATCACATGGAGAAAACTGTATTTTTTTTTTCTTTTTTAAACTTTAAATTTGACTCAGATTTATGTATTCCCTTTTAACATGCTCTTATTGTGTCAGTTTATTTTTGCACAAAGAAAAGTTTAAACTTACGATGACATGTGAATGTGTTGTTCCGCAGACTTTTGTGTTCTTCTAATTCCATTAAACTGATAAAACAAGAACCTTTCACTCTCAACACAATGGCTTCCCCTTTTTTTCTTCAACTTTGCACTCGACAAGTGAGGGGCAAATGCGTGTGTGTATATGAGGTTACACATGCGTGCACATGACCTCCATCTCTCTGTATCCCACCCGTCTGTAACAATCCCCCTGATGCAGATGCTCACCTCTTTCTTTTCTCAAATAAAAATAATTTATAGTACGAAAAAGAAGAAGAAATAATCGAGAACAGGAGGAGGTGGGGGGAGTATCCATGGGAATCTCAGCACGTCAGGCAGGCCTTTTCTCCCTCCTTCTCATCCGCCCTCTTCCCCCCACTGCATCCACGGACCAATGCAATTGTTTATTTTCTCCCATTGAGGCTGCTCCATTCACTGGCTCTCACATTTACCCTGCTCAATTGGAGTGAGACAGCACTTATTGGAGGAGAGGAATGTAGCGTTCCACTGACAGAGCAGCAAGAATGCAGCCGAAATAATGAAACTCCTTACCTCCGAGGAGAAGGTGCAGCTGAGGGCGAGAAACATCGAGCCAAACAATGAGGAATGACAGGATTCTGTGCTGTGATGAGTAAATCTATACATCACCTGGACACTAAAGTAAAGATGGATTTGAATAAAAGGGGTGTGAGGATATCATAGGGCAAGTTTTCATTCTCTCTTAAAATAAATTCCCTACAGAACAATGGGCTACTCATCACTTTCCCCAGTAAAAAAAATAAATGTAAAAAATGCTTGGAGGAAGGTTACAGTTCTGACAGTTCTTCTCTATTGATGAGTGTTTGCTTTGTTTTTGTCTTTATTTTCTGCAACCTCAGCTTCACCACTGGCCTCATTTGGTGTCACAGGTTCAATTCTGTAAATTAAAAGCTTGTTGATATAAACCAGGGGTGTCCAGTTTTGGTTCTGCATGTTTTACTTGTGTCTCTGTTCCAACACAGCTGATTTGAGTGAATGGGTGATTAACAGGCTTCTGCAGAACTTGAAGAGGCAATCCAATCACTGAATCAGGTGTGTTGGAGTAGAGAACATGTAGGATAGTGGACCTCCAGGACCAGGACTGGACAGCCCTGATATAAACAGACAAATGAACGTACAGAAATCACAGAGTGTAGATTGCTACAATCACTACGCGTTAATAAAACTCTAATACATAACTGAACATTGAAAAGTTATATTTTTAAATGAAAGTGGTTTAATCTTATTGCTTCAAACAGTTTCGTACCGAGGGTCCTGTTTTCAGTCTGTGTGCATGTATTACCCCGAGCAGAAGGCAGTGCAAAAACACAAACCAAACATTTTGATCTGATAACAAAGTGATTCAGTTGCAGTCGTTTATAAGAATAATTCATCTCTGATCACTTCCAGCAGATGTTGCCGTTTCAAAACCACAAAACCACAAAAAACAACAACAATCTCAAAATGCTATTTTAAAAAGATGACACAAGACGTTTTACTGGAAAGAAACTGAAATATTGTGTAATCTGAGCTTCAGTTAGAAACAGCTAAAATCCTTTCTGATTTTCAAAAAACTTCTTAAAATCAATTTAAAAACACAATAAGAAACTATACATAGCTAAATGTTTTTATTTTAGTGTTCATCACTTTTTGACTTTTCTTTGCAATAAAGTAATAACTGATTAATTATAAGGCAGTTATTAATTAAGCTGTAAAAATGTAATAAGTCATTAATATACAGTGAATCGTGATTTTAAAAAGAGCTTTTTTTAACCAGATTTGCTGACTTTTATGTTGTTTCATTCTCAGTGTTTCCCTGTATTCTGAATGATTTAGACTTTTATTATCAAACATGAAATTAACCTGTAAGCATGGGGAGTGTTTGTACACACAAAGTTTGTTTAGTTAAGTAAAAATGTAGGAAGTAAGAAAGTAAGTAATAAGCAAACTTAAGATTAACCTTTGTAAAAATGTATAATAAATCATAAATAAAATTACTCCTGTCAAAAGTTACCCTTTTAACTGGAAATAAATCTTAACATGACTCCTTGAATGTAAAAGTGCATAAAACTCATTTCTAACTGAGAAACTATTCAGCCAACATGCAGCAACTACACAACACTAAAAAATCTACAAAAACATATTAAAGTGAACATTTGCTTCAGTTTTAAAAGATGAACAACTTCAGTCACACCTCAGAGCTCATGAAACAAAACAACCACTTTTGTCAGTAATGATCAAATAATTTCCCATTGTTCTTCTGCAGTTGTTAAAATAAACTCTATTTTGTTTTATTCAGTGTTGAGGGGTATAATTAATAAAATGCTTAATGCAGCCAGAGTTAAACCAATTTATTATTTAAACACATTTAATTAGTAAATAGTAATTATTTTCATTCTAAAATAAATGTTTAATTAGTCTGAATTAATTAATAGAAGAAAAGAGGAAAAAGCAAAACTAAAAAAAAAAACAAGATGGAAAAATAACATATGTTTAAAAAAACAGAAGCAGGCTGTTAAATGAAGTAAATCGTACCTGCCCCCTACTGTTCACCTACATGTACGACACAGAGGAGCAACAAAAACACCGGTCAGGTCATAAGAGGACATTAGGGGGTAAAAATGCTTCTTCTCTGGACAAAGTCATTTTTTGATAAAGTGTTGTAAACACAAGTGGAGCTGCAGCGACGATCGAGCCAAACTTCAATTCATTTTGAAAATCTAACAAACATCAGAGCTTCGTTTTACCCAAAGTCATGTTCATAATGTTTTAAATGATGACATTTCTCCATTTTATGTCTGTATATTTTCAGAGGCAAACTCTTTCAGGAGAAGTGATCGCAGACAAAAGACGACAGCTCTGAGGGTATGAGAGGAAGAGAAGTGAAATAGAATCTTTTTTTTTCTTGTGGTTTACATGCGCAATATCAAGTAGCAGTGTGTTGAGATGGTTAGAGTGACTGCAGTGCCTCAGAACAGCAGCTGCACAACAGAATCTGTCTCTGATCTCTCAGCATGGAGGAAGGCTATGACGATCAATATGATTACGACAACACAACGGATGAAAATGAAACGTATGGATGTCCAGTCTCCAGCCTTCATGGGTCCAACGTCTTCTTGCCAGTGATTTATTACCTCATATTCTTCATAGGATTTTGGGGCAACCTTTTGGTGATCTCAGTGGTGGGGAGCAAAGGAAAGAGAAGCGGTCGGCTGGTGGACACCTTTGTTGTCAACCTGGCCCTGGCCGACCTCGTCTTCGTCCTCACGCTGCCGCTTTGGGCCGTCTCCACCAGCCAGAACAACAACTGGAACTTTGGGCCGGCCAGTATCATGCTCTGCAAGCTGAGCAGCTATGTCATCTCTGTCAACCGCTACTCCAACATCTTCTTCCTCACCTGCATGAGCGTCGACCGCTACCTGGCCATCGTGAAAATGATGGACTCCAGGTACCTCAGGAGCAGCCGGTGCATCCGCATCACCTGCGCCATTCTCTGGATCACCTCCCTGGTGCTCGGCATCCCGTCTCTGGTGTTTCGAGAAGTAGTGATGTTCCACAATGGGCAGGCCTGTCAGGATGACAACAGCTCCACGTTTTTTCACGTCACCAACCTGGTCATGTCGCTGCTCACCTTCATCTTCCCCGTGCTGATCATCGTGCTCTGCTACGGGACCATCATCCTGCATCTCAACAGGCACTGCGTCACTGCTGGAAACCCTCGAGCCGAAGCCCGTCGCAGACACTCGCTGAAGATGGTCCTCTGCATCATCGTGGCCTTCGTGGTCTCCTGGCTCCCCTACAACATCTTTAAATCGATAACGATAATAACGCGCCTCGCTAATGTCGACCTCGACTGCGACACTGAGTTGTGGCTGAGCAACGGGAACCTCGTCTCGTGCTGCATGGCTTTCTTCAACAGTTGTGTGAATCCCGCCATCTACTTTTTCCTGGACAACCACTTCAGGCGACGGGCACAGGTCCTGTACAACACCTGCACTGGGAAGCCCAAACTGCAGCAGAGCTTTAACTCCTCAGCATCTTACACCAACGGTGTCACCTCAGACAGCTTCGCCACAAATGGTGGGCGAACTCAGCTTCAGATGTCTCCGTAGGAGGATGAGAATAGATCATTATTCAGTATATTTAACTTTACGTAAAATTTGTTTTACAACTTGAGACATTTTTTTCATGACTCCAGAAAAACAGAAACAAATTAATTTTTATTTTGCTTAAAGACACATTTTGTGTTGTTGCTTTCATTTCTTTTGTTTTGTTTTAGATCTCCTAAAAGTATTAAACATGCTGTTTATTCTGATTATATTAAATGTTATATATCAGATTCCTGTTGGTGTGAAAAATGTACAAAGCTTTGATTAGTTAAAAAGTTGTTAAAGTTTCAAAACTTTTTCCCCTTTCAAACAGGCATTAATCAGATTTGTATATATAAATAAATATGTACACATTTGATTTTAGTACAGGTAATAATGACCAGCATTGTATTAAAAATATATTTTGTTATTTGTATTATTTTCTGTGAATTAATGTGCAAAAAAAGTTTTTGTAAATTTAAATAAGAAATAAAGAGCAACAATTTTTGAGTGATGAAACTGAAAATGATCAGAATTGTTTTGTTTTTACCTCAATGAAACTGAGCTTCTCAAGTGTTTGATCCATGTCATTTATTTAAAAGAAAAACTTAAATTAATGTTACACAAACGTCACATAGGATAATACTAATTTTAATACTCAGCTCTGAAATGAGATGTTTTTTATGCAAAGGTTTCAGTTAAACAGACAAAACTGAACTTTTGAGTTTAGTAGCGATGAATTTAAAACAGCTCAGCAACAGAGCCCACAACTTATCTCATATTATTCATACTTTTTTGGTTTGTCTTTCAAATTTAACCTTAAGACTGAAAATGACCACACAGAAATTACAAGACGTTGTGCTGCTTTAGTTTTAATTTCCTAATGACATTTTGGTTTTGCGGCATCTTTACAGGTTTTATGAGCTGCAAAGACATGATTATCAGTTTCAGAGAAATGCATATTGATGCGTTTCTGTGAAAAGAGTTGTTGAAACACAGATGTTGAGCCGGTTCAGCTGACTGTACTTCCTAGTTTCTAAACAAGTTTATTTCTCTTATCTGGTGAAAAAAGATTGTTTCCCACAGTTTGAAGGCCTTGACCACTCTCTGAGGTTTTGTATTTTCTTTTTAAGTCTACCTGTGACAGCTCTACTCTGTGCACTTTGTACACAGTTTGACTGATATTGTTTGTTGTCTTCTTGGCTTCACTGAGTGCAAAGACACGACAAGGAAAAAAAAAGAAAAAGGCTCTTCATGCAGTGTTTTTTTTTTCTTTTGTAAAACTCTGCTCTATGGAAATTAAACATGATCTGCTTTTATATGTCAGTTTACAAAATAAAACGAAAACGAAGACGAAAAGAACAAAGACACAAACATGACAAGTCAACCAATTCACACCGTCACAACAGGAAACAACAAACGTCTTGCTAAAGAAGAAAATACAAAAATTCTCACGACACAGATCCGGTTCACAATCAAAACAAGAAAGGAATAGCATTTATTTGTTTAAAACTCTTGAGTCAAAGGTTGCTTCCCTTAGCAGGACACCTGTCAGCAGCCGTGTCTCCAGAAAGGAAGTCGGCATGTTCGACACTTTGAAGACTTACAGTATGAACGAAAAGTGCCGTCATTCCCCCATGAGAAGCATCCTTTATTACTAAAATTTAACTTCTCAGAATTCATAGTGGTTGCTTGATTGCGAAAGGAGTCAAGTACTAGAAAGTTCAAATGTTCATGCGTGCCCACTCCTGTTTCAGTTGGTGCTTTATGAATCAGAGGGTTTCAGAGCTGAGTGAACCACGTTAGGTGCCAGGCTAGGGTCAGGACTTTCCCATCTGGTGCCTGAAGAAGCCGTTGGTGAGGGTTTGACGTGTACCCTGACCCTCTGACTCCTGGTTCAACTTCACTTTACTGCTCGAGCACTCACGGTTTCCTAACCAGGTTATGTTTTCTTCATTCAGTAGTTTGTTGTGGGTGCAGACATGGGCAGAATGATTGTACAGGATTTTATTATATATATTTTTAACAGTTGTTACATAGATCTTTTATTAAATTTACATTTCAGACCAGAAACCAACAGAGGTAAAGTACTTGGTAAACATAACTAAGTAAAATTAAAAATACCTTAATAGAAAATGACTTTGGTAAAAACAAATTCCACTGATAAGAAATGTCCTTAAATAACAGTCACAAAAAGGCTCATAATAATTAGGAAAGTAAAGGTATTTTAAAAACACGCTCTAAATCATAAAGTGTTGAATTTACTTGACCAAGTCATGTTCCACTAAGTTAAGTAAATTCAACACTTCATGTTTTTAGAGTGCATAAACTGCTCCTTTCATGATGAGTTTGGTCGTATTTAAATCTCTAACATGTAACTAGGTGTTAAATTTTACAGTAAAGAAGTATAAATATAATTCTCATGTTTTGAATGTAACAAAATACAAGTAAAAGTCACAATTTAAAAAGATGTTTGGTAAAATTACAAATCCTCAAAACAATTACTTAAGTGCTGTAACAAAGACAATGTACTTTGCTATACACCTCTGATTTTCATCAGGCTACATGAGCACACATAAATGTTTTGATTTGAAGTCATTTAATGGAACTTCAGTTTTGGATTAGTTTTAAATTAGTGGAAAAAGTTTTGTTTTGTTGGCAGGTTTTGATTTGATGCAACAGCTGCTGACAACCTTCACCTCCACAGTCAGGAGCCAGGAGTGTCGCTCGTTGCTTGGGTTCTTTAGTCTTTACCGTTAACTAAAAAGAGCACTTACTCATTCTTTTCTGTGTGAACCAGGAAAGTGTGATTTGTTTTGTTAAAATAGATTACATTGAGACGTAAACATTTATTTCTGCTCTGAAGTGTTTCTCACGTCCGTTCTCATATCTCTAAATTCAGAACTTGACTTTTGCAGTGATGTTGGGCATTTCCCTCTATCTTTGGTCAAAAGGTTGAAGATCTCAAGGACTGAAACTTGCAAATCAGGATGAGTGTGAGGAATTGTTTGTTCAAAACCACTTTTAACTCTGATGTGTTGTGGGTTGCCTCAGCCTCATGGCAGGAACTGTACAGCTAAAAGATTTTTTTTGCTAAATTGAAAATTCTTCTACTGTGTGTTGCTTTAGCACAACTTTAAAAACATAAAAATGCTCAAAGTGTTTGCCCTGTATAGCGCTTAACTTCCTGAACGTAAAGCTGGGAGGAAATATAAAGCATTTATTGTTCCCAACACGTTCCCAAACAATAACTAGAGAAACTGTATTGTCGAGTAAAATTCAGTGTGAATGCAGAGGGCTGAATGACTTGCTGACAGAATGAATTGTGAAAGTTAAAACAAGAAGGACAAAAGATAAAATTAGTAACACTGTAGCTAAACATGAGCTGAAAGCTAAATGCATCAAATTTATAGCTAAAAGTTAAATCTAGCAAAACAAAAGCTAAAGGCTGAATTTCCAACACTGAAGCTAAAAGCAGCTAAATAGGAGCTGAAATTTAAATGTAGCAAAACCATAGCTCAAAGTTAAATCTAGTAAAACTATAACTAAAGGCTGAGTTTCCAACAATGTAGATAAAAGCCACTAAAATGTAGCTAAAAACTAAATATAGAGAAACCATAGCTAAATACTAAATCTAGCAAAACTACAAGGCTGAATTTCCAACACTTGAAGCTAAAAGCCGTTAAATAGGAGCTGAAAGTTAAATGTAGCAATAAAGGCTGAATTTCCAAAGCTGCTGCTAAAAACTAAAATTAGCAAGAAAATAGCTAATAGCTAAAGAAAAAAAAAAAAAAAGAATATAAGGCAACAAAAAACGGTGTATGTGAAGATCCTGGAACTGATGAGATCTCAATGTGTTTCTATAGAAAAGATTTGAAAATAAGGGGAAATAGTTTAAAAAGTATTCAAGTACACTGAAAAAACAGATATATTGGATTTAACTCTTTCCACTCAACTGAACTGAATAAAGGTAACACATTTACTTTAAAGTGAATGTGAGTGGAAATAGCGGAAGTATTTTTTTAAATGAAATTTATTAGATCTGTTTTTTGGGTGTACAAATACTAAAAGTATTACTGACTGACATTTTAATAAATGAATGGTTGAAATAACACAAAGTGTAAAAATTGTTTGTGAAAATATATAAAATAATCTTTAAATAGGAAAACAGGAGAACATATTTTGTGGTGTTAAACTTTTAATATAATTGAAAAAATATTTGAAGCCCTAAGACTAGTGTAACAAATGTTGGTTATGTGAAATGAGAAGTATGACTGCCAGTCTGCTATACACACATACTGAAAGGTGAGACCTCGACACTTTGTTTTATCAAAGTTTCCTTTCATCTAAGCAGTGAGTTTTTGTTGCAGCTTTTATGGTGAGACTAACAACTTGCTTTGTTCTCACAGTCTTATTGCCAAACTCTCCACTGTGGTTGTCTGTTAGTCATACCTGATATCTAAATATCACTCAAACATCTCTTCTCCTGGGATGGGTGAAGTTACCCGAGTGAACTCACCATCTGACTTGTTGAGGCTTCAGTGGACCCAAACACAGATTGTGTAGGAAGAACAAAATGTATGTTTATTTCTGAAACGAAAGACACTGCAGCAGGAAGAAACTGAGAAAACACAAATCCAAGATGTTAAAGTAAGTGTGATGCTGTTGTGCAACGATTTTAAGTCAGGTGTGAACAGGTCCAAAACATGAATAATGCATTCACAAATACTTCTTATAGTGTTTTCAATATCAGCAAAGGTTAATGGTATCACAACACAATATAGCTCCCTCTACAAAGTCTTTATAAATAAAACCCCAGTTCCAGTGAAGTTGTGTCATTGTGTAAAACATAAATAAAAACAGAATACAATGATTTGCAAATCCTTTTCAACCCTTTTTCAATTGAATAACTACAAAGACAAGATATTTAATGTTCAAACAGATAAACTTTATTGTTTTTTTGCAAATATTCACTTCTTTTGAATTTGATGGCTGCAACACATTACAAAGAAGCAGGGTTTTCAGTTTTTATTTATATTTTACACAACATCCCAACGTCAATGGCATTGGGGTAGTAAGATTTTTAAGAGTTTCTAAATAATTTTTAACACATTAACAATCATTTATAAATGAAAACCATATCACCTGCTGCCCTTCATGCTAGAATTTTAAAAAGCATCTTCTGTTTAGAAATAAAAAAGTTTACGTTATTTTAGTCATACTTTGAACATTACATCCTGCACCATGTTATGTATTATCAGGAGACACCGCTCTCAGAGAATGTGTTGTGAAGGATTCTCAGCTACCACCACCTCAAATGTAAGTTTCTGTAGCTGAAATTTGGCCATTTTAATATAGGCTGATATGGTTTAGCTATAGCGGTTATTTTGAATTGACCTTTTGTCAGATATTAACGCTAATTCTCTTACTGTGTTTAGGGATGTATGGTGGTCTAGACATATTTAGCCCACTTCTGATTCTTTTTCTATATCCTTATCTTATCATCAGCAAATCTACTTATGTTTCAGGTGTGCTCAGTGGTCATTCTGACATTTGCAAAGATTGTACGGTGATGACATTTCACTATCACAAAGTAAAATAACAAGAAACCACAGTGGACCAAAAGACTAGACACTGGAGGTGAAGGCAGACTTTGAATACCAGAAAAGGTTGAGAACGTTTTGATCCTTTTTGCAGAGCCCAGTCTCGTCACCAGGCCATCAGCAGCAGCTGTGGTTAATGAGCACACCTGTCACTCTGTTGACAGAAACTGGAACTGAAATCCTCACAGTACTTAGGAAACAATTTTACACAAGCACATTAGTATCTGTAAAAAGGACAACTGGGTTAATGGTTGATGAGTTGTAGAAAAATTCCTTCAGTGGTGAGTGAGATAATTTGCTGACAGACAGACAGGGTTGACTCATTTAAAAGGATTGATTTAAAACATTTTAAACAAACATTTAAAACAAAGATAAATCTGAATAGAACATGTTGAGGATCAGTCTCAGCTACTACCACACCAAAAGATTATGTTTAGCAAGTTTCATTAAAATTCATTCAGTGGTTCACGAGATATTTTTATGAAAGCGACACACATGTTGGTTTTTCTATCCTTGTGGGGACCTTGCATTGATGTCCAGTCATTTTTTATTCTCAGTCATATACAGCCACAAGACCCCCCCCCACACACACCACACACCCCACTCGACCCTAAACATAACCTAAACTCAATTCACACCTTAGTTCTAACCAACAAAACTGACATGTCAAGCAGTCCTATTGCTATTCAGTGGTTTATAAATAATTGTTAATGCTTTATAAAGTGTTAATATTGTTCATAAATAACCTATTTATGAAACATAAATATATATTTTTTGTAATTTTGAAGTGATACCAAGTGATTTCCCACAAAAATGTGTTATAATTACATCTGGCCTTTAAAATTGCATCAATCCATAAAGATGTTCTTTAATAAAGTCAGAGTTGTTCTTAGATTATAGTCAGATGTTGGATTAAGTAGTTACACTGAAAATATGCCAGTGGTTGTTTTAATATGTAAATTGAATCCCAGTCATTGACTAAACCAGAATAATTACTAAGAAATTAGTAAACCAGGAATTTAAGGAGAACTCACAATGAATTTCATTTTAACAACTTTGTTTCAAACTATTAGTTTTAAAGGTGCAAATTCAAAAGACTAATACAAATATTACTTTCCCTGAAAAACAACAGCAAACTGTTGACCCATCTGTCATTTACCCTCTTATTTTAGTTTTATTTTATTTTTTTTTTTTTTGTCAAACTCCAATAATAGATACCCTCATTTTTTTTAACTGGCACTATACAACCAGAGTCATTTTTTACAGTTAAACCACAAAGATGCAGAGTGTTCACACTGCCAACGCTGCAGCCATTAAATGAAACAACTTGATGTGGTTTCCTTGTTCTTTACAACTTCAGCTCAAACCTGCATGAGTGGCATCATTTGTTCTGTGCGAAATCAGCTCTAACAGAAACCAGGGCACAGAGGGACTAAAAAGTCCCCTTCAAAAAGGAAAATTATGGCCTGTGGCAAAACAAAATCAACGCTGAGCTCCTGCTCTTTTCTCTGTGCCTGCTGAGTTGTGCCCTCAAGCATGGCACTCATACACACAAACACATTGGTTTTTCTATCCTCGTGGGGACATTTTTTTACTTTCATTTACAGGTCATTTTTATAACCTAACCCTGACCCCTTACCCTAAACCTAACCACGCCAGTACATACCTAACCCTCACTTTGTTGGTGAAAAACATATGATGGTCCTCACTCTGTAGCAGAAACAACACCCCCACACACATATACACACACCTGATTACACTGTTTCTGTCTACCCACTGCTCAGTCTTCGCTTTCAGCAGTGTGTGCTTACAGTAATTCTGGTGTTTGTTTGACTTGAGCTGGGTTACAAGCAGAGGTCACATTCCTGTGTGTGCAAGAAGCATGCTGAGAAAACAAAGACCGATTAAAAAAAGAATTTAAAACACAAAATTAGAACTGATGACATTATTGACGTGAATTTCTAAACCTGGCACCTACTTCAACATTTCTTCAGGACTAGAAAGTGGCCATAGATTTTTCTGAATACAAACGTTACACTAATTTAGGCTTTAATAAGCTTACTTTCTGCATAAAAAAACTTCATAAAATCAGACAGCTTTAATAAAAAACTAAATTTGCTGCCTGAAAAATACACATCTGACATGTGTGGTTGTCTTTCAAAAGCAATAAGTTGCATTTAATTAAAAAAAGACAATTTAGTTATATTTATCCAAAGTTTAGAGGGATAATTTAAATACACAAGTATGAGTCACACCTGTTGTATTTTTAAGTAAACTACGTTTGATGCTCATGCTCTTGTTTGCATTTGTATTTTTTTTATTTTACTGTTACTATTGTATAATATGCTATTGCTGCATCTATTATCATCACATCTATTAGTGCACACTTTTTATATAACTTTTTAAAGGCAAAGGGTGAATGTACTTTTCATAAACATCTAATTATACTTGGGAAGCAAACTATTAACACGCATTTTACAAGTCTAAAACAAAAAGGCATTTATTTTCAGTGTGTGTAATGTTCTACTGACCTCTAGTGGGGGTAAAAACACGGTGCGAACGTTTATCTACTTTAACACACTTTAGGGAAAGTTCTTTTTACGACCCATATTTATACCGTGTATTTTGAGTACTGTATAGTCCGAGCCAGAGCCCTATAGAGAGAGAGTTGCGACACTCCCATTGACTTCTATAGAAAGAATGGAATGCGGAAGTCACGTGG
>JARVJO010000365.1:21125945-21140025 GCA_031762555.1 Cynodonichthys magdalenae
AATGTTTTTTGTGACAAACAAGTATGAGTTCCGATCACTCTATCACATAAGAATAAGAGTTGTAGAACTTATTGGAAGCTCAAGACAGCCATGGCATTATGTTTTTTTACAAGTGTATGTAAACTTTTGACCACAACTGTATACCGTACCTTTCTTCTTAGTTATCATCTTTATGGAAAGGCAGTGTTCACCTAATTCTGTCTGCAAGCATTTGCATCCTGCAAATGCTCTCCTCTGGCAGAAATGAGGAACTGGCTGCACAGGTCTAATATACATATTTCTAGTTAACTGCAAACAACTATATTTGGTCTTTGTGAAACGTTTAGTTCTGATATTCAGTCATCACCAAGTCAAATGACATTACTGGAGGCTGTTTCTGTCAAACTTGACATATGACTTAATTTACTTCTAGAAGATTTCTTGTTAGTTTGTGTGAAAATAATTCAATGTTTTTTAAATAAACCAGTTCAGAATTTGATAACCAGATTACCTCATGCTGTCTGTGTCTTAGCAAATAAATTTTCAAAACTTTTTTTGCTCCTGCTTTCAGAAAGTGACCCCTTACTCTGCAATTGTTCTACTGTGGCAGCAGTTTTGGTTGAGATCGGTTAAATTAAATACAATCTTGTCAAACACTTGTAAGCTTTTTTGGTTTTTAATAAATTGTTTTCGTAAAAGCATGGTCATCTCCACACTTTTACAGTTTTCCACCATTTTTGTTTATAGGCAGTCATTGTCTCACATAGTAATAATTTACAACTATAATCATCTCATCATCTCTTTACTGAGTGCTGTGTGCTGATTTTGTCCTTTCTGACATTCCTCATAAATGAGCCACGTGTTCTATGCTTCACACAATGAAAAGTGTGAGTCTGCAGTGAGAATGGAGGGATTCTTTAGCCCATTGTAATGCTGTCACGGTTTCCTTCCTGTCGCACCTCTCATGATTGTCTCTACCTGCAGGGATTCTTCTAGTAATCTCTGAAGGTATTTGGTGCTCAGTGTTTTTTGCCTGATGCCGCTCCCACTGCCCCGAAACTAATCTTAATGTCATCAGTCTCCAAGGCTACAGACAGCGCCAGTCGAGCACTCACACTGTTTATAGTTACAAAGATCCTGATACTGATTTTGAAGTTTCAATGTCACTAATGAATACTCAGATAAAGACAAAAGGCTCTTTATTCACTTCAAAATTCCAATGTAGCTTAAATAATTTCTTGTCAAAACTGTTGTCAGATGCAAAGTAATGGAAATTCTGCAGGTTTTATTGATTTGTTTCGACAGATCACTTTCTAGATGACCATAAACATGAACAAAAAATAAAATGTAAAAGTTAAATCATCAAATAAAAAAATTAAATACTGAAGAAAATGCTGTAATTGTGTATCTTTTTTTGCATAAATAACCAGCTGACTTTGTTCTAACATGTATTCAGTCTGCTCACTGACTTGTCACTAATGCAATGCAGTTCAACTGCAACAAAAATGACACTTGAAACAGCACTTATGTGACCAAGTGTCAACAAAAACTGAACCTACTAACCTTAACAAAGACGGGAATTGTTCCTGTTCAGACGGCGTAAAACTTATTAAAACTGATGTTGATGATTCAACTTGTCAACCTAATACAATCGAAAAAACTGATGTTAAATTACTTATTCTAAATTCCAGTTAGTCTTATCAAACATTGTGTTTTTGTTTGAATAATTTTTCCTTTGGATTTGACTTTAAGAGTTTGAGCATCGCTGATTACATAAAAATCTTTGCTAGTCATCACAGTTTATAAATGTTTATCTTTTTTCTGTTGTATGATGCAGGCTCTGACAGCCCCACCACACATGCGAAGGATGTGACGACACACACACGGGCCATGAAGATTAAACACCAGGCGCTCCAAGACCAGCTGGAGAGATGCTTACTGGAGCTGAAGAAGCTCTGCATCCGAGAAGCTGTACGTAAAGCTGTCAAAAAATCTTCAATAACCTTATTACAATGGATATTATTTGCATCGACAACAGAACAGATAAATTACATGATTATTAGTATTTGTGTCTAAATGTTTTTTAGGAAGATTTTAAATGAATTAAACATAAAAATAGTAAAGTTCTAGTGTTCCTTTAGAGCAGAGGTGGTTAACATTTTGTTTCCAGAGGGACAAATCAAGTTTTTTTAAAGCAATCAAAGGACTGTATAATCAATTGGAAAATACATTTTCTTTAAGACTGACAATGTGGAAATTTTACAGGCTTTTTCTTGTAGCATAGTTAGCTTCCTTAGTCAAAATAGGTCTCCCAGTCACCTCTAGGAATAAAGGACATACTGTTTGTAAACTGGCTCTTCTGATATGAAAATATAAAGAAAAAAAAGTGATGCTTGCTTTTTGTAGTTTTTAAAGTTTAGTCCAGTCCTGGAAACACAAACAATGACTCACCAGGCTAAAGAAACATTTTTGCCAATCTTAATCCAAATGTTTTACTTTTATTTATCCAAGATGTTTATTTTAGATTTTCTTGAGGTTTATTGATAAAAAAACAGGTTTTCATCAACTTGTTTTAAAGTTTGTCCAAAGGCCACTTTTGGTCCACGGGCCATATGTTGATCACTCACCCTTTTAATGTTATAATTTTAGACCAAGATCATCTTATGTTCAAAAATGAAGAACCTTGAAAGTAATGTGCTTAACCTCACATTTAGATGATGTGTTGTGAAGGAGTCAACTACTTACACATCAAATTTTAGTATATCTGTTAAACTGACTTGAGTTATACGAATTGTAATGTTTTCAAAAGTCAAGTTGTTTCCAAAAGCTGAACAGTTGTAGATTACAATCAGTGATTACTTTCAGAAAGTTCCAATCAGGTTTTGTCGACTGATTTGTGAGATGTGTTATTAAAAGATGAACACACACTCGCATGCACACAGCTCAAAACATTATTGTACTTTCACTGGCGGGTATTAAAAAGGGTGTGATGGGACCAGCTGTTGAACTGTACAGTTACCATATTGTTTTATGATTCAGAGCCTTCTTAGAGAGGATTAAACTGGTGGGAGCAGTTTTGTTCAGGGTTTTGATGACGCATTTCACTGCAGGTTAACCAATGCTCTTTTCACACACACATCGTCCTGAGATGCTACAACAAGGGCGTTACGGGGGAAACAAAACAAAAGTTCAATTTGAACTATTTTTTTCCTAATGAATTGGAGAATTGGGACTTTGTTCCACAGTAAAATAGAATGTGATAGTTGTTGTTAATTTTCTGCATTTGCTGAGTGTAAGCATTTCTGTCTCATACATGTCTTTCCAGTCACATGATATTTCAGATTCAGTCAAATACATGAAGTTTTGAGATTAACGTAAAAACAGTGAGAGAGGTTCTTTTGACAGTAATGAAAAGCTGCAAACGCAAAGCAGGAATTTTCACAGCATCGTTTTTAAATCAAAATATGCTTCCTCTTTTTATCTGGATATCCTCATCTCACATTTCCTGCTTGAGAACAAATCAGCATAATAATATCTCTGGTTTTTATTGGCGAATGGCTAAGATCATTTACAAAAGAAATAGTTTATATGTGTTTGGCAAGAAGATGGTTAATTAGTCCGCATGAAAGAAAATAAATGATACAAAATGAACTGTTAAAATTGTCCCTACTTTCAGTCACCAGTCAAGGAGAAAACCAACATGTTAAACTGGAATCATTTGGTTTTCAATATACCATTTATTCTGTTTACATTTTTTTATTAGAATATTTATTATCACTGCAGTGTTCTTTATCAAATATACCTCAGCTTTTAAAGTTTTATCAAGCTTGTTAAATTGGAGTTTCAACTTTTGTCACGTCTTTCACTGAGGATTTTCTGCTCTATGAAAGATAAAAACCTGCTTCTTAACTTAAAGCTCTTTTAAATCTGGACAAACAGCTAATTTGGGTTTGTTGCTGAGTAGTCCATGTGTAGATGTTCCCAGGTAAAATCCCAGGACTGAACAATGTTTCCTCCCAACACTCAGGCTTGGCACACCTGTTGAGACTTGCTGGGGTGAACTCATAGGTGTTACGATACTTCTTTCTCCATTCAGTGTCAAAGAATAAGTAGGCTTTTGGGCTGCACCTAATGTTTTTGTTGTGGTATGAAAAAAATCAGGCTTTGAATGACTTTAAGTCAAATTTTTGTTCATTTCTTTTATGAAATTGAACAGCGCGTTGCCATGCTTTTGATTTTATCAGATGACAAACTTGTTAGAAAATGAAGTCCAAAGAATGCAGTTGTGAAAGAAAATCTCTGCTAATACAGAATTAGGCAACCGTTTCCTTGAACATATATGTCTGGACTTGTTAGGAGATCAGATGGGATTTTTTGTACATTGTTTCATAACTGCCATGAGACATTTGAATCAACCACAAACTAAACTAAACATTTATCAGTTGTGTTTTTCAAAGATTTTTTGTGAGATATTTAACCAAGCCCGTATCGTTCCTTTAAAAAAAATAAACTTTTAATTGTTTTCAAATATGATGTGTTGTTCATTTGATTGTTTCCTTTGTGTTTAGGAGTTGACAGGCAAGTTGCCAAAAGATTACCCTCTGGAACCTGGAGAGAAACCTCCACAGATTCGCAGACGCATTGGAGCTGCGTTCAAACTTGAACAACAAAACATCCCTGAAAGATCAGAGGTGCGAGAAGCATTTAGGCACTGCAAGATGGAAATTTTATCATTTTTATATGTTGCATAAATCTAAAAGACTTGTCTTACTCACTCACCTACAACCTTTTGACAGGACTCAGAACTATGTTTGGTGGATGCTGATTTGGCGCTTCAGATGAAGATATACGAGGCTGCGCGCAAACTTTATGATGAAGACCACCGGAGCAAGGCTGTTAGGAAAAGCCGGTTGCAGCAGTGCAAAATCGAAGAGAAGAAAGTCAAGAAGCTTCAAGAAAAGGCCTTCCAGTTGCGACTGGAGCACGGCCGATCATCACCACTCCCTGCTTTCAATATTACACAAGGTGATAGACGCCTGTCCAGACAAGACACTGGATGACATCTTGATGATAAATCCCCTTTGTAGTTCCTTTCTCTTAACTGAAGAAGTTCCCCTTTTTTTCCCTAGATCTTGGCACATCTGATGACAGTTCTTTATCTGATTCTGTGGTGCAAGATGAAGGTGAGATTCAGCGTGTTTCAATTTGTACAAATGGAAAATCTGTATTTCTTTCCAGCGGGCTCAGCTTTTTTTAGTTTCCGAGCATAATGTTTACCACCTGACCAAGTAACTATAAAGCGTAGGAACATGTGAAAAAACTTGGGCAAGTTTTTCATTTTGAGTACTTCTGCTTTCAGTTTCTTTTCATCTTGTGATTAATGTGCATCATTACTAAATACTTTATAATGAACTTAATAATTCTTTTTTAAATAGATGTTGTCAGCCAGTCCTCGCAGCCGTCCTCTGGACTCCCTTATCATGTGGAAATGAATCCTCCTAAGACTCCCCTGGTGTCCAAACATTCTTCCATAGATGGCTCCTACATGACTCACTCTGTGGCTCCTCAGTCGCCACTGCTGAGATCCTGTCCATCTCCCTCTCCTAGCCTTGACTCCAGGTTGAGTTTAAACTCAAGTCCTGCATATGATCCCCCTCCCATTCAACACTCCCCATGGGCAGAGTCCAGTCTGGACCAACCTTACCAAAAGAGCAAGAAGTTGCACTCCAGCAAAACAAGGTAACACAGATCATCCATCATAACTCATTTTGTGTTCCTCAAATATTTAGCAGTAAATATGATTCATGAGTTCATGTGGGCGAAGAGCACTGTTGGAATTCTTTAGAAGAACCTCGACTCCTATGTGTTCATCTCTCTAAAGTATATTTTTTACTTATACGGTCAGCAACATTACCAAAGATGTTATGTCATAATATTAGCAAACAGTTTATAATCCTTAGGGTTTGAAATAAAAGGGAAATTTACTTTTTTGTTTGTTTTTTGAATACATTTAGCCACTTATATTAGAATACAACAGAAATCCAATTTCTCTTTATTCAAGCACTATCATTATAAATGAATATCTACACCTGCTTGTAGTGACTATATTGACTTCCTAAGAAACTAAAGCTATTTTCTGTCAAATAGATGTTTCTTGTGTACCGCTGGGAAGTCCTTTCAACACAAATTACCGGTATCCATTGTTGACTTCCTCTACTGGTCAGAACGACTGTAGTGAACACTTGTGAAGTGCAGGAATGTGCAACACTGCCATCTGTTTGTTAAGCAGTGCTACAACATTTTATGGATAAAGCTGACATAAATTTGTAAATCTTATTCTGATTGTGACACAGAAATACAGCCTATTGTTTTCCCAGATTGAATGATTCAGTTTGTGATCATTTATATATATTTTTGTGTTAATGTATTCACATGTGTCAGAAATTCACACAATTAAATGAATTTCAAAGGTTGTTTGGGTGTATAATAAATGATAATGGATGGTTTCTGAAACCATGTTTTTCCAAAACCTTTTTTAAGGTTTATAACACAGAAGAAAACACCTTCTAACTCTAAACCTCAAAAAAAATGAAAGCATTTTCATCTACTCAACTGAATTGAGTAAATCTAACACAATTACTTCATGTTAACTTATTAAGGAAGTGAAAAAATTGCTTTAGATTTACTTTATTCAGTTGAGTAGAACCTGTTGACATAATATATTTAAGTAAATCCAACGCAAACATTTTGAAAATAGTGTCTCATCATGTAGTTATAAGAAAAACTGTTTTGTGTTTTCAGCACTCCTGTCAAATCTGAACTGTTGCCACCACTCGAGGTCTGCATTTTACAACCCAGTTTACCCCAGCAGCTGTCCCATCTGAGACTGAGCCGCACCCAGTCCAACAGCACACCCTCCACACCAGAGATGCGTGTGCACAGACAGCTCTCCCTCAGGTAGCTGCACACCGAACACATCATCATGGCTGCATGTCCAAAGATACACAGCTGTACCGCACAAAAACTTCTGAAAACATCAGTCAAATAATTTGCTTTATTATGCTCACTTATGTAAGAATTTTCCAGAATATATTTAGAGGTTTTTGGTGTTAAATGCTTTGTTAATTTATCTGTAATTTTCACAGGCTGTCCAATCCTGAATCGCCAGTCCATAAGGATCGCGGTCGCCCCAGAGGTCCTCGGAGGCGACTCACAGAATTTGGAATAACGTTACCAGATGCTCATTCTCCAACAATGAGCTTTGTAAACCATGCCAGCTCTGAGGATAGCAGCTCTGAAAAATCATTTTCTTCTTACAGCAGCTCCCCTTGTCAGGAGCTTCCTTCTAATTTACCCCGACAGCATCAGTCTGGATTCCCTGTTCTTAACCCAGAAGGCAGCTATGGACCACAAGCTGTCTTTTCCACTAACTTTCATCATAATCCAAGGTACACGTTAAGCCCCGGTGTACAGAGAACCTATTACAATGATGAACTGGTCTACTTGTCTGATATAGACATGGCTCGGAGTCGTTTCTCTCAGCAAACTCCCAACAGATACGACTACTGTTATGGAGACGCTGCTTTTCCTCATCAGAGAGCGCAGAGGCCTCTGCCGCCTGACATCAGAGTCACCCCCCCAGCACAGATGGACCATCCTCACTACCGCTCAAATGGTCTCCCACGCCAAGTAGTGAATGAGCAACTGAAGTCGTGGCACCGGCGCAGTCAGTTCAAAACACCAAGGTCTCGTTCGTTGGACCGACAGGGAGCAGTCAGGATGAAAAATGCATCAATTCGGGAGTCAGCAAACTACCAACATCAAACATACCATGACCAAGTAAGCATATCTAACGTTATGTCTGTTCACAGCAATCATTTGATATGAAAAGAAAAAAATAACACTGATGGCTGTATTTAATTTAATTACTTCAGTTTCCGAATCTTCTTGTATTTGTTGGTATTCAGTCAGTCAAACAATTTAATTTTCTGAAACAATGCAGACATTTTTTAACTGTATTTTATTTCAGTTTGAACAGAAAAGAGTATATCTTAAGTCAATCTGTGTTTTATCTATCTACAGTAATATTTCATTTTGTTGACATTTTTTTTTCTGATAAATAAAAGAATTGAAACCTATGTAAAAAGTGATGATGACCATTTTAGTCAATTAAACAGAAATTTTGTTTCTATTGTATAAACAAATGGTTTAACTGTGGTACATGCAAACATTCAGATTTTTTTACATTTTCAGACATAAACAATATCTCCTTTTCAGTTTTAAAGTTAAATAATGTTTTTAAAACTTATGAAAATTTTATTACAAATGCTTTATTTGTTAACGTAAAATAATGTTTGTATTTTAGGCAGCAAATGCATTAACTAACTTAAAGCCAAAATAAATGTTTGCTGTTTTTATTATCATGACCTAATATGGATTGAACAGAAAATCTTTTTTTTTTTTTCTAATTTCAAGGGTATTCAAAGAGGAACCTTTCAAAGAGCTGCAGAAATTCAAGAGCCCTGGCTCATAGACGACGGCACCCACTATATAAGTCAAGTGTGAAGAGAAACTGCTTCGAAGATTTTTACCTTAAAGACTGCAGTTTTCACATTCAGCCAAAGTGAAGTGATCACAAAACTGTGTCTTCAATGAACTGCTTGTTTTGTTAAATGTTTATTGTTATCACTTTATTTTTCTTTCCTTGGTGTATCTGAGCAAACCAAACACCTCCATGTTTCAAAAAGTCACAAAGTTCATTGTAGAGCTGAAGTCGATTTGATGATCTATATGGTGAACGAGTTTTATCCACTCTGTTTGAGATGTTTATAGGACTGAACTGGATGCTTTAGAAGTGTTAAAAATTGTAAGTTTATCCAGTTTCCTAAGTAGGATAAGATTAAAAAAACTGAAATGTCTCTAAATCAGGAAAAACAAAAATGTCAAGTAGTTATTAATAAAAGACATAGAAATAACAGGATCTCCCACTCAAAAGCAGGGTCATTAAAGGAGGGATATTATGTATTTTCCAGGCATATAGTTCAATTCTAAACCACAATCATGCTTGAAATTAGCCTCAGTCTCTTTATAAAATTCCTACCGTTTTAGACACTCCCACTTCAGCACATTTTCAAAAATTACTTTGGGGGAGGTGTGCTCAATGAAGCGGGAGCTCGGCTGCAGACTGAGCTCCAGAGAGGAGATAGGTACAAATAGGTGGTGCTTTGTACCAGCAAGCAATTTGGCAGCTCTACATGGCTAAAAAGTAGATTTTGCATAATACCCTGCTTTAATATTCACCTTTGATAACAGGACCTGGGATCATTACAAAAATAACTTTGCTCATGTAAAGTTATAAAAAATTAGCTCTGTTTTCAGTTTGGTAGACAGAAAATAATGTTCATTTTCAACAAGCTGGTTAAAGAATTTAATATTTGCAACCTGTTCATTTAAATACTTTTTTATTAACCATTTTTAGAAGCAATTTTCTCTGTTTTAGGTTGTGAAATAACCAGTTTACTCAGCTGATTAAACAAAGTACTAACTAAACTTAACTGCATGACAGTCAAAGTAGAAAAGGTAAGATAAAAGCAGTCTTGATGCTTAACTGCTATTAAGACCAATTAAATTTTTAGTTTAAGTTGTAACTTTTTGTGTTTCTATTAACTTTTTTATATATAAGTTTTTTGTAAAAACCAAAATAGTTTCACAGACCTGAGCTGTACCCCAAAATAAATGTTGTGAAACCAAACTTAACAAATAATTAGGAACAAGACTTTACTACAGTTTTAGCTGCTGCTGCTGCACACAGAGTGGTCTCTCACTGATCTTTTTGTGTTAACTTATTGTTGTTTGCACCACTGGACACATGGAAAGCAAGATTTGAAATAAAAGCAGACATGAAGCAGAGATTGCAGAACAAATCTAGTGTATAGTTACTGGTATCAAAAACCAGACTACAATCAATCACGATACCTATTGTGCCTCTTTTTACTCTTTCTATTTATCTGTTTTATCTGTTAGCCTTAGTTAAATGTGTTGGTTAACATGGTCTGAAAAAAAATCCCTGTGGAAGTAAATAAATAGTATTTTTGACTGTTGAGTTCATGTTTTATTTTTTTGTGCAGTGTACTTTTAGTTTTTAACATTTTCATGAAAACACCATGATGTGCCAGAATAAGGAATAAAATGTGATTAAACAATGTTTTTATTGATTAGTTAAATTAAATTTGATTACCATTAACTTGTGTTTTTTGACTTGACTTACATTAGTTTTCATGTATGGGAATTTCAATTCTTTAAGCAGCCTCTCCTTTACTCATTCAGCTGCAGACTTAAATTTGTGCAAGTGTTTTAGAAATGTATGATTTTATAAATTTTTCTCTATAGAAAAAGTAGGCAGTTATTTATTTTTAGGTGTGATTTGTAATGCCAAAATGTACAACCAATTTTTGTTTTTGTAGCTTATACTAAATACATTAGCTGCTTAAACAAAGACTCAAATATTTTTTATCGGGTTGTAAATCAGTCATCCTCATGTGGTGGCTCCTCATCCAAATCTGGCATATTAGAGAAAAATAGTCATTGAGCAAATGACTACAATATTACTATAAATATGGAATGAACATGTATTTTGGTTACGTATCTAAATGCTTTTATTTCGAAAAACCGGAAGAGGAATCTGTTTAGCGGAAGCGAGTTAAACTTCCGGACATAATTTATGTTCCGCGCAGCCATAAATAATTTACTTTCCTGTACAGGAGCTTTCCTCGTCAGGTAACTTTGGCCTAATTAGTTTAGTATTTATTGACAACGTTAAAACGGTTATTTAGCTAGCTAACGTTTTACGTTGGTGTCGTTGTAGAAACCAGTGTGTTTCTGGCAGCAAGTTAATTCAACAAAAAACCTGCTCGGCTGGTGAGCGACAGCTCGGCGTTAGCTCTGAGGTAACAAAACACAACCTGATGTATCAGATAACAGCTGGTTCACTGACTTTATCTGCGTTCTTTGTTTAATTTTTGAGCATCTTTTTGTGAAATGTAGACCGCATTGTTCTGGTGAATTTAGGTTAACAGGGCTGGATGTGTCCTGCGGTTGTTTACGTTGTGTTCATCATGTTCCGACTGCCTGACGTTTGCTAATATGTTATTCAACATCGGTCTGGTAGCCATTGGCTAAAAATGCTTAAAAATAGTTAAATGTTTGACTTGTGTTTTACATCATAGGTCATTATTTGTTATGTTTTTATTGTAACATAATCCTGTCATACTGTCAGGAAATAATTTATATTAAAGAGTGAGCACATTAACATGTATTTATGTTTTCAGGTCAAGAAGTCCATAATTTTTATATTTTTGCTTTAAATCAGTTGGACTTTGATTTTGAGTGGTACTTCTTCTGTCTTAATGAAAATCTTAAAGCCTTTCTTTGTACACTTGCTATTTTTCCTCAACTAATTTTGAGCTGTGATTTATTTAAACTCTAATCTTACTGACATTCAAGTCATTCTAGCAAAATAATTTTTAAAAAATGTCAGGTGTAGAAACACATGTTCATCATTTAGATTAAGGAAACTTTTATCTGAACAACACACGTGTCAGTGTGAAGTGGATTATCAAACAAACTGATCTCTAAAAATGATAAATCTGAAAGATTTTGATTGAGAATTAGTTTCAAAATGCAACCTTTGTCTAAAACACTTGCTAAAAAAAACTCAAAAGCCTAAAAAACAACTGTTCAACACTCCTTTTAAAAATGTTCTTTGAAGAAAAAAGGAAGGAAAGGACAGTGTTTGTTTTCATATTTAACAATGGGTGAGTTGCCTTCAGTGTAATAGAATACAGAATAGATTTTAGTGATTATAAACTCACTAAAGATCATGTAATTCAGTGACAAGGCTTATGTTTTATCTGTGTTGTTTAATAAGATCAATACTTTCCTACATTTATGTGATGAAAGGGAGAATTCAAACTTGTAAACAATCCACTTAAAGTTTGCTTTGAGAATTAGTGTTTTGGTGAGATCCCTGAAAAATTAAACAATATTGCACACTTGTCATTTGCATTGAGATTACATTTGTGTGATTTTAAATTAGTTGTTAAATGTGTATTTGCATACAATTCAATCCATTAAATTTAATGGTCAATGTGATAGTGAAGACATACTTGGTTAGGATAATTGACTGTTATTTTGGTTGTTCAGGAGAAAATTGTTGCGTACCATCTGAAGCACAGTACAGGCACTGTGAGTGGGTCATCAGGCAGTCTCCTTATGTCAGGCCGAAACGGGTCTGCCACTGATTCAGACTGCCGGATCTCTGAGGACTGCAGCGTCCCAGATGTTGAGCTGATGGAGCTCGGGCCACTGCTGGAGGAGGGAGGGGGCCGGCAGGTGCCATCCAAAAGTGTCCATCCAGAGGTAGGGCAGTGTGTCACCAAAACATCCAGAGAGAAGTCTTTGTAACTATTTGTCATCTCAGTAACAACAATGCTTTCTGATCTCTTTAAAGGGAGCAGCAATGCTTTCTGAGGAAGATGATGAGGAAGACGATGAGGTGGGAGAGGTTCTGACCTTACCTCTTCAAGCTCATCATGCTATGGAGAAAATGGAGGAGTTTGTACACAAGGTAATCTGGTCGTTTCAGTTGGATAAATATTTTAGACGGCACCAGAAGTCACAAGAAATTTCCATAGAACAACATTGTTTTCATTACTAGGACTAACTATGGATGTGAGATTCATTACTCTGTAACAACAGAATTATTACAAAACAAAAAAGATTCATCATCAAAATAAAACCTTTTTCCCCTCTTGATAAAACATTAATTTAGTCTTATTCTGTTTTACTCTTTATAATCTTCTCCACCTTTTTCACACCTCAACTACCAAGTGTGGCAGTCTGTGCATCTTTATATTACATCATGGAGACGATCCCACGTTCATTAGTTAGCTGGTACACAACCTATTGTTTATTTACAACTGCTAAACACAGATATTTGTAACAGGAATTCAACCATAACATTTATCTAATATGAGTTATTGTCCAGAGGTTATCTCCTCTCAGTCGTGACAAAGTGCACGTCGGCAGGTTTTCTGCACCCATGTTAAATAATGCAGTGGCTACTTTAAATAACCTGAAACTTAGCACACACTATCTAGTTGACAACAAAGCTCAAGAGCAAGGTGTTACGCGTGACGTCTGTTTTTAATTGGGGAATCTTTTTTGCCACATTTTGGTGTTGACTTGGAGTCAAGTTGAAAAGGAAAATGTAAAACACTCTGGGTGATTTTTTAGAAAATAAGGCTTTTACTTCTAATAACAGAAATAAATGTTCTTGTGCTGCTTCTAAGACACTTTAAAGCACTTTTAGACACCTTTTATTATAAGTGTTTAATTTATGAATATGTTTATCCTTACACTGATTTGACAGACTTTTAGTTTCAGAAGTTGTGTATTTAAGTTTTAGTACATGAGTAAAGTTTTGATCCTTTTTCAGGTGTGGGAGGGGCGCTGGAGGGTCATTCCTTTTCATGTCCTGCCAGACTGGCTGAAGGACAATGATTACCTCCTGCATGGACATCGACCTCCTATGCCCTCTTTCAGGGCCTGCTTTGGAAGCATCTTCAGAATTCACACTGAGACCGGAAACATCTGGACTCACTTGTTAGGTGAGCGTGGAAATAATCATGTTTACAAGTTAATGTACTTTTAATTTCATCTTTTTTTTCTTCTTCCTCATTGCTGATGTTTGATCAGCCTATTTTCTCAAAGGTGTTGAAGTTGTTTTTGTTTTCCTCAGGGTGGATCTTATTCGTCTGTTTGGGCATTTTAACCATGTTGCGCCCCAACATGTATTTTATGGCACCGCTGCAGGAGAAAGTTGTGTTTGGGATGTTCTTCCTGGGAGCTGTCCTCTGCCTCAGCTTCTCCTGGCTCTTTCATACCGTCTACTGCCACTCAGAAAAAGTTTCTCGCACGTTCTCCAAGTAAGAGCTCACACTGTTTAAAAATCATTTGTCACTAATAATTAGGGGTGCAACAATACATGTACCCGTATCGAACCGTATCGAACAGTGCTTTAGGTTCAATACACTCTTGTATC
>JARVJO010000365.1:21143806-21164552 GCA_031762555.1 Cynodonichthys magdalenae
TACAGGACGTTTGGTGCACAACAGTACATGGTGTTGTAGACTTTTGAGAATTCAAATGCAAATGTAAAAGGAGGAAAACCATAAACAGAATCTATTGCAGTTCTTTTTGTTCTTTATTTATTCTGACACTGAGTTCTTTTAAAACTCCATAGGACCACTGAGAATTCAGATTTGGCATTTAAGCAGTAAAAAGCACTTCAAAACCCATTAAGTACCAAAAATTTATGTTTTAATAGTTTTAGGCTAAATCTCAAATGTCTGGGCACTACAGGAAAGAAAGGCATTTCTCATTGAAGTGAAGCACATGCAGCAATGTTTATTGTGCATTTTAAAATAACAAATAAATCTATTGTTTTGGAATAACATAAATGATAAAACAAATCAAATGCATTTAAATACTTTTTTGAATGTCATTGGGAAAATTGGTTGAATTTTTATTGTGATGACAAATCTCCCCAAAGAAGGAATGTTTCAATTGTTTAATGAGACAGAAAAGTTGTCATTGGTTTAGGTCAAACTCAGACAATAACTACATGCTTGATCTTTTTTTTTGTATTATTTAAATAACCCATCTTTAATTAATGTCTAGTTTTAAACAGTGTACAGATCTGAAGCAGCTAAACTGCGTTTTTTGTCAATTGGAGATTTTTTCCTTTGTGCTTAATTTTTAGATGCAATGAAAGGTGTCAATATCAAGTGCACCTTACTGTAAATGATTAAATTCAAAACTTTAAATCACCAAATGAGGTTTAAAATGTGTTCTGTTTGATTTCTATAAACTTTGAGTATACTTGTGCCTTAGGCCAATGAAAATGTTTTTAAATAAAGCGGCCTATCTTAACAGTTACGTAAGCATCAAGGTTTTCCAAGTACTGACTGCTTTCTTTTGTTTTCTTTTTCCATACATACAATAAATACTCAGTCAAATTATTATTATTAAAGTTACAAATCCATTGATAAGTTGTAGGAAATGCTGTTAAAAATTCCTTTTTCTAGACGTTCTTCAAGCTTTATTACAAAAACTAAAAAATATGTATCTTTGACTTTGTGTTCTGTCTTGTGTAGAAAAAAACAACCCAATTCTCTGAAATTACAACCTAAATATTTATTAATGATGATATTGGAAAATTATTGTAATAAATTTTTTTCCACACATATAAAATGGTGTTTTGTTTTCTTATTTTTGGAGGGGGTGTCAGTCAATATAAGCCTTTAGAAAAATACACATTTATTCAGATGCAGGACTATCTTTTGTTAAGAATACAATATTCATTGTTTACATGTCCTTTGTTTAAAATGGGGAGGAAGAAAGACCTGTTGATGTTGGTTAAATTATTATTTTTCTTTTCACACCAAAATTAATCACGCCACATGTTGGAGTTTCATGTTTGGTATCCTAAGGCTTATTTACTTAAGCAGTTCAGATTTACAGGTGACCGAACATAACATCTTAACCCCCAAAAAATTAAAGTTCCTCATTTTAACTCTGTTTAAAGTTCAGATAATGTTTTCTTTGTTGTACCACAAATTTAGAAAGTCTAACCTTTTTATTAAACTATTTTTCATTGTATATTTTTTATTATTGCTGTATAGAATGTAACAACCCATGATTTAAAACAAAAGAACCCAACACAAAACCCAAAAGTAATTGTTCTCTTACTTTGCTCAGCAGATATATTTGATCAAATTAATTTTCATGTTTGAACTACTTTATATAATTTATTTACATTGTACTGTTATTTGAACTTGCATGTACAAAATTGAAAATATTTATACAGCATGACGTTTCCATTTGTTTTATTTTAAAAGCCCAATATTTTTGCTATCATAATTTTGGTGTTTGCACTAAGAATATTCCTATTCCTGCTATTTTGGAGTGTGGTAAAACACTTTTTTTCTTCTGTTTTTGATGAGCAAGGAACCTCGACGTCACAGCTTGTTTCAGACCGAGAGCATTTACTAGCTGCGCTAGATCAGTTAGCATGCTAGCCACAGCCAGCTAACTTGCTTGTCCGATTTTTTTTTTTCTTTATTTATCTACTTTACATTTCAAGTAAGCATTATGTGTCCTAACTAAAATATGCGTAAGTTTTATCTATTAACATGTAGTCGTTATCTTAATTTTTAGGCGAAATTCATTGTTAGCATCGCATGGAAAAATGTTTCTGTAACAAACGTTACTCTTCTACCTTTTCATTTTAAATTATATTTAAACTGCTGGCATAATATGGTTTTAGCATAAACGTACATTGTTTTTAGAGGTAATTAATGAAAGAAAGAGATTACTTGTTGCGGATTTCCGCTCTACAATTAGTTTATACGGTCATTTTATTATTTATTTCCGGTCCAGTCACCGTTAATGAGTCCAGCCTTTGTTGTATTTAGACTTCATGTTAAATATTCAACCGGCTTCCCTTCAGGGTCCAGTGTTCGTGTTTTGTTTGGTAACTTTCACCAAGCTACACTCTTCGATTTTTGTTTCTCTTTGAATAAATTTATCGTGTTGTCAGGAGTCGAAATGGACAACGATCAGGAGGGATCCAAAGAGAGCTCTGACCAAACCGAGCTGGTGTCTGAGGACGGCAAGAATACCAAGTCTGTTCTGTGTCAACGGTGCGGTTCCAAGGTGCTGTGCCCTGCCATGGCTATGTTTACTGAGAAGAAGGTATGTTGGGTTTATCAGCAGGTTGTAGAGTGGGAAATCGGGTTCACTGCTGAGAAATCTATGTATTCAGTATCTGATATATCAGTCTGATAGAGACCTTTATTTAATTTTTATTTAGTTCATCTATCTAGAGTAGTTCAGCTCATAAAAGATAGATAGATAGATAGATAGATAGATAGATAGATAGATAGATAGATAGATAGATTCAACTATAATCACAATGCAGCAAATTGTATGTAAATGCAATAAGTATTACCAAGCAGTTACTACTAAAAAAAATACACACATACAGAATAAATACACCCACATACTGTCTGGTTATCACAGTATAATTCAATACTGTATGCAAGGTACTAGATTGCTATTTTTTCTTCAAAAGATTCAAAATTTTAAAAAATCAGTATACATAAAATCTGATTATCGTAAATACAATCAATTTTTATCGAATTGGCCTTAAAAAATTATATCATGCTTTTGAGAATTGATACAGTATCAGGAATGAAATATCATGATATTTCAGTGTATCAATATTTTCTTACACCCCTAGATACAAGCAGCCAAATGAGCTCCCGTCGTTTTTGTGTATATTCCACTGGGATAATGTCCCAGGGCAGATCCGGAACTCACCAAAGGGATTATACTGTATACCCTCTTTGGCCTGGGAACACCTTGGGGTTCCCAGTAGGAGCTGGAGAGAAGGATGTCTGCAATTAGCAGCAGAAAATATAAAACCAATATGTATTCTAACTTGATTTCAGCTGGGTCTAACTCCTGTTTTGTTTTTTGTTTTTCTCCCAAGCTGTTCCTACCGTCCATGCGGAAGAAGAGCAGCTCCAGCACCGCTGAGGGCTCCGTCAATGGTGACACACTGACCGCCCACTGGTTAGTGGACGACATGCTCACTTTTGAGAACGTGGGTTTCACAAAGGAGGTGGGGAAAATCAAGTACCTCATCTGTGCAGATTGTGAAATTGGACCAATCGGCTGGCACAGTTTGGATGACAAAAAGAAATTCTATGTGGCTTTGGATAGGGTGAATCATGCATAATGTTTTTATGCATATGTGAGCCCACACAGACCTCATTAAATGTTTTGGCAGGCTATGCATTGTTTTTATGGATTTATGCCCAGAGTTTACCCTGAATAAGTCTATCATCACACACTCACCGATAATGTACACTGTTAAAGGATTGTGCCATGTTCTTTCCATCCATCATAATGGCATTGGTACAAAAATTCTGTTCTAATAAAGTTATTAATGAAGTTATTTTTTGAATATCATACTTGTTATATTTGTTACTGTCATCTAGATAAAAAAACTTACAGTACATCCCTTAAATTAAGTGAATATTAGATTAAGGTGCCACTGCAGTGCTGATATAGATGCCACTAATTCATCAGCTGTAATATTACTTTTAATCTAGTTTAGAGATGCTGCCATGGTTTCTTTTACAGTAATTAAAAAGTAGCATCTTTGAAACATACTTGGCAAGTACAAATCATAAAATTAACTCCTTTAGCAGCAAAGTCAAATGTATGCATGCTAAAAATCAGGATTTAATGCAGAGTAATTTCATTAAGATGTACTTAAAATGCACTAAAGTAAAATCTTTTAACTGCCTGGATGTCAGCTTTGTGAACAGAAGGTAAAGATTATGAGATATTTGGTCAAAGATATGTACACAGTTACCAACTTTGTTCTTGCATCACAAAAATATTAATTACCCCAGCCTTAAAAGTGCTCTGAAATCTGTGATTTTAATTTGAAAGAAAATGTGAGCAGTGCAGACCTCTTAATATCTGTAAAAACGTTCCCAGTTTGGACCATCTCCTTAAACCTCCATTGAGGACTGTCTTACTGTGTAGTTCCACTACGCAACACTAGATGTCCTCGTTTCATTGTTTGAGAAGCTCATTACATTGCAACCAATAAATTTTCTGTATGTCATGTTCCATTGTTTGTGTGCTGTGCACTTTTTAACCATGGGCTCTGTTCACACAGTGAACCAGTCCCTAATAAATCCTGTGCAGTCATGTTAAACAGCTGAGCACAGTGTCTACTGGTGTGTGCTTGATGTGTTTAAGCTTCCTTTTGTATAACTGTTTGCATTAGTGCTAATAGTGAAACCACTATGAAAAGATGAGTTTTGTGTTCAGAAAACCCTTAAAAAAGAGGATTAGAAAGTATATGTAAAATATCAGCAGCTGTGCTAATGTGTGTTAAGTTTTAAATCATTAAACTGAATCTGTTATTGATGTAGATGTTAAAGGAATAAAATGTAATTCTAAATTAGAAAAAAAAGTTTACAGAATTTGAATGAACTCATTTGTCAGTAGGACAAAAAGTACAAGCAAGTCCATAGGGGGGAGCTTAGCCATTTACCTATTTTTTATCTAAAAGTCAAAGAAAAATGGCAGTCTACTTTCTGAAAGTAAAAACCGAGAACAGGGACATTCAAATTAAATGTGAAAAGTAAGTGGTATTTTTAGCAAATGTTAACAGGTTGTCAAATGTGTAAAAACAGTCATTTACATTTTGATGGTACTCTAGTATAATGCATTACTGTAAAACTCCGCTCATGATTAAATATTTTCCTGTAAACTTCATATACAAATCAATCAGAATCAGCCAACAAAGAACTAATGAGGTGTACATCAAGAAGTGAGTGAAGTCAAAGTTGTTATTTTTTTCAAAGTTTTCAGAGTTTTTGGCACATAAATCTAATTATATTGGGCTAATTTTACATTAACAGTATTTAACAAAAATAGAGGAGTCTGTTCAGGAGTTTAGAAAACAAATGTTTGTCATATAAAAAAATAAACAGTTGGTCCCTTTGACATATGACTACTGCCCACCAATGAATGAGCTTCTTCAGACCATTTAAAAACAAAGTCCCGGCCAGCGCGCAATAATCTGGTGGGTGCGTTCGAAAAGCTGTCCCAGCACCGCCCGATACGTCTGTCCGTTCCGCGCAGCCGGGCGGCGTCGTGGCCGTCAACACAACCCATCCTTTCGTTTGTCACCCCACGAAACTCGGTGCACCTTCGTGTCATAGAAAGCAAAGTATCAAACAGTAATAGAAAGGGAATTATTTGTGAAGAAAACACGGAACCAATAAGCCAAAATTGTCGAACTACGTATTTTCAGTGTATAAAATGAACTAACAAAGTCTTATTGTTTTACCATTTAACATTTTTTAACATACATTAGAATTGCCTTTTCTAAGTCACATAACTCCCAATGATTAATAACTGCTTTATTTTAGGTTATATTGTTTCATAAAACGTACTATACTTTTAAACAATCAGTGTTTACAATAAAACAGCATAGATGTCTAGTTTTGAGTTAGATAACGACAACATCTTTGGTGTCTACTTTTCGAAGCGGACGCGTACAGTCACAGACTCACTAGCTGGTCTCCAACTAATTCGTCTTTGAGTTGAATGAGTGGAGAGTGGACATGAACTGAAAGACTAACATTTGCAGCTGTCATAACTGGCGTGAAAAAGCCCTTTTTAAATTTTATATATATTTTTCTTCTGCTGGGGTCTTACCGAAGATGAAACAATGACTCAACCGCAGCTAAATGAGTTCATTCCTCCCCCGGAGTGCCCTGTTTTTGAGCCCAGCTGGGAGGAATTTGCCGACCCTTTTGCGTACATCAACAAAATACGACCAATTGCTGAGAAAACCGGTATCTGCAAGATCCGACCGCCGCCGGTGAGTACATTGGCACGGTGACCATCGTCCCGGGTCTATGCGTGTTGTGGCGGCCTTGGCCGTTGTGGATTATTTAGCAGGCAAAGTTGTGTTTTTAGACAGGTTTCAACATGGCGGATTGCGGCTCTGTGTAGACTAGTGAGTCTGAGTTGGAGTGGGTTCAGTTGGCAGCCAACGGTCAGTGGCTCTCAGACGAGCCATTCAGGAGGGGGAAATTAGTATCCTGAGCAAAAATTAACCCTCCAAATAAGCATAGACGTAATCACAATACAGTACGAGCTAAAAAATAAATAAAAAAAAAAGAAGAAATTCAAACAGTGAAGTTTGCCTGTACGCAAAAATAATGTAAATTGCGCAGAACGAAGTCCCAGTTCCTGGAGTTTGAAAAGGCTTACTCAGATATTTGAACTGCTTATTTGACTAACGCACGAAAGGAAGTGTTTTAAATGTTAAGCATAGTTTTTTGAGCAGGATGTGACGGATTTAGTCGGTGTGTGTAGGGGAACCAAGCCAGCCCGAATTGGGCCTGTTTAAAGCTGCAGTTTGTACGTGCTCGGTGACCAAGTGTTTATGGAGAAAAAGGGTCCCTCAAACACGGTCCTTATGAACTAAGCTGGTCTCTTTGTATCCTGGTTTCATTAAATTTAAACACGGCTGTGGTCATTATTTCGTGGTGTTACTGTTTGGGGTTCGTACCCACATGCAAAATGTAATAATAATAATAATAAATCTCCTTATTATAATTTCACAAATATTTGTTTTAGTTGGGGTGTTTTTGCCACAACTTTCTGATGATGACTCATAAGATCTAAAAACTAACAAAGAAAAAAGACATGTCCAAATAACCAAACCACAAATTAATCTCAATTTATCCTCATTTCTATGATGGGAGACAGCAGGTCCCTTATTCAAGGGTGTGCCCTTGCATTAACTTCTGTTAGATAAAGGGCAGTTTCCAGTGACAGAAATGGTGGATAGTGTTATTTTGTGGTTGGTTTTCTATATCATTTTTAGGGTGAATGGCCATCTTCAGATAAACAGGAAGGAGAAAAAACCCACTTTGCACGACAGGGAAGGGGTACAAGGAAGTGAATTGTTATCAGAAACTGGAGGGTGGGGTGTCAGCTTTTTAGTGTTTGCTCGTCTGAGGCCTGAAAAAAAGCTCTGCTCATGTAAACAAAAGACCTGGCAGAAGGGTTGAACAAAGATTGGCCCCTGATGGCCTGTTTGTCCTGAAGCAAAATGGCAAAAAATAATAATCATAAAAAAATAAGAAGAGCTTATCAACAAATGTACAAACTTCCTTTTGGTTTGTGTTCATTTGTGGGTTAACATTTATCATGTCTCTGCTTGTGTAAATAAATGATTAAATCTACAAGTTGTCTGCGCAGGCCAGAAGTTTTCTTCCTAGAGTTAGATAAAAATTTAACTGCATGTCCCAGTGAGAACTTCTGAACAATCTGAATTTTAAGATTTTAATTGGTTTAAATAAAATCTTTGGAGCTTGTATGATAAAATAAAACATCAAACGAAGGTACACGCCATTTTTACTCTTTAAGATTTAGGCTTCCTCAGAGGACACAGCTTTCTTTTTTATATCATGTTTTCTCTCTTCACAAGGAGTTTTCAGAGCGGAAGTAAACATCTCACCACAGCTTTTTTTTTTGATCAGTGATTTCTGGCTCGAGTGTTCAGTTTGTGGTGAGAGTTTCCTCCAGGGTTCTGCACAGGTCACATTTTGACTGTGAATGTTACCACCATGTTTATTTCATGATATTTTAGGATTGTTCAACGTCACCTGTTGTATTTGTGGTATTGAGCTGAGATGAGGGCTGCTGGGGTGTAAACCTAAACAACACATCTACACTAATCTTAGCTGCTGATGTCAAAAATACTTGGGAGAGGAGCCAATTCAGCTCTGCTAGTTTCTTTTGTGACGGTTCTCCTTTTGTTTCCCTACATTTGTTTAGCTAATCTAACTGTGGATGGTGGGATTAAAAAAAATAAATAAATAAAGATGTGGGGGGGCTAAAGAGGAAGGGTGTTGTTTACCCAAACCTAACAAATCTTGTTTGTAAAACATTACAGAACTAGGAGAGGCATTGCATTAACTAAGTGACCAAGTATTATATTTTCATATTAGTTTTGTTTATACTGTCTATAAAATATCAATACCTTGACAATTTGTTGATCTTTCAATTCACATTCAAGATTAGACATAGCAAAACTGGGATTCCACTTTCCTTCACACAACCGAAATAAAACTAAACTGAACTAAAACAAAGAAGAGTAAACTTGACTCCCAGAAAGGACACTAATATAATTAGATGAGCACCATGTACAGTCAGAATATAAGGTGCAACAATGTAAACATTATTTATATATTGTAAAATGACCAATTTAATAAAATATTTTTAGAATTTAAGTATTTTAACACATTTTTGTTCCATTAAAGCAAAGCAAGATTTGTATCTTAGTAGTGATGGCTTTGAAAAAATGTATTCTTTGCATCTTAAAAAAAGCCTCTAAACTAGAGTGAATTGAGAACATTTTAGCCTGTATTGTGTGTTTATTTCCTGTAGTTATCAGTAATTTAGGGCACAAATATAGTAGGTTTGCAAAGCTATCAGTGTATCCAACTCAATAAATTTAGATTGTTTATCTTTTTCCACCCTAGATTAAGTAATCATCCTAATAAGTAAGTAATTATTTATTTCAGTAATAATAATCAAATAAAGATGTATTGCGATTTGACAGGACTTTTTGTTTAAACTTTCTGTCTGAAGTCACATTCTCCTGATGTTTTAGACTAAACAATTAAAAGACAAAACAATCTGCTGCTAAATCTGTGGAAATAATCTCTCTTAGCTTTTACTTTATGCAGTAATAATATAGCATTATAACATTACATTGTGTTGAATGTGCCAAAACCATTGTAAGTGTGCGACTGTTTTCTCAAAGAATTCATGTTAAATTGTGTGATTAGCAGCCATGAAACCTCACATTTTTATTTCAGCTTTCTTTTTCTTAGACAACTGCTTCAATTTTTTTCACATGAAGAATGTTTTATTAATGCTCATCACAGCTTCTTTAGCCAAGAATAAAATATTATGAGTGTTTATCATTTTCGTCGTGTTTGTGGTGAGAAAAACACATTTTCCTTCACACTCAAGGACAGACTTTCTCTAGTTGTTTTGCACTAATTTTTGAAAACTCACTCCCCAAAGAAGCTGCAGTATCACCCTTTCCTGGATTTGCTAATTCCTAAACCACAACTTGGTTCTCAAGTCTTGTAGAAAATGAATTGTTTGATATCAACATAAAAGCATTTAACACAGGGATAATAATGTTCAGATTATCAGTAAGACAGCTGCAGTCTGTACTGTGAAGCAAGTTGAATATATCACAAGATATCTTTAGTATATTTGATTTAACTAAACTGAACCACTTATTAATCTTTGGTTTAATATCTGTTGTATTTTGCCACACCCAGCAGCAAATAAAATAATTTATACGTCCAAGTTTATTCTAAAAGGATTGATAATCGGTTAGGTTGCTCTTGTCTGTTTTTGTTGACAAAGATTAATCGATTGGAGCACCAGGAAAGTTTTAAGTGAAATAAGTCCGTGTCTGCAGTAACCTTTGTCCATGATTGGCAAATCGTTTTGGTTTTAGTGTGACCACTGAAATTGTTATCATTCCCATTGATAACATGATTTGTTTTTCCTCAGGAATGGCAGCCACCTTTTGCATGTGATGTTGACAGACTGAAGTTCACACCACGAATACAAAGGCTTAATGAGCTGGAGGTATATTCACTGATTATGCAACAGAAATATCAACTTGTGTTATTACAGTAACCGAGTTAAAGTTATGATTTCATAATTATTGTTTATTCCTTATTTTTTAATGTAAATTTCAAATCAATGAATAACTTCAAAATGTCTACAACTTGTTATAATCAGAGTATATTTATTTACTTAAAAAGGATAAAACAACTTTTGTCATAAATAAAATTGTAAATTCACAAAGCTTCTCTAAACTATTTGTTTAGTAATTCTAGGAAAATGATGTTTATTACTGTGACTTGTCTTTGTTGTGTTTTTAGGCTCAAACCAGAGTCAAACTCAACTTCCTGGATCAAATTGCTAAATTTTGGGAGCTTCAGGGATCCACTCTGAAGATTCCCCACGTTGAAAGAAAGATTTTAGATCTGTACCAACTAAACAAGGTTTGCAAATCTGAGCTAGATAATTACAAATCTACAGAAAGCTCAATGAACGTTTAAGTATTCATGTTTTTATCTATTTTATATTAATTTCTTGAATCTTAAGTTGGTGAATGAAGAGGGAGGCTTTGATGCCGTCTGCAGAGAGCGGCGCTGGACCAAGATATCGGTCAAGATGGGATTTGCTCCTGGCAAGGCCATCGGGTCTCATTTGCGTGCACATTATGAGCGGATCCTCTACCCATATAACCTTTTCCAAGTTGGAACCAATCTCCCTGTATGTCCCTTTGCCTGTTTGTTTGTTTTTTTTTTGTTTTGTTTTTTTTATTTTGTTTTGTTTTTCAGCCGAATCTCAGTGATCATTCTTATTACTTACAGCTGTGATTATTGAACCACTTCATAGTTTATCACAGACCCACTATAAAGTTATATGCTGAGGTTTGATCAGGTTATAGGTAATAATAACTTTTTGAACACGTTTGTAAAGTCATTATCTTTAAAAGTACAACAATCCTATTAGGAATACAGTTGAAAACATATATTTACATACACTTTTATAAGACACAACCATGTTAGATTCAACTTTCCCTGTTTTAAATCAGTTATGATTCCCAAAATTATTTTTATTTGCCAAATGCCCAAATAACAATCTTTTTTAAGAATGTTTCACTACTACTATACAAGTGTGCATATTGTTTTAGTTGTGATTTCCTTTTAACTGTTTGATTTAGGTAAAATATTTTAGGTTTCATTCCATAGATTCTCACATAATTGGCTGAAATTTTGTCCCGTTCTTTCTGTCAGAACTGGTCTAACTGAGTCAGATTTGTAGGTCACCTTGCTCTCACATGCTTTTTTTGCTCTGCCCAGAAATTTTCTATGAGACTGAGATCACAACGTTAAGTAGAGGCTTCTTCCTGTCAGTGTGCCCATATTATGTGTTACTGTGGATAAGCTTCAGCCACCATCTTTACTGGGTCCTCTACAAGTGAACATGACAGGAATTTTAAAAACTAGTTGTGCCCAATAATAAACATTTCAGTTTCCCTTTATGGCGTTCTGGCCTAAATACAAAAAAAAAAACTCAGGGGTAGACACAACAACAGATCATTTGTGAAATCAAGAAAATAATTATGTCCAGTAAGAATGAAAATTGCATAAAATGCTTCATGATTAGGATCTTATTTTTTCTAGTCTGTATTTCTTTAATGAATCAGAAATGCTTGTATATTATATGAATAAGTGTTAAAATTAAGTTAGTTAAATCGTTACACGTGGCTTCATAAAACTGATATTTCCTTTTTAAATTAACTTTTGTTTATAGATTTGTTAGGTAGGTTTGTTTGTTTGTATATGTGGGAACTTTGAAATGGCTTTGGATTCACTTACGTTCTTGCCATGTGTTGTTTGACTTTCATGACATTTTACCTGCTTGTTTGTGCAGAAAGCCACTTTGACTCATGACACTAAAGACAAAGAGTACACTCCTCATGACCTGCCACAACGTCAGTCTGTCCAGCCTCAGGAGACCTGCAGCATCGCTCGCCGCGCTAAGAGAATGAGATCTGAAGTGAGTGTGCTTTCTAACATGTTCATGTGACTTTCATTTATTTTGTTCTACAACAAAGTGACAAACAGCTGACAAGGTAAATGTGTAAATTCCTAAAATTGATTAACTTAATATTTTATTGGCTCCCTTTTGAGGATGGGAATGACAATCCTTGAGCTCATTTCTGGATGTGATTAACTTGAGGCTTTGGTAGCTAATTGACTGCATTAGGCTAACTCGGGCTCTATTTAAAAGACATAAAATGATCTCAGCTTCCAGTTTCAACTGGTTTTTACAGTTGAAACCAGTCTTACAGATTAAACCTGACTTTTGCTGATTAGAAAGGTTTACAGAAGCTATAAGATGGTTCGGCTGACTCTGCACTGATGCTGCTCTGTTCCACAGAGCACAATTAGTTTTCATGGAAGTTTCTTCAAAAGAAAACTGAACCTCACTCTTCTTGTGTCATCAAAACAATCAGCATCTGTAAATATATAGTGAGGAGTGCTATAGACAAAGCAGGTTTTATGCTTTTTCACCACAATCATTGCAAAACTGATGAATGGAAAGAGAACAATTAATTGGGCATCCTGCTTGTTTGTTAAGACTGTAAGATTTTTTGACGAGTTTATAAAGTGTTTGTTCATATATGCAAAGAGTACAAATGACTGATTTATTATCTGAATCTTTTCTGCTTGTTACTGTTATTATGTGAGTGGGTGTCTTTTGAATTACGTCTATTTCAGAAAGGAAAAATAACTGTTTTTTTTTTCCTCTGGCTACAGAGAGGCTGTTTCAAAAGTGAACCTGGAGCAATTCGTGAGACACGTCCCAATCTGAGGAGGAGAATGGGAACCTACATGGCCAAACCAGAACCTGGTGAGAAATCATTTACAAATAAAGAAAATGTGTTGTTTCATGGGAGTGTTGTTTTCAGTGACTCCTGAAGCCTCCACTGAATGTTTATCCTTGTCTTTCAGTGAAAGTGGAAGTCACTGAGGTGAAACAGGAGCCAATTGAACACATGGATCCAACAGAATATGAAGAAAATATATTAAATAAAATAGAAAAACCTGCAGTGAATAAAGTAAATGGTTTATGCTGTTTGGAGTTGATTTTATATATATATTTTTTTTTATTACATCTCATTAAATCAAATGTGTAAATAAAATGTTTTTTTTGTGTATAATGCTAAAATCATTACATTCGCTCCTCTCAGGTGGACACATACATGTGTCTGGTATGTGGAAGTGGAAGCTCAGAGGACCGGCTGCTGCTGTGTGATGGTTGTGATGACAGCTATCACATCTTCTGTCTGATCCCACCCCTCCATGAGGTCCCTAAAGGTGACTGGAGATGCCCCAAGTGCCTGGCTCAGGTGAGCTGCTGCACCTCCAGCCTCAGGGAGCTGAAGTCTGGCAGCCTTGTTATCTTATCTGGCACAATTATTGTATACTACCGGAGTGTGCATCCTTTGTTTCTTTGTTTGTTTTGCAGGAATGCGGCAAACCTGCTGTTGCATTTGGCTTTGAGCAAGCCGGCAGGAGCTACACCCTCCAAGCTTTTGGAGACATGGCTGACTCCTTTAAGTCCGACTATTTCAACATGCCCGTTCATGTGAGCTTACATCAACTCATTTCTGCTGTGTCAGGCTGTTGTAGTCTTTACCTTTACACTCAGTAAATGCTGTGGGAGATTCTGAGGGACATGCCCCACCCTCCCAAAAAGCACAAAAAAGGGTAGTCAAACAGATTTCTGTGGGATTTTAATAAAAGAGAATTAAATGTACGTCTGTGTAACATATTTCTTCTTGTGAACTTTGGTTCTTACTTTGTTTCGGCTGAAAAGCAAAAGTAGAGTGCTACAAGTAGACAACCAGCAAAAGTTAAAGTAAAATCGCAACTTTATTTACATCACAAATGACTTTGTAGTTAATTTGGGGCATTTTTTACATTTTATTTGAAGGTAAGATGTTTTCCTATAACAGTTAATCTTCAAACTTTTCCATAATTTCAACCAAAACGGCTTTAATATTAAAAATAGTCATACCAACATCAAGTGCTGTGTGCTACTAATCTATGATGCTATCAGCATCTATCTCACATTTCATAGAAATGTTTTGTTCGAATCACTGAGACATTTTTCTGTGGCTCTGAGGGAAAAGATCCTGGACTGTTTGTTACCCGTTGAATGACTTCAGTCTGAAACAAAGACGTGCTTTGACAACCCTTTCAAATATCAGGGATATTGATATACTATACTATACTATACTATACTATACTATACTATACTATACTATACTATACTATACTATACTATACTATACTATACGAACTTGATATACTACTGAGAGTTTATCCAGTGACACAGTCCTGTATGACAGAGATGGTAGAAATGTAAAGTATCAGAAAGTTTACAATGTTTTGAGTTTAACACTGCTTTTTTTATTTTTAGATGGTTCCTACAGAGCTGGTGGAGAAGGAGTTCTGGCGTCTTGTCAGCACCATCGAGGAAGATGTCACTGTGGAGTATGGTGCAGACATCGCCTCAAAGGAGTTTGGGAGCGGTTTTCCTGTGAGAAACAGCCATTTTGAAGTCTCCTCTGAGGATGAGGTAATCTAAGAAAACAAGGTTTTCTTTATAGCTTAAAATGTTTTGCAAATGCTTACAATACAGTATATAATAAAAAAAATGTTTTGGGGAAAATACTTTTTAAAATGTTTATCAGTTGGCCTTTAAAAAATATATAGATATTTTTTTTAATTTTGTTTTAAACTGATAATTTATTTTCATATATATATTCTATTTAAACAGATATTTCTAAACTGGTTCTGAAAAGTGTTTACTTATCTCTTATTCGCAGCATTACCTGACCAGTGGCTGGAACTTGAACAACATGCCGGTCCTCGATGCCTCGGTCCTAACTCACATTACAGCTGACATCTGTGGGATGAAGGTTCCCTGGCTGTATGTGGGGATGTGCTTCTCTTCTTTCTGTTGGCACATCGAGGACCACTGGAGCTACTCCATCAACTATCTTCACTGGTAGAGTACCCTGCATAAACTCCAGTATCAGTAATGCTAAGGAAAAAAATAACTTTTTTAATATGGTCTTTCTGTTCTGTGTGCAGGGGTGAACCAAAGACGTGGTACGGGGCTCCTGGTTATGCTGCAGAGCACCTGGAGTCGGTCATGAAGAAGTTGGCTCCTGAGCTGTTTGAGTCGCAGCCAGACCTCCTTCACCAGCTGGTGACCATCATGAATCCCAACACGCTGATGAACAACGGGGTCCCGGTAACCTGCTCGCTCTCATTTACTAATGATTACAGAAAAACAAAGCATTTCAGCAGCAATAAAATAATCCATGTTAAATTAGTCCTTTTTTTTGTTGTTGTTTGTTTTACAATTGTAGATCTATCGCACCAATCAGTGTGCTGGTGAGTTCGTCATCACCTTTCCCAGAGCTTACCACAGTGGATTCAACCAGGGCTTCAACTTCGCTGAAGCGGTCAACTTCTGCACTATGGATTGGGTAAGATACAAGAGCTTCTTGTTCAGAGTTTAGTAAATTTAACTGGTAGGTATGTTTTACAATTTAAGCACTTCGAGTAAAAATAAGACCTGTTTTTATGTTCTCTTAAATTACTTTTGGATCTGAGTGTCGCTCGTCTGTATATTTTTCTGTCAGATGCCCATCGGTCGTAGTTGTGTGGATCACTATCGGCAGCTGAGCAGATACTGTGTCTTTTCCCATGATGAGATGGTTTGTAACATGGCCCTAAAAGCAGACACGATGGACGTTGACCTGGCCTCAGCACTACTGGAGGACCTGACCACCATGATTAAAGAGGAAGAAGAACTAAGAGTAAAAATAAATAAAATGGTGAGTTTTCCAGCTTTTTTGTTTTCCTAAAGTTAAGTTGTTTAGAAATAAACATTGTTTCCTATGACAATAAGACAAATTATTCATGAAGGTGAACTATTTTCAGTGTTCTATCAAGTAACATGAATTAGAGAACAATGTTGAAGATTTAGATGTGAAACTTTAAGCCATTGTTTGCACAGATGCCACATTAGACTCCAGTGTTTCCTCTGTGGCTCTGATGACTGAATTTGTGTCTCTAGGGTGTGGTGCAGTCTCGACAAGTTGATTATGAGGTTCTCCCAGATGAGGCGCGCCAGTGCTGCAAGTGTCGGACCACCTGCTACCTGTCTGGCATCACTTGTGCATGCAGTCCTGACAAGATGGCTTGTTTGTACCACGCCCAGGACCTCTGCTCCTGTTTTCATAGCAACCTCACACTCCGGTGAGTCTCCAGTAACCACAACAACTGAACAAACTCACCTCACTTGTGAATGTTCTGGGTTTTTTATATTACATGAAGCAATCTGGCATAAACAAGACAAACATGTTTTTCTTAAATAAAATTTCATGCACTTTTGCTCTTTTACCAGTGTTGGGTAAATAACTTTAGTTTAAAAACCAACACATGACTGCATGACTTACTGTTCACTGCCTCCATTTGCTTTATCCTGCAGTTACAAATTTACTCTGGGTGAGTTGTATCCCCTGATGGAATCAGTGAAACTGCGTGCTGAGTCCTATAAAGACTGGCTTTGTGCCGTTCAGGATGTCGTGGAAAACAATGGAACCAAGAGAAAAGGTGCATGCCACTTAAGATTGACTTCCGCCTCGTTTAGTGACACAATTTGTCTCTCAGGTTTTGTGAAATGTGTTCCTAAGACTCCGTTCTGTTGTCTGATCAGGTTTGGAGGAGCTTCATGGCTTGGTGGAACAAGCAGAATCAAAGGCGTTCCCTCAGACGAGCCACCTGGATCAGCTGCGTACTCTCATCGCTGAGGCTGATAAGGTGGCTGTGATGGCGCAGCAGCTTCTAAATGGGAAGAGGCAGACGAGGTACTGAAAATACACTAAGATACACTGTTGAACTGTAATATAGGAACAATATAATTTATAAAGTTTTAATTAGTTGAGTTGAGCTGTTGTTTATATTCAATCTTCCATTATATAAATGTCAGTTATTTATCTCAGATTTAGTTTTCCTCTTATTGACTCTTTATCTATCGGTTTGAGCCTTTCTGATTGGGGTTATTTGTCTGGAAGTCCAATAAAGTGGAAGAAATTGTTGGTTTTGATTATTTGTTTAAGCTGTACTTGTGATGAACATACTTTGTTTGGTTGCCTGTTGTGTTAATAAGATTTCATTTTGCTTTAGGTATCGTTCCGGTGGAGGAAAGTCTCAAAACCAGAATGAGTTGACTGTGGAGGAGCTGAGGTCTTTTGTTGAGCAGCTGGAAAGTCTGCCATGTAACATCCGACAGGCTCCTTTACTGAAAGTAATAACCTCATTTTATTATGAGTCTTTAAATAGTTTAAGTTCTAAGCATTGTTTTTCACCTCCTCATCTTAAAACAAATTTTTTTCTCATTGTTAGTAACAAATGTGTAAATTTATTTTGTGTCTGGTCATATAATATGAACAGTTTTCCATTTTACAATTTTTGTTGTGACCTTCAGGACCTGTTGACCCGGGTGGATGACTTCCAGCAGCGCAGCGACCGTCTCCTCTCTGATGAGTCGCCCAGCCCGCAGGAGCTGCAGGACCTGCTGGATGTGAGTCTGGGGCTGGACGTAGAGCTGCCACAGCTGCCTCTGCTGAGGGAGAGACTGGAGCAGGCCCGATGGCTGGAGGCCGTCCAGCAGGCCAGCAGCAGGCCTGACAGTCTCTGTCTGGACACCATGAGGAGGCTGATAGACCAGGGTGTGGGTTTGGCCCCTCACAGTTCTGTAGAGAGGGCCATGGCTCGTCTGCAGGAGCTGCTGACTGTGTCGGAGCAGTGGGAAGAACGGGTGCTCAGTCTCATGGATGCCAGGTAAAAAAGTCATTTCCTGTAGCTTTAATTGGAGTTCTCATCCCTCTTGTCATTTGTGTAGTTTCTAGCTGTGATGTGAACTTAAAACATGTAACAAAACGCAAGATTATCTTTATATTTTCACAATAAGATTCTAGTTCAACAGTTTTTCAATCATGTTCAAACAATAAACCATTTTTAGTCATGAATACTAGCATAGCCCAAGTCTTCCAGGTCACAGGTTAACCGAGAAGACACTGAGGTTGCTATGACAACACCATTGGAATTGTGCAAATTCTACAAGTTAAAAAAGCGGATTTATAGGATTCAAGGATTTTTATTTTTTGTCATACCAACTCACATTTGCATGTTTGTGGTAAAAAATTTGGACTCATGTCCCAGTACAAGAAGCTTGCTTAATTAGTTATTTAAAAAAAGAGATTAGATGAAGTTATATAGCTTACATATTTATGAAAAAGCTCATCTTTAATCCTGAAAGAAAGTTTAACATGAATCTGTTTAGAGCAAATATATCGGCTCTGTATAATGCGTACATTTATACGCATAAACAACTTTGGTGTTTTCCCATTTGTAACAATTTTTGACTATAAAATGGTCTATTCAACCTTTTACTCAATAGTTCTATATGTCTGTCTCTAAAAACCTTTTTTAAACACATAAAGCATAGAAATATTTCTACATTGGCACCACTTATGAACTGTGACTTTTTTTTATGTTATTGGAAATTCTCTATTAAGCCTTTGTTAATTGTCTCGTTTCTTCACAGACCTTATCACAGCATTGATACTCTTGATGATGCACTGCAAGAAGTAGAAAACATCCCTGCTTATCTGCCCAACTGTCTGCAGCTGAAGGACATCATCACTAAGGCCAAGAAATGGCTTCATGAAGCAGAAATGCTTCAGGTAAAGTAGCCTTTTAGTATTTGACGTAGACAGTTGAGTTTGACCTATAAATTAAAAGCCTTACACTTGTTTGCAGCTGGGGGGCCGTATTCCTGTGCTCGACAGCCTCTCTGAGCTGGTTCTCAGAGCAGAGAGTATCCCGGTCAGACTTGAGCCTCTGAGTCGACTGGAGGCCCTCATCAGTGACGTTCAGAGCTGGAAGGAGAGCGCCGCTAAAACATTCCTTCTGAAAAACTTCCCCTTCTCTCTCCTTGAGGTGAACAGAGATTTTATTGTTTTAGGGGGACTGGGTTTAAAATCTGGAGTCTAAATGTGGTTTGAGGTATTTGATGTTGTCTCCTTCTATTTTAAGGTCCTCTGCCCAAGGTGTGACGTAGGATCCGCACATCAGAAGTGCCGATCTAAGAAAATGAAAGAAGCTCCACAGCTCAGTAAAAAAGCTTCCACAAAACTAGAGTCTGTGTGTGATGTGGAGAGAGCACTGTGTGAGAGCAAGGACTCTGCCTCGGCTGTAAGTTTAACCACATTAATCATTAATTTATTCTTTTAGCTCTCATACTGAAGCTACTGGTGCTTGGATTATTGTTAGGTACTATTACAACTTGAGGAACAAGTAGATGTTTATCTAGCATAACATGATTAGTTTATCAGTTCTATCAGATGAACTCTTGTAAAAAAAAAAAAAAAAAAAAAAACATGGTTTATAAGTAAAATGCTTAGATTAATGTCAGATTGTGTTGTTTGACCTCCCCACAGATGAGCACTCTTTCCGAAGTCCGGCAGAGGGAGATGGACATTCTATTGGCTCTCAGGGCTTCAAATGAATCCAAACTTTCACCTGCTGAAAACTCTTGTGCACTTAGCGTCTGTGTTTGCCAGAAGGCCCCTTCAGGCGCCATGGTTCAGTGCGAGCTCTGTCGAGACATTTTTCACAGCGACTGTGTCTCGTCAGCCGCAGACCTCGAGTATGGCCAAGCTTGGCTTTGCCCACTTTGCCAGCGTTCGCGGAAACCTCCTCTGGACAAGGTCCTGCCGTTGTTGGCCTCGCTGCAGAGGATCCGGGTTCGCCTTCCTGAAGGGGACGCCTTGCGCTTCCTTATTGAGAGGACGGTGCGATGGCAGCACAGAGTTCAGCAGGCCTGCGCAGATGGAACGCTAGAGAGAGTGTCGGCGATGGTATGTTAAAAGAGTTATAGTGCAAATTATTTATCACTCAAGAATATAATTCATGTTCATGTTTCAGGGGAGAGTTTGGCCCAGAATGTCTTCATATTTGACTCAGGAAATAAATGGTTCATCATTTTACACAGAGCACCAGTCAGTTCCACTCCAAGGTCAGCATTAATAAATCTGTTGTGAGCACTTCGTTTTTTTTTTTTTTTGCCCACTGTAAAACACTGACCCTATTTTTGTGGCAGGACTTGGTCCTGAGCTGGAGAAGCTCATGGTGGAGGGGTTTCTTCTGCAGGTCACGCTGCCTGAGACTGAGCAGCTGTACAGATACCTGCTGTACAAACTGGTCCCGCTGCCATCACACGGCTCCCCATACAGGAACGACACAGAATCTTCTCCAAGAGGGAGTCCCCATCCCAAGGTAAACCAACATATTGCCCCAAAATCCAATTATTTATTTGGCTCACAAAAGGTTTTGCAGGTAAAAAAAAAAAACAAAAAAAAAAAAACATGCAACCGTCAAACAAATAAAGAGGCAATATTATGTGTTTCTCAGGCATATATTTAAATTCTATACCATAATAAAGTAACTATGTCACCTTTAGTTGTTA
>JARVJO010000365.1:21172427-21199265 GCA_031762555.1 Cynodonichthys magdalenae
TATCAGTGTGTGAAGAGTTGGAGAAGAGGGTTGCATTGACAATCCAACACAATGGGCAGCACTTTGAACACATTTTATAAGTGATCAGATACTTGTAAATAACTCATAAAAGAATAAAGTTACGGTAAAACCAAGCATACCATTGTTTTTCTTGTGAAATTCTCAATAAGTCTGATGTATCACATGACCCTCTTCCCACTGAAAAAACTAAAGTTGGATCCCAAATGGCCGACTTCGAAATGGCTGCCATCACCACCCATCTTGAAAAGGTTCCCCCTCCCAAATACTAATGTGCCACAAACAGGAATTTAATGTCAACCATTCCCATTTTATTTAGGTGTATATCCATATAAATGGCCCACCCTGTAGAAAATAGTGCATAAAGAATAACTTCCTAAAGTGAAGCTTCACAACTTCCTCTGGTCATTTCTTCTACTTATGACGGCCTCAAAGCACCTCGATTTTATTTTGTGTAGTTTATTCATGTCATTTTTGAATTATTGCTAACTTATCGTTGTGCTGCCAAATGTGCTTATGAACTCTATGTCTGTGCTAATGAATGGGGTTGTGGTGACTTTATATTAAGACAAGTAGGCTATTTTTTTCCTTCTGAGATGGACGGACTGACTGAGATTGTCTGACTGATGGACTGACCGAGTCAGTCGGTCAGTCAGACCGAGATTGCCTGTCTGACGGACTGACTGACTGAGATGGACTGAGTCTGACTGACTGACTGAGATTGTCTGACTGATGGACTGACTGAGATTGTCTGACTGACTGACCGAGTCAGTCGGTCAGTCAGACCGAGTCAGTCGGTCAGTCAGACTGAGTCAGTCGGTCAGTCAGACCGAGATTGCCTGTCTGACGGACTGACTGACTGAGATGGACGGACTGAGTCTGACATAAAAATAAGCATAAAATAAGCTAAACGTAGCAGCCATAAATTGTAATTAGCACCCAAATGATGAAACTGTTGTAAAAAGTCGAAGATGTTTTGTTAGAGTGTTGCACCTCACCTCTCATAGTTCCGGATAAGACGCATCATATCTCGTAGGTCCGTCTCCAGTTTGGTGATAGCGCCCTCTACTCCAGATCGCCACTGGGTTTGCTCCAAATCCATTTTTAATTTTGGCCAGATTATTCTGACATGGGTGAGAGTAGGATTCAGAGCAGCTTGAGACTGAGAAAGGTTTAACAGATTTATTAGTGATCTGGAACCAGGAAATCCTCTGGGCTCTCGGTCTGGAACACTCTGTGGGGCGAAACATTGGTGAGTGACGGGAGCCAAAATGGTGGATTTGCAGTATGAAAAAAATGGCTACTGACCTTTCATCTGTGGATGTCTCTGAGCTGTTAGATCCACAGCTGATAATGATCCAGGAGGACGCAGATCCAGAAAAGAGAGGCGGCTGAGTGGGGAAATCCAGAAGGCGGTCCAAGGTCAGAGCCGGGAAGTCAGAGAGCCAAAAACAAATCCAAATTACAATTCAGGTCGCAGAGTCCAGAGAGCAGAAGCGGGGTCGAAAGCCAAGGATCAGAGTCAGTGTCAGAACCAGACAAGGGGCAGGCAGTAGGCGTGGGTCGAGAGACATGCAATGGGTCAGGAACGAGAGATCAGGCATGGACATGGGGAAAACACTGGACATCTACTTGGCGAACCGTTCAATAATCTGGCAAGGAGTGAGTGTGGACATGGAGCTTAAATAGGAGGTGAACAGGTGAGACAGATGAGGCTGATTGCAGTGGCAGAGAGTGCAGGGGTGTGGCATGAGCTGAAGATCAGAGTGAGGGTAACAAGCAAACTGAGAACCAGATGGAGCAGCCAAAACATGACAAAAACAGCCAAAAATTTCAGTAAAACATCTAAAAAAAACCCTTTCTTTAATTAGCATAAGGAAGCAGAAGTTTGCTGAACTTAGCAGAAGTTGTGATAGCTGCACCAAACATGTTTTTAGGTCAACAAAACTAACTTTAGCTAATAACAGCTGAACATTAGCTAAAATTTCAGCAAATAGATGAATACAGCATAAGGCTGTAAGAAGCATAAATAGCACAAAATAGCTGAAAAAAGCACAAAAAGTAAAAAAAAAGCAAAATAACTGAAAGAATCAGATCTATAGCTAAAATAGCTAAAATTGGCATAAAATAAGTTAAACGTAGCAGCCACAAGTTGTAATTAGCACCCATATTGTGAAAGTGTTGTAAAATTGGAAAATTAGCAGAAAAAAGCATAAAAGTATAAAAACTGACAATTAGTAGTAAAATAGCTAAAACACCCAAAACTTTCAGTTAAACAGCTAAAAAGTAGCTGAAAATTCTTTAATTAGCATAGGAAAGCTTAAGGAGCACAAGGTTGCAGAACTTAGCAGAAAAAGTTATAATAGCTACAAAAACTGTGTATTTAGTTTTAAAAAATGAACTTTAGCTAATAACAGCTGAAAATTAACTAAAGTTGCAGCAAATAGCTAAAAATAGCAGAAGGCACCTGTTACAAGCAGAATTAACACAAATTTGCAGAACAAAGCACAAAAAAGTAGAAAAAAGCAGAAGAGTAGCAGAAACAAGCTGAAATTTAGCTGAAATAGCAGACAAAAAGTAAAATTAGCAAAAGTCTTAGCCCAGTTCTAATGCTGTTTAAATAGAGACTAAATACATGGGCAAAACAACAGTAACAGTAAAAATGTCGTTAGTTTCCCTGTTAAACTATAAAATTAGGTCACCTTTACACAAAGTACACAATTATACTGTACTAATGCTGCGAGCCGTGCAGATGATGGTTTATTATCTATAACTCACATTTGTGGTCTGCTCTGATCACTGAAGGTCGGACAAATGAGCTGAAAGACAGACAAAATATATTAAACATTTAACCAAAATGCATTTCCAAATCAACAGACTGCAGGAAGTAATACAGTGATTTGATCTGAAATAACTCAATAACATACAAAAGTGTCAAGTCATTGTTTGTGCTATGAATTATTTGTTTGATTTCTGTATTCATCACTCAATATGAACGGGATTTTACGCTGCTTACAGCCCTCACATCCAGATGATTTATTAGCAGAGGGCAGCTAAATGTTAGCTCCAATGACCAAACAGTTACTGAATATTCTAACCTGTTAAACTACAAACTGTAATAATGAAACATGCATGTTTCTAAGACAAACTCATAAAACTCTTACTAAACTACAGTCCTTCACGTTAACTACATTAACTTGTGTAAGCTAGCTTTGGTCGGGCTGAAAGTCGATCTCAGAACACGGATCTTGATGTTGACCAATAGAAGAGAAGCTCACTCTGAATCCACGCCCAGAAACGCCGAGAAAATGCAAAGAGGAAATATTACAGGTGAAAATAAATATATGCTTGATTAAAATATGACAATAAATAAAAAAATTACATAAATACAGAATGCGAAAAAATAAACATTCAAATTAAATGTGACAGTAAATAAAAAACTTGGAATAAATTAAATAAAGTAGTTGGAAAACCTTAGTAAAAATAAATAATGAAATACAAAAATAAAATAAAAAATATGACTGGAAATAAAATGGGCAATGAAACAATTGTGATAATGTTAAATTAATACTGTTAAAAATGATAAATAATAATAAAAGTTACACTGTATAATCAAATAAATTGGTTAAGTTATTATTTTTTAATTGTTTGGTCACTAAATTTGCCACATAAATTTTTTTATTAAACCATGTATTTAGCTTTTCAATCCATTTACATATTTCTACATTTATTTCTAATTAAGACTGTTTCGGTCCTCTATAATCAAACTAAACCCAGCAAATCAAGTCAGCCTAACAGTCTGTACTCAGGGACTGAACTCATTTATAGCTAATGACGTCACGTTATTTTCCGCTTGTTGTTAGCTTGCTAGCTCAAGAAGCTAGTTGTCCAAACAGCACAGCATCTGCTGGCGTAAAACAAGTCTCTCTAATATTTAACACTTAAAGCTGGTTTATTACAGCTACTTAAGTGTCTCATTTTTCCCATCATCATGGACGAGGAGTATTACGGAGGTGCAGGCGACTGGGAAGGCCCAGACGGTAACCTGGTGAGAACAAGACTTGTTAGCATTAGCTGTTAGCATTAGTCATGGATGCATCGACTCAACAAGCTACAGATTAACTGATCACACAGCTGGTTAGTTTATTATGTACCAGTCAACCTTTGTGTTAATCGAGTCACAAAATTTCAGAAAATTATTCTTGAAACTTTGCGTAACATATACATGTTTTTGCTACATTTTGTCATACTGAAGTATTAAAAAATATATGACTATTATTAAGCATTTGTACAGCTGCAAAAACTAAGTTTAAGAAGCATTATAAGAATTTAAAATCTGCTAAAGTCACTGGTAAAATCATATTTATCAGTCTTCCTCAGAAAAATCATTGTGCTGCCACGACAGTACTTAAACATACAGACATTTATTCATTGAATCTTTCAGGAGGACAGTTATGATGATGGAGAGAATGATGGGAAAATCCAGGAGGACTGTCTGCAGAAATTCTCCAGCAGGGATTATATTATGGAGCCTGCAATATTCAACACACTCAAAAGGTAAGCTTTCATCTCAAAATACACTGTTTGTGACTGACAACGCTGTTTAAAGTTAAATAGGTGTTTAAAAGTCCTGTTTTTGCAGATATTTTCAAGCAGGTGGCTCTCCTGAACATGTCATCCAACTTCTCTCTGAAAACTACTCTGCTGTAGCTCAGACTGTTAATCTGCTGGCTGAGTGGCTCATCCAGATGGGTAAATAATGGACTATTATTATTTTGTTTTTTTATACATTTTTTCTGGTCTGTGTATTTGTAGTTTTTCTATTGTAAACATTAGGGGTGCAACAATACATGTATCTGTGTTGAATCGTTCAATACACACTATGTATCGAACAATACAGATTTTTAAAATGTATTTTATCAACTTGTCTTCTGAAGGTGCGCTATGTTGAAGGCTCAGTGGATCTGCTTTTGACTATTCCACCCAGGCTGTATTGTCAAGGGCAGATCCACTGAGAAACTTGTTTCAGCAACAGTTAATTTTAAAACTGTACTTTTGAGCTAAAACAAATGTTCATAATTAATTGAAATAAATTACAAGTTAAGAAGGGCATGGAAATTTCTCTTTTCTGAAAAAATATCAAACTGAATCGTGAATTTTCTGTATTGTTACATCCCTAATAAACATTTCACTAATCTGTGATAGTTGTGTTGTGTTTTGGTTTCAGGTGTAGAACCTGCTCAAGTCCAAGAGCGAGTAGAAAATCACCTCAAGAGTCTCCTCATAAAGCATTTTGACCCCCAGAAGGCAGACTCTATATTTACTGTTGAGGGAGAGGTGAGATTTCTGAACACGCATAACACATTTAAATAATCTCAAATATTATACATGTTGTGGGAAATAAACAGCATATGCGTTTTATGTAAATTATTCTTTTTAGACTCCTGCTTGGCTCGAACAAATGATAGCACACACAACATGGCGAGATCTATTCTATAAGCTTGCAGAAGCTCACCCCGACTGCCTGATGCTCAACTTCACTGTAAAGGTGTGGTATTATTGGTCATAGTGGTGTAAAGCCTGACTTAAATGTGTTGAAGAGTTGTGTTTCTTTCATTAGCCGTGTTTCCATCCAATTTTAATGCAAATTTTGAACAAATTTTTAAAATGTTAAAAAAAGAAAAAAATGCGAATTGGATGTATTTGGATCAAATGGCTTTGAGCGAATGAGCCAGGCTATGCGAAGTGTAATTACGTCAGATGTTGCGCATGGCTGTAATAAACAGGAAGTAAAGTTGCAAATCCATAGGGACTACACACCTCGGGACAATGGAGAAAAGTTATCAGGAATGTGTTGCTACTATCGGGAAAGTTGTAATTATTCTGTCATATCAAGTAGTACTGACAATGTTACATGCTTTCTGGAAGCGTAGAAAAAGAAATGCAATTCTTTTCACGTTATGGGAATATTCAGGAAGTCGCTGACAGCAGGAGAAGAGTCCAGCTGCAGCCGCAGCAGCGGAACAGCTGATCAACCAGGTGAGGTAAATGTTCGCTATGTCAAAACTTATTTGGCAAATGTGTTTACATCTCCCCTTTTGCGCATTAACTCTTTTTCAGAAAAATCCAAAAAACCCCTCAAGCGAGCGTATAAACATTTTTGCGAATTTTGCCATTTCCATCCAGCTTTTCTAATGCAATATTTCAAAATTTGCATAAAAAATGTTGATGTAAACACGACTATTGTCTTGAAATGAAAAATATTGTCATGTGTATGTTAGTTTTTATTAGAGCCACAAAAACGTTTCTCTCAAAATCACAAAATCATGTGATGATTCATATTTATATATATATATAAAAAAAATACACCCACCCACCCGTTTAACCTGTTGGTTGATTGACTAGTCAGACTGAAAACTCTATTTTTTTTTTCCCTTCTCATTTTTAGTGTTTATGCTTATTATGCAGCTTATTTCGGATGCGGGTTACCAAGGAGAGATCACCAGTGTCTCTACAGCGTGCCAGCAGCTGGAGGTTTTCTCCCGGGTGCTGAGGACATCTTTAGCCACGTTGCTGGACGGAGGAGAGGAAAACTTGGAGAAAAATTTGCCTGAATTTGCAGTGAGTTTAACTTGTGTTAATTTTTTTAAGCATCATATTTTTGTTTTAATCCTAGGTGCACGGATTATTAGCATCACAGTGGTTTGGATCCTTGTCATGATGGCCAAGGATATCTGGTTTTTAAGACATTTCATGATTATATATATATATATATATATTGTCTACTTTCGTTCATAACATGCAAAAGCAAATTAACAGAAAACACAAAATCAATTATTTTAATCATGTACACTGTATCCTTCTAAGTTGATGATTCTAAAACTTTGTTCATATATTGGTTCGTAGTCTCGTGGTCATTTTTGAAGACTTATTGTAATGAAAACATTTGATTGTAACTCTGGAACAATATCAAATTTGTCAAACTAAGTTAATAGTACTAGTTTCTCATGTTATTCCATCTTCTGTATTTTAGAAAATGGTGTGTCACGGTGAACACACGTACCTCTTCGCCCAGGCAATGATGTCCATCCTCTCTCAGGAGGAGCAGGGGGGGTCAGCTGTTCGTAGGATCAGCCAGGAGGTGCAGAAGTCTGCACACACAAGGTAACAGTCTTGTAATTCATCAAGACTATATTATACGGACTGGGTTAAGTTTTGGTCTTTTACTTTGGCTTCAGTTTTTGAAATAGGTGTAATTGAATGGGATTGTAGCAATGAAATGCTGCCTGGACTGTTGTTGAAAAGGACTGTGTACTTTGTGGTTTTGGTTGATGTCCCAGGGGTCATGATGCCAGTCAGATAACCCTGGCACTCGGTACGGCAGCAGCCTACCCACGAGCCTGCCAGGCACTGGGGGCCATGTTGTCTAAAGGTGCCCTGAATCCAGCTGATATCACCGTCCTCTTCAAGATGTTCAGCAGCATGGACCCTCCGCCTGTAGAGCTGGTGAGAGGAAAATGATGGCATTGCCTTTATATTCACTCCACTTTTTGAAATAGTGCTATGTTAACTGAAACACGTTTGTTTTTTTTGCTTTAGATCAGAGTGCCTGCTTTTCTGGACTTGTTTATGCAGTCACTTTTTAAGCCTGGCTCAAAAATTAATCAGGACCATAAGCACAAATATATTCACATCTTAGCCTATGCTGCCAGTGTGGTTGAGACATGGAAAAAGGTATATTATAAACAAAATTACTGTTTGCACTTTCACAATACCATTGATGTATTTTTGGTGTTGGGTGAATAGTTATTTGCAGCTGGCTGCAGCTGTCGTAGCTGTTTATTTTTTGAAATCTCTTTTTATTCCTATTCACCTCCTGTCCTTCCAACACCCTCTGTCTTTTATACCAGAATAAGAGAGTTAACATCAATAAAGACGAGCTGAAGTCAACTTCCAAGGCCATAGAGACAGTTCACAACTTGTGCTGCAATGAGAACAAAGGAGCCACAGAGCTGGTGGCTGAACTCAGCACTTTGTACCAGTGTATCAGGTGAGTCCATGACTACAGTCTCTCTAAAACATATAGTTTTGTTTATAAACTTCTTTAAAGGTACTCCACACAAAGTGTGAAATCAAACAAAAAGAAAGAGATTACCCTGAGTGCAGTTTGAATGAGTAGCTTCCCAGGTATCTTATGCATTTCTGAAATGTGAGATTCTGCCAGAAAACACATGGAAGCTTAAGTCACACAACTAACCAGCATTAGGCTGGTTATAGTCTGTGTAGGTAAACAAATGTGGCCGTTAAATTCAACATTTGACCTATTTTCAGTCACTTCTGAGGTTTTGGTAGGTAAACATACACAGTAATTGGCATCTGGTCACATTTGCTTATAAATGATTATATTTGCACAATTTTCATGACATTGCAATTAGTTCTTTTTAAATAAACAAATTTTTAGGATTGTTGTTTTATAGATATAAAAAGCATTACTACATCAAATAGATGCATATCTCCAGGAGGACGATGATGAGTAAATATTTGGACAAAGTTTTAATGCCCAGCATTCACAACATAAGTAACTAAGACTTAAATGAGTGTTTTGATTTTCTGTTTTATTTTCATTCTTATGGAAAGTTTTGATTAAAAATATTTAGCTGATGATCTGAAGACAGTTTAGTTGCAGTTAGTGAAGTTTAACTGGAAATGCATTTAATTTGTTCATTTTATTATCTGAAACAGGAAAATCTTTAGTAATTACCCATACTTGTTTTCTTTTCCTCAGTACTCCAGATGTTTTAAAGTTTGACAGAAGGACCTCTTCACTGTTCTCTGCTGACATTACTTAATGTGTGTTCAGGTTTCCAGTGGTTGCTATGGGAGTTTTAAAGTGGGTGGACTGGACCGTGTCAGAGCCGCGCTACTTCCAGCTGCAAACAGACCACACCCCCGTTCATTTAGCCTTACTGGATGAGGTATAACAGCAGCAGCAGGTGAAAGGTTAATTTACATTAAAGGTGTTGAATAAAACATTTAAACATGAAACCCTGCTCCACACAGATCTGTACGTGTCACCAGCTGCTGCACCCGCAGGTCCTGCAGCTTCTCATCAAGCTCTTTGAGACGGAGCACTCTCAGCTGGACGTCATGGAGCAGGTGGGTTTCTGCGGTGCTGTTGTGACACCGTCACACTTGAACGTTCACATCTTAGTGAGATTTTTGTCTCTCCTCTAGATGGAGCTGAAGAAGACTCTGCTGGACCGAATGGTTCATCTTCTGAGCCGTGGCTACGTCCTGCCTGTCGTCGGCTACATTCGCAAATGTCTGGAGAAACTCAACACAGATATTTCCCTCATTAGGTATTTTGTCACTGAGGTAATGCTGCTGTTGGTTATTTTGTTTATGTTTGTTTCCTGAAACATCCTTTGTTCCATCTTTAAAAATCCTGAATAAGTTAGTTTTATGACGTGTATCAAAAACATCAGAATGTTTTAAAACAAAGCTCAGAGTTTTGTTCTCTTAAAAGGTGTTGGATGTGATCGCTCCTCCCTACACGTCAGACTTTGTTCAGCTCTTCTTGCCCATCCTGGAGAATGACAGCATCGCAGGAACGATCCGCACAGAAGGAGAACACGACCCTGTAGCTGAGTTCATCGGTGAGTAAAATACCAAATATTCAGATTTACTGTTTTGATTTGATGAGTCTGTGGTTTAATTAAACATTTACAGTATATAAACAAACACAAATACTAACATTTGGTTCTTTTCAGCTCACTGCAAGTCAAACTTCATCATGATCAACTGATGTGGGAATGTTTTTGTTGAAGATTTCACAAAGAAGCAGCGCAGCAGAAACAGGATCTGTGATCTCTGTGATATTTAGGGCTTCAGTGTAATATTTAAACTGAAAACAGACATCTCAGCTGCATTTTTGGACCAAAGAGGATGTATTAAAAAAAAAAAAAAAGAGTGGTTGATAAAGAGGCAGCTGAAGATGCAGTTATTTTTCCTTTTTGTATATGTGATTTTTGTTTTCTGTATTTTATCTTGTTTATGCTTTTTAAAAAATAACAAGTGAAAGTAAGAAAAAAAGCCATTTGGTGTCTATGTTGGAGAGAACTAAATGCTAAATATATAAATTAAGAGTTATTATTTGAACCATCTGCAGCTTCACAAATCTTTAACTGTTAAGAAATAAAAGCTTATAAAATGTGAATAAAGTAGCCAAAGGAAGCTCGGCTGCATAATTTCAGTTTTCTAAATGCTAACATACAAACTCCTTGTTATAGTTTTGTGTCAGCATTAAAAACAGCTACTTCAAAGTTCTGCCACAAAATGTTTATTGGCATAGTTTGAAATCAAGAAAACCTGCAGTTTGTACATAAAAACAAAAAAGGCATTCATCTAAGTTTAACATTAAGTGCTTAGTGTAAATAAGGCACACAGTTTGGTTTTCCTCTTTAACACTGTAGTGCTAATCACTCAAACATTGTCAGTGCTGGCTTTGGCTGTCAAGGTTTCATTTACAAAAAAAATTGTCTAATTATAAAAAGCTTTTCATAGAGCAGTGGCTAACTGTCTTAAAGACAAAAGGTTTTGTGCTAACATGCATCAAATCTGTCACCAGTAAGAGCATTTAAAATCTCTGGACTGTTTAACAGCCTGCAGACCTCTTTGCATTATAGCCCCTAAAAAACAAACTTATTCCCTTTAAAACATTATAAAAAGCCCCATTTCACCGCTTGATTGGAAGACTGAACAGAACCTAATTTATGGTCTACAGGTAGTCTTTAGGGACGATGGGGTCTCCGTACATGCAGTCCTCCTCCACCGCCAGGTTGTATTTGCTGCCACTTCCTCCTTTGTAGGCGCTCGTCACGATCCTGAGCCAGCCCCTCTCACCCTGAAGAAGAGGAGGAGGGACTTAATAGTCTGTTTAATTCAACTAAGCGATTTTAAAGTTTGTCTGCAAAGAGCATTAGTTAAAATATTAAAACCATACATAGTTTATTTATAGTTATGAGCTGTTAAATTGTCAGCTTACACTGTAAAATATAAGATTTTTATAAACCTAAGAGATAAAACAGCTTAAAGGCAATTCTTTCCATTTAGTCAGTGCAGGTTATAATGTACTTTAAGATTATATCTAAAACTGAATTGTTGGCAGAGCTTAATTAAAACCCTGAAATGCCACTTTAGTCCATCTGAAATTGTTTAAACTCTTAATCGGTTTCTCCTTTTCAAATGGTTTATAGCTCAGTTTCTGCAAAAAAACTAATGAACTATTTTAGGTATTTAAAAAATGAACAGATGAGAAATGTTGATACTATAAATGTTTGCACGTCTGCCTTTTTGAACACAGACAACCAGAAATTTTGACATTTTTTAACCAATAAAGCCCCTGATTTTGTTTCTGGAGACTCACCCATGGCTCTCCCCAGGAGTTGCGGACCACCCAGTACTCAACACCGTCCTCCACCCCCCATCCAGCCACAGACACAATGTGGTTGATGAAGGCTTCCTCCTGGTATTCAGAGTACAAACCTCCTGTGTATGCATCCAGTTTGTCTGTGGCCATTATCCCACAGCTAAACAAACACAAACAAAGTGGTTTTAGATAATGATGCAGTTACTGACATAAGCTACTCAAGTGTAGAACTACACGAGAATAAAGGACTTTTGTGTACAGTTAATCTGCAGTAAAGACATTTGTTCTGCAACAATCAGGAAACAAGGAGGCCTATAGGAGGGATTTATTTCCTTTCAAAGACAAAAGTTTACATTTTGTTTATCTGCTAGGTTTCTTAAGCAACTAGTTTTGTCCTTCGCTTGTCCTGAAAGATTTAAGTGGTGCCCTGATCACTCCCAGAAAGACAGAGGATTTAACCAACAGCTTTTTGAGAATAACCTTATTAGTGCAAAAATGCAGTTTCAAGCCTGACAAACTGTTAACTTCCTTATTTGTTATTTTAGATGTCGCCCAGTGACTTCCGTCTGGCCCACCAATGAGACACATGTTGCACTGTCCAATAAACGTTTTATTATTTTACTTAAAAAAGCAGTTCTTCGATTATTTTTTGAAAATTACAAAAATGTATTAAAAAAAAGTGTGTCAGAGGCACTGATTTGCCACTAGATAGCGCCTCCAACGCAGATGCCACCTCACACACGTCTCCTCTACAAGAGAGGAAGAGGCGTTAAGCCATGGCTAAGAACTGAGGAAAGAAAACTCAACAGATACAAATCACCTGTTTCAGGTGAAATGGGAGATAAACTATTTGTTCACAGAATTTCAAGAGATGCTCTGTCATGAAGGATTTTATTGCACTGTATGTAAGTTTAATAATGGTAATTTTAACACATTTGGGTAAAGCTATGTGGTCCTCTAGTAGTGTCGACAAAATATTTCGGCCCCTTCCATCATTTAAGTTGCCCATCCCTGGTGTAGCCAATTAAATGGGAACAAATTGTACTTTTTTCTTTTTTTAAACAGACTGCAGGTAAGAAAGTATACAAATTTTCCATTTAAAAAGACACAATTACAACTTTAGGTTAAATGTATTTCTAAACAAAAATATTGGTAAAAAATTTTTTATTGAGATCATGCACATACTAAACTTTTTGACAATCCTCAACTTCAATTTAAAAAGAAAATGAGAAACAAAAAGATGATGAATTAAACATGTTTTAAAGGTCAAAAACCTGAAAGAGGAAACTTCACACTTTGAGTCTGTGTTTCCGTTCATATGATTGTGGCTCATGTTGGCTGGGTGGATCTGGGCTCTTGGTGAAGATTTATGTGTAAAATACTAAGTAATGCAGACATAATGAAGTAGAATCTGCTGTATGATTACAACTAAACTATTAATTTCATCATAAACTGTTACTAACCTGATTGGTCCGTTGGCGTAAATTTCCGCCATCATCTTTTCTCTCCCGCTGACGGCTCCATAATCTCCCACCTTCCACAGAGTGAAGTTTGTGACAATGTTGCACTGTCCAAAAGTGGTGCAGGTGCCACACTGATTGAAGGGCTTACACTCTTTAGATACACACAAGGACACACACATCAGGTTCACCTTGTGAACATATTTGCAGCTGTTATTCTGTGACTGGAGGGACACTTACTCTGGTCTATAGCCTGATAGTTGTTGCAGGTCTCATCTGGGATGCCGTGTTTGTTGGCATAATCCCAAACACCACTATGATCCCCACCGTGGCAGGTGCCAGCATCAGCACAGTCGATCACATGCTGAACGGAGAGGTAGGCTGAAGGCCACGCCCCATTGCGCTTAATGTTGATACGATCTGGGAGGAGGAAACAGTGTAAAAACAGGAAATGAAACCAACACACCTGTGCAGAAATATGCTGCAGTCTTGTGATCTAAACCACAGTGACTTGGCGCGTTTTACAAGGAAAGGAGAACAAAAAGATATGCTGAGTCATACCTGCCATGGCACTGGTGCTGCCATGAGCCCAGCAGGAGCCACAGTACTGGGGAATGTGCTGGTTGCGTGTCGTGCTGACATAGTTGGTTCCGTTGATGTTCCTCCAGTCCCACGACTTGGGCAGATCAGAAACATTTAGGTACTCGTGAGGTCGAGGAGCGGTCCTGTAAACAAACGGGTCGTTACTTGTTGTAGTTTTGCAACGAAAACACAATCAGTAATAGAGCTTAAATCTATTATTTAATGCAGATTGACTGTTGCAGTTTTAGATTTGTGGTTGAATAAAATTACAATGTTGTGCTTTCATTATTTAAAAAGGTGTAAGTTTTATCCCTCACTTATCCAACATGCAGATGTAACCATCTAATTGTGATGGCTCACTAAACACTCCTCAGATAAATACCAACTATATTCTCAGTAAAAATGTATTTAATGAAATGTGTCCTAATGTTTTCTCACCTTTCTGTTTCACTTCTTTAGTTTTAAAAATAGCTACCAAAGTTTAAGTAACAACATATTCAGTTTTGTAAAAATGCGCAAATAACTAAGCTGAGTACAACAGAGTAAACTCCAAGTTGTCTCAGTTGTCAGTAAACACACATACACATTTATATTTCCATCCTTGTTGCCTGTTTTGGCTGTTCTGCAGCTGAAAAAAAATTATATCCAAGTTCTCCAATTTTTAGACTCAAAACAACCCCAGTTTGCAGCATAAGACCTTGAACTGGGTCAGGTAGTCTCAGGGATATCTGTAAACAAATCTATCTTTCTGTTGTCTTCATATTTTAAGGTCAGGTCAGGATGTACTTTCAGTACATAATGCTTAATCCAAAAAGTTTTTAAAGATTATGTTATGATGATAAAGAGTTAGTATTTAATTAACCGGTGCATTTTTTGCCATACCAGAAACCATCCTAAAATGTAAAAAAAACACACACCAGGCAAATACATCTTCCTAGCAAATTAGTGTCATTTTTGCTAATGCAAATTTTGATGAATTGTTCAACAACCTTGAGTAGTTCACTGTCTGGTACAGTTGTGTTCATAATAATTATTATCAAATTAATAAAAAAGTTCTGTATTCTTTTTAACTACTAAATTTTAGAGAACCTAATCAAGTGTGTTAGCATGAAAAAATCATTGACTTTCATATTTCATTTAGCTTGTAGTATTTCAGTTTTTTAGTTTATTTTTGTCATAATGTTATTTTTTTTAAGCTACAGGGAGAAAGTTAAAAGCATATGTTGGTGTTTGTTCTACAGCACTTAGTCAACTGATTAATCATAAACGTATGTACATTTAAAAGAAATAAACCCTAACTATTCTATAAAACAGAAACCTATCAATAACAGGGGTAATTATCCTGTATTGCACATAAACCAGCTGCTACTACACCAACACAACAAAGAAGTCATAAAGGGTAAGTTTTGTATAAAAATACTTGTGAAAGGTAACTAATATTTTTGTTTTCTTTTTGGTTGGTGTTCTCCAAATTGTTCACTGAGTCAGACATCTCTCGATCAGCAGCATTTACAGTCAGACCTTCCTGTTATCAAAAATCAGTCTGCTGCAGGAAACTTCCTCAGTTTATAATTAACCCAGACCTTGTGATTTTTTTTTTTTCATTTATTTAATGCTGACACTCTTTAAAAAAATGCTGTTATGTCTATTTGTTTAAACCTCACTAGTAAAAAATAAAATAAAAACAGAATGAACCTAATATTTGTTCATGTTACCAATTTTATGAGTTAGAAGCATTACTTTACAAAATTGTACTTTTTAATAAAACAATTAGCATTAGCTAAAACATTTGCCGCTTTGAAAACTTCCAGCTAACTAAAGCGAACAGCAAGCTAGTTAGCTGAAAGTAAACAATTTAATACTAAAAACTTTACTTTATAACCTTTAAGCAAGTCTTAGTTTTCTGTTCCGACCAGACTTACCTCAGACCGAAGTGGTTATTCCTCGGTATATGAACATAACACGGCTGCTTCTGGTTGAAAAACACGCCGGCAGACACTCCGGACAACACGACCGACACCAGGACAACAACTGCGGCGGAGCGAGCCATCACTGACCGGACTGGAAGTTCCTGTCAGAGTGAAGAGGACCAACCGACGGAGAGAAGCTTCCTGCGGCAGAAACCAGCTGAAAACGCCGGTGGTTGTTGGTTAAAGATGGTGATCTCCTTTTTTATGTCAGTTCAAACTGTAGTCACATGACCGCCTCACGTGCTTTAGTATGAAATCACGAGACACCAACGCAAAAGATTAGATAAACAAAAACAAGAAAACGCGATATTAAGTGTAAAACAAACATTGATTAAAATGTAATGTAAAATTATTAACTTTTTTGCTTCTCATTAACGTTCTGTAGGCCTAAAATTTTTTATTTGGACTTTGGCTGCAATTTAGTCTTTTTGTCCAGTTTTTAAACCTGATACATATGATTTACCATTTATTAATGACTTACTATTTCCTAACAATGACTAAGTACTTCCTAACTATAACTTAGTATCTCATAACAATGACTTACTATCTCAATTATGACTTAGTAGTGTATTTTAATTAGGACATGAGCTCAAAACTTTAGTATATCTATTGTAAAGGCTCTTTAGATGAGCCTACGGTTTTGAGTTAAGCCCTAAAGTTTGTAACAGTAAGAAAAACACATTAAATTCATATACTAGACTATTTTTATTTCTGTAGCATTAAACTGCGTCTCAAATGAAATGTCTCACATGGAAACAAATGGCACTGCCTTTATTGAAGGATGTGATTGTCAGTGTGGAAAAAAAAACAACAAAATATTGTTTCATTAGGAACATGACTAACACTTTAACTTACAGCTAACAGAACATTTATTTGACGCTGAAAAAGTTAGAACTCTCAGCTTGGTGCAAAGATCACAAAGTCCAACCGTATAGAGCACAAAGTGGTTATCAACCACTAATCTGTCATGACACGCACAGCAAATGCCTTGACTTGCCTGTACACATAAAAAAAAGTCCTGCTAATGAGGTGGTTCGTTGAAATGCAAAGGCTGCAAGGTACATTAAGCTTTCATTACTGTAAAGTTTTAAAAAAATTACAAAACATAAAAATCACAGCTGAAAACCTGAATGAAACATCAATAAGACCAAACACCTCCTTATCTTAGACTAAAAGTGTAATAATTAATTTTTTAACAAGAAAAAGTTAGAAGCTACGGAGGTGGAGTGAGAGTCGGTGTTTGATCACCTTCATTTACATAAAATCTGATTTCTAAAAATCACATTTTACCAAACGCAGTTTAAAATCTCATTACTCTAACGGGATAAGCTTTAATAGTAAGGGAGCGTGGTGGTTGAGGGAACCGTTCTGAGCTCTACACCAGTCTTCGTCTTTTGCAGTCACGCTCCATTTGGTCCTCGGCCTGATTGGTTGATGCACCCAGAGGAGACACCTGGTTCAGCAAGGAGTCATCTGAGGCCTGGCCAAACAGGGCCATGAGCAAGGCAACACCAAATCCTGTGGCACGCTCCCCCTGGAAAAACCAAACAAATACAGATATTAAAAAGAATTAACTTAAATAGTTGTTTTAATGGAATTATGATTAAACATGGTGTTTACTCAACGACACTACAACAAATCCTTTTCTGGGACGACATATTGAGACAAAAGAGACACTAGAATACAACAAAGGTGAATGTGAACCATTTTCTTTATGAGCCAAATCATAAGATCAGCGGAGGGCCAGACAACCACCTGAGGGAAAGTAATATCGCACAACTGTGGTCAGCTGATCAATAAGATTTGTGTGCTTGTTCACATTCACATAAAATTTTAAAATATGACCTCCACTAGAAAAAAAGTGAACAGTCTATGGCCCTCCTCCCTACTCAGTCATCCTTGATAAATCTACAAAGTTAAAAAAAAAAAAGACGAAGCAACAGGAATTCTGTTTTGTAGCTGAAGATGTGCGTAGTTCTGAGCTTTAAGCTGTAACTTTTACCAACACATATGAGGCCCCCGCTCACCTGGGTTGTACCCATCCCCATTTACCATACCATACCAACACATAATTTATCATAAAAATCACGTTAACTTCTGATTTACGACGACAGTCCTGTTCTGCTTTTTCCACTCAGCTGGGAAATCACTTGTCAAACCAGTCTGAGCACCAAAGACTTTTGGATAGTAAAAGTACCGTTTGAACGCAGCTACTGTATTAGTTTACAAACTGTCCAAGTAAATACACATTTTTTATAAAAGGGCCTCACATAACAGTTGAATAATGTATTTACATTAAGAAACAAAACTTCTGGATGCATGATTTTAAACATAAAGGTCTTGAGAAGTCAAAAGCACTTTAAAATCACAGGATATTTTAGGATTTCATTTATCATGTTTCAGTACTCACTGCATGAACTGGAGAGGCGATGTCTACATGGACCCAAACGCCAGGCCAATCAAAGCCCAGGTGGGAACCAATAAAGAGGCCTGCACAGGAGCTCTGAGCATTCTCCCGGTCCTGTAAAGATACAGCAGAGATGGTAAACATCAGTGAATATTCTAAAGTTACACCCACCTAAATAATCCATGTGTAATAGCTTATAATTAAGTAACAAAGTACACAGTATTAAGTAAAATAAAATATATCACAAGTGTTTTACAGGAAACACTTCAGTTATTAACATAAAGCTCCACTTTTCAATGAACAAAGTTCAAAATCAAAAAGTATTCTAAGTATAACAGCTGTAATAAATTTTTCCCCAGATCAGCGTGACAAAAGCAGTTATAACTCTGTCATTTTTACAGATTGAGCTTAGTCTGGTCTGGTAGTAGCCGAGAGTCATCCTGACCATGTATCCAAACTGCTAACATCTGTCATGGACAGAAATGTTTCTCCTCTCCTGAGTTTAAATTCTTATATGTTTCATGTTTGCCTTTGATGTATCTGGAGTTCGTCACTTACAGCCACAGAGTTCTTCATGTCCGCCATGGCGGAGGTGAACTCGCTGAAGTGCAGCTCGGGACAGTAAACCAGAGGGTGAGCGAGGTCACCGCTGCTGCGACCTGCACGCACACAAGCCACCTCCCACTGCTCACTGTTGGTCATCACGGCAGCGTGGTACTTCCCTGTGGAGATCCCCTGAATGACAAAAAAAACAAAAAAACAATGAGATGTAAAAGACAATACCTTCCTTAAAAACTATTTCCCTGTTAGACTGGTCTCTTCAGGGAATGTTAGAGTAAAAAAGGTTGCACCAGCTGATTTGTGATGCAAATGGTTTCATAGCACCCACCTGTGCCCCTGTCAGTGTTGCCATATCCAAAATAATATCAGCAGACAAGTCTTTGGAGGCGTACACCACTCCATCAGCCAGCACCAGCCTGCCCTCTGCATCAGTGTTATTGATTTCCACTGTCCTTCAAAGCAAAACAAACATTTTAAAAGACTTAAGCCTGGTTTTTTACTTCAAGTCGCACGTCTTTTCCCCCTGCTGAGTGACAAAAATTGCGCAGCTTCCGTCTGCTATCCCCCGGTGACAGCTGTCCTATACATTGCCCCCAGTCAGAACTGCGAGACGCAGACATTGCAGCTCAAAGCGTGCGATTGGTCTGAACTTCATGGGTGTGTTTGTTTGTGAGGAGCACCGCAGCAGGTCAGTCCTCAGCTGTGGCTGCGCCGAGGAGTTGGACCAGAACAGCTCTTCCTTCCTTAAAATTATATTTTTTTTCTGAAGCCAGTTTTAAAAAGAGCTCGAAGAGCAGCTGGTTTGATCCAGGTCCCAAGGATGAACGTGATGAACGTCACGTGTTTTTTTCCATCATTAACAAAAAAAAAAGGCTCTACTTCAATCAACTGAACACTGATGTTGAGTGGAAAAACACTATCTGGCCATTGTTTTTGTAGTTTACATATTTTATATGAGCTGTGGGAGGGCAGAGAGAGGATTTTTGATAATTTCTGGCCCACCGAGTCTTCAGCCCATTTATACTCTGTTAGGAAAAGACGCGCTGAAATTGCGCAATCAGCAACCCGCTGTCTCACGTCTTATTGAAGTATAATCCAGCCTTAATACGAATCTGCCAGGCTTGTAAACCAATATTAGATGTATCTTGAGGGCAATCAAACAGACAAAACAAAAATCAAAGACAAGTTACAACAGGATATATGATACCGAAAAAAAACCTCACTTTCCAGAATAGAGTGTGTGGATGTCATCAGGTCGGGTGGCAGTGGGTCCCACCGAGTTCTCAGCGAGACAAAACACGGCATGAAGGTTATCCTTAAAACCCTGACAAAGGAGAGAGTTTAAACAAAGAAAATAAATGACAACTTATTTGGAAAAATTAAAAAAGTTCACCTCACCTGTTTGATAGTGGCCTTGAAAGCTCCTAAAACGGAAGCAGCTCCTCCACAGTCCCTCTTCATGCCAGGCATAGTGGTCTATCAAAAAGAGGAATCATTTGTTTAAAGTCTAAAATATTAAATAAAAAACAGAAAAAACTAGAAGATCAGAAATTATCAGATGACTTAAGACAAAAGTTGTTTTTAAACATATTTAAAGCCAGCCTCCTAAAACATAAAGGTTTTCTTAAAACTGAACTAATTTTTCTCTAACAAACAAACAAAAAAATATTAATGACAGACAATCAAACTTGATCAGCACACAATGTCTTACACCCAACTTTGATTGACAACAATTATCATTGTGTGGGGTCTAGTCTACCTTTCCCTTGATGCTGAGCCCTCCGGTGTCGTACACGATGCCTTTGCCCACCCAAGCGATGGTTTGTGTTGCCCCTTCGGGCATGTGGCTCAAAACTGCTAAAGCAGGAGGATGTTCTGCTGCCTTTCCAACACCATAAATACCTGAGAGGGTTGATAAGAGAGACAAAAAAATACCTCTAATACAAATAATCAGCCTGAGGATCTGGCAAACCAGAAAGCTCAATATCAGGGTTAAGATTTTGTTTGAAATATCAGAGTGTATTTCAATAAAGACATTTTCACAGCTAAACAGTAGTTAAAAAACAGCCATTTTTTAAATATAGTTTTACTTTAATTAATTCAATATCAAATTTTAATGGACTCTTTGAAGTCCTTTTCCACACAGTCCCCCTGAATAAAATGTCCAGAAAAATCTGTGGCTGTGTCTCAATTCATGGTCTGCATCCTCATGAGTGCGCATTTGTTGGCTGCATACATCACTGCCCCGCACTGAGTGCTGTCCCAATTTGAAGGTAGTAGAAGGTGGTAGAGCGTGGTCATGCAAACATACATCAAGCGAAGGCCAGACCGTCTCATTTCACAGCAACTTTATGCAGCCTACCAGGACTGGGAAAGATGCGGCCCACATGGTCCAGGTGGGCCATGTACTCATGAGGATGCAGCCCCATGAATTGAGACACAGCCAGAAGATTGCACCCCATGTGAACAGAGCAACAAACCGTAAAACAAATTTACTGCAGGTGATGCTTCAATCACAACAGCCTCAACCTGGGCAGTCTGCAGCTTTGTATTGTCACACAGTTTAGGTGTCAGATTCAGACTCAATCTGATAAACATTAGAAGCTATTTCATCTTAAATGACTCATGTCAAAAACAAATAGCTTTGAACTTCTGTAGTCAAACCAGCTTATATTGGCTTTCCTGCATCATTCAACAAATTTCACAGCCAATAGATTATGACTGAAAAAAATGGAATAAGTCATGTGCCTTTTGAAAATAATTAAGTGATAAAGCTCTGTGATGTTTGCCAACAAATGTCTTAGAGCAGTGACAATACGTTGAATGTGCCTTTTAATTTGAGGCTTTTTTTAATTCATACAATCTTTTCCTCAGTCATCTGATTACAACACAGAACGTAACCAAGCTGCAGAAACTTTAGAGAAATGAAGAGCCATGCAAAGATCTAGTACCTCCAAAACCTTTTTGTTTCAGCTCCTCTCCACGAATGATGACTGGAGTGATTCCAAGTTCAGCACCGACAGCTTTTATTTCCTGAAACGGAAATGAATATTTGTAAAGGAAAGCTTAAGTAAAACGTAATAAAACTTGAGACAGTATAATTGAACCTTTTCTTTAAATTCAGATAAATACTCACATCCAAGAAGAGGTCCGTGTTCATCTCATTGCATGGAGTGTCCACAATGCGAGCTGCCAGCCGCACACCATCAGAAGCGTTGGAGAGACACTAAACATAAGAAAAGTTTTCAGGCAGAAGTAGACTGTAGTGGAGGTGACAACGTGCTAATCTTGGCAGAAAGTCAACATAAAAAGAAAAGGACTACAAGGTTAAACTTCACAAAGTGGTACCTCAAGTTCTGCAGCATGCAGAGGACTGCTGTCAGGACCAACAATTATAAACTCCACTGTCACACGCTTCTTCTCAGTCCTGCGAATCGACGCAGAGCGGCGGGAGAAGATGGGAAAGGCCCTGGCGATGGCACAAGAGGATGCGAACACATCTGAACGCTCGCACACCATCTGGAGAAGAAAGAAAATGTTTTTACTCACCTAATGAACAAGACTCAACTACCAAAAAGAGTCAGAAAAAACATCCCTGTTTAACAGAAGAGCTTTTTTTCTGTAGCTAAAAATGCTTGTAGTCTTTTCCAGAAAGAGAGGGGGAAAAAAAAAGAGTAAGTGCAATTTCTAAAATAAAATTCTGAAGAAGATACTGACCACAATGCTGCGGTTGTTCCCTCCAGAGAGGCAGGAACGGATCAGACGAGACACAAAATGGGCAGAGGAAGGACTGTTGTGCCTGCTGACTCGTGAAGGGAGAGCAGCCACCACAGCCTGGTTCAGGTAAAGGGGGCAGCTATCCGTGGGGTTTGGGTTCAAAGAACTTAGAGCCGCCTGCCAGATCTGAAGAAAAGATACAAAACCCCTACTGAATTTTCTTATTTTCTGTAAAATTATAAGTTTGTAACACTTTATTAAATAGGCTAGTAGATCACTCCTGTTATCCATTAAATTGAAAACTGCTTAAAAGTAATCAAGAGCCCTCTGCCTGTCAAGTCATTTGTATTTTTACATTGGGTTTATGATTTTACTTATATGATTTTTAAGACTAGGTTTATGATTTTTTATTACATTGTCTATGCACAGTTTTCTGAAGTTGGATAAGATTTGAGATTGACACAGATATTAAACGTGATGTTCTTAAAGTGCAATGACAAGAAAACTGAAAACAGTATGAGCTGTTCACGAGTTGTCTGGGTCTCTGCAAGAAGGTAACCAGCAAATATGAAAGGAGTTTGTTTTAAAACAAACACAATGTTTAACTTTCCTCCCACAGTGTCGAAAGGCCCTGCAAAAGCTTCTTTAATAATGAAGCTCTCCCTGACCTTGACCGCTCAGTCTCTTAAGTCTTTTTGGATGCCTGCCAGACTTGCACAACCATCACAGTTTGTAATTCCTAAAGTGTACCTTTTACAACTGGACAATATATTATTTCAGAGCAGACATCAGTGTTGCAAGAAACTAATTGAACATAGATTTACCAGCGATTAGCTTTCTGTGGCCGTCAGAGTAAATTACAATCTTCTCTACACCTAATGTGATTTCAGTGCAGTTATACCCGTTGTATTGATCATCTGATTCTGAATGTACTCAGTAAAAATCAAATGTCTAGTTATAAAGTTCAGGGGAGACTGTTTAACGCCCAAACAACAGCGTTCAGAGTAACTGCGGGGTCATTCCTGGATTTTGATTGTATCACAATTTTAATTTACATCAAATGGTCCTGTGTATTAATGTGATTTTGTCTGGGTCTGATCACAGGACTTTTAAAAAATAATTATTGCATTCAGATCGAGTGGATATTACACTCTCACTTACAGTTTTCAAACCCAGAATTAATCTTAACCTCAACACTGACCCAGTGTTTAGAAAATCAATTATTAGCTAAACAATAAATAAAAAAAAACATTACCGGACATCTCTTAAGCTAAACAACTAACTAAACTAACAAAGACAGATGCCAGTTTTAACTCTTTGGAGTTACTTTCTTTGGTAAAGTTAGAATCAAAATGATTCGGATTTTCCGCAAATGTCTCCATAAGCTGCGCTAGCTTGTACTGCCATTTGGTTAGCGTGTGACGCTCGTTATCACTCAGTTTTAACGATTGTCGTTGTAATTTACCTCTTTGTTAACGACCGGCTGCAGTTTTCCTTTGATTTGACTCCAGTTTAATTGTTGGAGGTTCGTCTGCTGCCCCAGAATCAGGACTGGGCGACTCTGTGGCTCCGAGTCACCGGCAGACGACTTGAACTCCAGCACCACGTTCGCCATTTCTGTGACTCGCGACTTTTGAGTCAGTTCTTCTTCTTGGACGATTTTTGTGGTTGTTAGGCAATAACTGTTTCGTACAGTACCGCCACCTAATGGTATGGTCTGTGTATATATCTCATCTTTATAAAGCCTTTATACACATATATCATACACAGTATCTATTCATACGTTTTGAGGACAAGTTTAAATTTAGTATATTTATAATGTAATATGTGAAGTTACTGTTTTATTTGTGTTACTATTTAATCACAAACTGTACTTTATACATACTTATATGTTTTGTTTAGTTTGATTTACTGTTTTCTCCCATGTGCCTCTGGACTTGAGTTTGTACACTTTCCTCTTTAGTTTCTTATTTTCTCCAAGGTCACTTCACCTCTAATTCACGTCTCCAATTGTCCCTGCTGGAACCCAAAACTGACTGCTTCACCTGCAGGAAAAGACTGAGTTATGCAGGGAAGGATTCATCTTCCAGAGTCCAGCTGGTACCTGTTGGTCTACATAAGAATACATTAACCCTATCCAGGGTGCGTTTGAAAAGTTAAATCTACAGTTCAAATTTCCATCAGAAACATACAAAAATGATAATATGGAAACGAACATGATGTATGTCATCTACACAGCAGATGAAGGACATGTAATCAGTGTGATTTGTGCAAATGCTCCTTTTGACATCATCAAAGGGATTTCAAACCTGACAACTCTTCCCATTTTCCCCAGCAGTACCCTAGAAAGAAGAATAAGATGATTACTATGTTTTTGCTGCTCCTAAGGCACACACAACTTGCTCTCCCAGACACACATTTTTACTTACCTCACACATTGGTGTACTGGGTGTAGTCTTCTGGATCTCCTTTACTGTTGCTGCAGCAGCTGGGGTCCTTGGCATATGCTCTTTGTTATATCTTGTACCACAAGCACCTCTCCCAGCTCCTTTAGGAATATGTGCCTCTTGAACAGCTTTGACACATTCCAAGATTTCCATCCAAACAACAAAGGCTTTGTTTGCTGATACATCCATTGTGTTGTCAAAGATGACCAGTGGCCAGCGCACAGTCTGACCCTGTGACCTAGTCCAAGTATCCACCCATCTAAGTTCCATCACCTCCAGGACTGTCATCTTTTATTTACTGCAGCTCACTTTCTGAAGCTATGACTATGGGGTGCCAAATGTTAAATTTAAACAAAAATATAATCAGCACACTTTCTTCACATTTAGTGCTAAATGCTAAATATATATATTATATCTATATCTAAATATTATATCTATATATATGCTGCATATATACATATGGGGCAGAGTGGTTGGGGAGTCGTCCTGGAACCGGAAGGTCGCCGGTTCGATCCCCCGTTCCAGCTGTCTCAGTTTTTGTGCCCTTGGGCAAGACACTTCTCCCCTGATGCCTCTGATGTGTGTCCCATCAGTGTATGAATGTGAGTGGCACTATCACTATCATGGCATATCATTTCAGTTTAAAACCAGGGTAAACAAACAGAGGGAGTTTCTGCTGACCAGCGTGTTGGAGGAAAAAGAAAAAATAAGACTGCTGCTTTGCCTTATTTGTTTAAAGTTTTTGAAAATGCATTGCCCCTTTTTTTATATAAAACAATACCTAAAATGCTCTAAACATATTTGAGTCAGTTAAAGTTTGTGCAGAATAATGAAATTACATCAAGAATTCAAGGATGTTTTTTGTCATTCCAAATGAGTATTAGGAGGAATGAAAGATAGATGAGGCCCCTGTTGTCAGGACAAAAATACAATAAGCAATAAGAAGTTAAAATGAAAAACAAAAGAAAAAATATACATAGTGTTTCACACATGTATTGCAACATAAAACATACACATTCAGACATAATAGAGTGATCGTTTCTAAAAAAGTAATTTACATTAATTGCGATTAATCAAAAAATATCTTGAGATTAATTGCAATTAAAATGTTTAAAATAATTATGGCTGCTCTGTGAGGAAGGTGTTTATGGCAGGCCGTTTCAACATTTATTCATGTGCGCTCCTCTGTTTTTCCATTTGTAGATCAAAAAAACTGGATTCTTCCTGGTCAAAATAACATTCCTATTAGTCAGAACTGTAATTATAGATTTCCACAATTACATTTTTTCTAGCAGAAACTGATTTTCAGGATGTCAAAAACATAAAATTATACTATTAAGAATTAAGTTTCAGATATCTATAAATCTTAAATTATAAAGTCACCGTTTTAACATTTAATAGCTTAACTGAATATCTATTTCAGATATCTCAAATACATTTCTTCCTAGTTAAAATTAACATTTCAGAAGACATTTAAAACATTCTTTTTATCTAAAATGTTAATTTTAGATAGGATGAATATGATTTTACTAGTACTAATGACGTCACGTTCCCCATTCATGTGTATTGGGCTTTTACTTCCAGACATCTAAAATAACAAGAATGTTGTTTTAGTTGTCTGGAATGTTCATTTTGACTATGAAAAAATGTTTTTGAGATATCTGAAATAGATATTTCAGTCAAGCTATTCAATGTTAATAAGGCCTGCCTCGCTAGTTCAGAAAAAATAAAAATAAATAGTTCAGATAAGAATTTGGGTTTTGGCATGTAGGGATCACCGCTATGTGTTCAAGTGTTTGTGTTAGAGTTTCACTGATTTCTGACAGAAGCTTTTTTTATGATGCATTCAAGTGTTTCACCTAAGTGACAGTGACTTTACCATATGTATCTGCAGTGTGTAATGTTTTTAGGACTCCCTTGCAGAAAATATTTATGTTCTCCCACCACCCCTGTTGAGTGTCCACTAAATGAGGGAGAGGGTATCCCACGAGAATAAAAAAAGTTTCCTGTCAAAAGTTGTAAGAACACACCATTCTCGCAGTTTACTAGTGAGGTAAAAAGAATAGGGAGAAAGTGTGTATCTGTGTGTGTGTACTTGTTTCTACTACAGAATGAGGACCATTTGTGCCATAGTTAATATCAAAGCGAGGTCTTTGATGTAAAGTGAGGACCTCCTCGCGCTGAGGCTGCACTGCGTAGAGGCGCGTCCCCCTGGTGGTGGATCGGGGATCCCTGTTCCTTGTGTATA
>JARVJO010000365.1:21199365-21218082 GCA_031762555.1 Cynodonichthys magdalenae
CTGTGCATATGTGATTATTTAGCATTGTTTGAACAAACATACGTTTAAGCTGCTTCTTAATATCCTTACCTCAGTATCAAAACGAGGATCCTGATAGGCGTCACTGATGTTCACTGGCAGGCCTGTTGATGCGACCAGCTCTGCAATGCTGTTGTTTATCAACCAATCAGAACAGGACAGGGACAACGCGCATGCGTAGTGTGCGTTGAAGCCCCTCAGCACTACACACGACTTTGACAGGCTGTAGCTTAAACTGTTTCACCTATCTTTATGTAACAAATGGTGTCAATTTAAAAGCAGCTTCAATATTCATCACACAAACTGTTATTCAGACCTCCCAAAAAGTTGACACAGGTAAGAGCCTTTGCTTATTTAGGTCATGGGTAGCATTAGCATTGCTAACGAGATAGGAAGCTGTGCTAGCTTGTCTTGATAGTTTGTGGCTCCATGCATAAGTGTGTAGTGGGACTCTGTTATTACACCATGATGGCTTTTTTATGGAGTTTACAGCCTTTACAATATTGAGAATTGCTTTGTTCGAAAGCCGGATTTCTTATCTGACATTTCCAGTGATATTTTAGGACATCTAAACAGTACTACCTACTGTCATTTTTACATTCTGCTTGGAATTTCCTTTAAGGTACTCTGACACTGGTTTAGCATGAAAAATAATGATAAAGAATTTATTGCTGACAACACTTCATTTTTATATTATTTGGTAAAATGCGTTTTTGAACAACTTAATTAAAATGGTTACATTTTCTGAAATTCTGCATAATATCCCTAAACAAACCTGAGAAACGGACGGGATGTAAAAAAATAAAGCTGTTTTGAACATCCATCCATTTGAACCTTTGAAATACATAATATCGTGCTAGAAACGTCCCACTAGTCAGATTTTGTTTATACTCAACACTTCAAAGATTAAACTGTAACTTAAATTATTTTTCTTTCAAGTTGTCAAAAAATCGAAATATTGATTTATAAAATTGATTCAGATCTCTTAAGAATGTAAGGGAATCTTAAAATGTGATGCTACAGGAATATAAATAGTTGTCTGTTGTTGACACTAAAGCTGTTAAAAAATGCATGCTGTGATATTCTTGTCTCTAACATTTTTATTATTTTACTGCAATAAAGCAATTTGAGTGGAATTTGAAAATAGATGGTTTATTTCCCTATGTTCCTGTAAAGTTGTTCATACCCAAATCAGTATCCCCACCACCATTTTCCCTTTCTTCTTCTTCAACCTTTTGTTTGACCATCAACTAGGTTGAACAATAGATTTGATCAGGGAGATAATTATACAGAAGCTGTTATGTTTGGTGGTTCAGAAGAATTTTCTACTTGATTTGAAAATAACAAGATTTATTTTGGGTTATAGTAAGTTTTTTTGTCATAACTACTCAGGAGAAAATATTGCCTTTTGTCATGTTAGAATTAGACAACATTTCAAATCTATATTTTGTTTTTTGTTTAATGCTTTTACTTATTTCTGTTCCCATTTATAAGAGTCCCAGTTTGAGGGGTGGGACATCGCATACAGTTTGTCAGTTTGGGAGGTGGCATAGATGTAAGTGATACTGTGAAACCTGCTTTGTGCAGATTATGTCTTATTCATGTATACTGAGGCTTTTTGGGAAGTTGGATGAATGGATGACTAAGAGATCTAATGTCCTAATAGGCCAATCACATTACAGTGTGAGCTTAGTAAATCCAAGTTTACAATATTTAGTATAGTCAAAATGAAACTTTTTTTATTGATGCAAGCTCATCTTTCTTGGTGTACGATTGTTAAACTAGAAGGTCACATGGAGAGCATGTCTTCTGCCAAGGACATCCTGTTCTGCAACTTTAAAGAAAGGGGATTTATACCAGCATTTAGAGTATTTGTAACTTCTCATTTACTCTTAAATATTTTAGAGTTTGGTATTGCAGTTTCCCTTTAACATTGCATTCATCTAAGCAGACAAGGAAACTAAAACCCTGATTACATCCTTCTGCCTTGTATGGAAGAGCTTGTTTACAGTTTTTTAGGCTCAGTTATGGTCAGTCTTTAGCTAATAGGAGGCTTTATTGAACTTGTTTTAAACTTCCACTTACATGCTGCTTTTTAAAGAATTTGACAAGATGGTTGTTGACACACTGGTAAGGTAACACTATCCATGACTGTAATCCAGGTCACGCTGGACCAGGAACAATGCATATCAGCTTGTGAGACATGAAAAGATAACAAAAAATGGTAGACTAAATAAAGCTGTTTTTGATCCAGGTGTCTTCCAGTCAGGCTGATGGGAATCTTTTAGGGGTACTAAGCAAATTTTACTTATAAGAAAGAACTTTACGTGTAAGAAGACCAATTTGAGAATTCATAGTGCAAGACAAAGTGACAAGTGTCTCTATACTAAAACTGTAAGTATGAATACCAAATGTGAACAGGAACGACTTGATATATTGGTGTGGGCTGGAAAGGAAAATACAGTAAGCTGCACAGCTTCAGTGTGGTGTCAGGGCAAAGACAGCCTCCTATCAGCAGCATTGATTTATTTCTCAAACAGATGCTCGTCATGCAAATGGACTTTAGGTGCTAGCAGGGCAAGATTAAACATCTCTTTAATGTTGAACTTTGTTCTGAGGCAGAAGCCGAACAAATTGTTGGAAGGACAGCATTTTAAAGAAGCAGCTTTTTACCTTCATGGTGACGTGTTGGGAGCATGAAGAGGGGGGTGGTCTCTGGGTTACAATGTCAGTAGAATATAAAGTAAAAGGTTAGAATTACTTTAGAATCATTGTTATTTACAGTGATGCTGTTGCACAGGAATACCACACTGTGGCAGAATACTTGATTTTTTTTTCTGTCTTTCCTCTGTGTTTAGTAACAGTGTCTGATGACTGTGGTCACATGACATGGGAGCACATGAAAAATAGTTTGGTGTAACTAATCCGTAAAGAATTTAAATGTACCGTGGCCCTGTAATTACTAAGTGTCATTCTAATGGATTTTTCACACATACCTACACATATTCTGTTTTGTTTCTTAGTGTCACCATTAGAGTTTTTTCAGCCTTAATCATGAGTAATGACTTATTTAATCACACAAAAAGGTGCAAATAATATAATCAAACATTTGGAATATATTTAAACTTAGCGCTTCCTTTTTTATAGTAGTGGAAAAGTTGTTCCACTTGAAATGGATTGTTCACATCTTTTCAAGTGAGGTTCTGTGGAAAACTGTTGCAAATAGCTTTTTAGATGAGCCCAGATTGTAGTAAAAAAATTATCATCTAAATTGACTATCTAATGGCTCGTCTGAGCTATTGGCTTGTCAGTTTGGTGTTTACAGGTAAGATATTAATTGTTTATAACCTCTCTACAGAACCACATTTCAAAAGACACAAATGACCACTTTTAAGGGAACATATGCAAAATCCACTTTTTTAGCAGTTAAATTCTTTTTGTTGTGTATTTGTATCTTTATATTCTGTTTGGGTCATACTTTTCAACCTGTTCAGTTTTAATCTATTTCCTTTGATGTTTTCTGAACTATACGTCACAGTATTTGCAACAGAACTGCTAAATAAGGTCTGAACTTATCCACTGCAAGCTTCACTCTCCTCTGGCTCTGGGTCAGACTCTGGTTCCAACATGTAAGGCTGGATGGACAAGTCTTCTGTTGACATCTTTTAATTCATTTGTAAATAAAATATTTCTGCACAGCTAGATAACCATAAACCCCTCTATCAGGCTAGAATGGACCGGTCTGGAAGCTGGAGGGGGGCGGGGTGTGAAACAACTTTAATTAAGAGACAGACTCAAAACAAGTTGATCTGAGCCACATCTCAGAAAAGGGGTAAAAAGGGGCTTGTGGAGTTACAACAATAAGGAATTCAGACCAAAGCATTGCAGTTCCACTTTATATAGACCCCAACTGAATGATATACATGTAAAAAAGAAGGATTTAAAAGCGTCATATGTCCACTTTAAAGCAGCTGATTCTGTGTAAAACACCAAGAAGACTCATGTTTTAAAATTCGAGCTGTACTCTTTTTTTTTCTGCAGAATCCAACAATGCATTACCCCATTTTATATCCAGTTTAAAACAGCTATACTTGAAAATGGGAGTTATTTTCAAAAAGTGCAGGAGTTTTTTTATTTCTGCATCATATCCCTGTAAGGAAACCATGATTACAGTGGTTGTATGCTATTCATTAATTATTGCAGAAGCTGTGTAGAAATGTGTCACTGACTCACTTATTGAGATAATTTGTCTAAAGCACTTGTTCAGCTTGAGGAAGTGGATTTCTGCTAGAAAAGCTGCCTCAGCTCATCCTTATCCTCACAATGGCACAATCATGTGCTGCGGTTTGTGTCTTTCACGCTCAGTGTTATAAAATTCAACTGTTCTGCTTGTCTACGTTTTTTTTTTATATTTGTTTCATGCTATCAATGGTAAATATGAGCAGTAGCAGATTTAAAGAGATGGTGTCCCTTTTCGATCGGGGTGAAAGGATGTTTGTAGCAGAAGTGAAACTTGTGAGTCTTGAGGTGGACTCAAGACATCTTGTGAAAGTTTTTGTTTATGCGATGACTTTTGCTTGCATTTCATGTTGCTTAGTCATTATCACAACTTGCAAAAAAGTTTTTTAAGGAAGAAATTAGGAAAAGTAGGTGCACAGTCATGTTGAAATTGAGTTTGTCTTCAAATAGCAGGTTTATGTTTTGGCACAAAATAGCCTTTAATTTAAGAATTTACGCATTGGTTTCACATGCAACAACAATAAATAAATGAACAAAATGACATTATTTGCTCACATTAAATAAAAGTTGGTGTTTTCTTGCAGGGGAGGCTGATATTAATCCCTTAGTCCTGCTCCTGCAGCACGATGACAGATGTACAAGATGGAGACATCCTGGAAGGTAGTGCCTTCTCATAACAAAAACATCATTTGATATTTCTCTTTTTTTCAACTCGTTGACTTATGTCTGCTTAGGTTGCAAAATACGTTTTTTTTATCAGTGAGAAGTGCACGCTCAGTTACTTCAAGCCATAAATTATTGCATCACCAAGGTTTAGAAATGTCACATAAATATTCTTCAACCTGAAGTTAGTTTGTTGCCTCAGAAAACTTCAAAAAGTGACATTTTTTTCTTACATACATTGTTTAGCTTCTGAGGGGCTTTTATTGACATTTTGCAGCAGATGTTTGCTGTGTTGATTAGCTCTACTTCTGTGTATTTAGTGGATCATTTTTTTGCAACACAATGCCAAAGTGTCTTTGTGACCTGTACCTTCCCCCTTCCACACACTCACCCACAGAAAAAAAAAAAAAAGGGGGCAGAGTCATATAAAGCACAGTCCCTCTTAGGCAACAGTGGACTTTAAGATGAGCAGATGAGCAGTGATTTGAAGATGAATGGAGGAAAAACGGAAAAGTCCAAACTTAGTGAGTAGTGTTTGTTCTCAAACATTTGTCGTGTTAAACAATAATTATAAGACAAGGAAAAGCTCACCTGTGATGTTTAGTGTAATCCCTTTCTTTTATTGTGTTCTCATAACATGTTTTAGTGGCGTCATTGGGTTTAGGGTGTGGCTAATTAGAGGTTTCTGCTAACTGAGTTAAAACCTGTCATTTTAGGTTTATGCTAAATTTCTTGTGTGGCAATTTGAAATGTGATTACAATTTACTTATAAGCTCTATAGTTCATTGGTTGATTTAAATTGTGCAACACTGCTGTAAAAAGCTAAAGTTGTAACACAACAAAATAAAATCAGTCTCAGTGTGGGTTTGTGTGTGTGTGTATATCTGTGTGTGTATTTTTTCATATTTAAAGTAATGTAGTAAATGTTGGAACATTTTACTCCAGACTTTTTTTAAATAGGTAGTTTCTGCATTTAGTCTCTTCATCTTTTATCAAAATGTCAGTTTAGTGAAAGTGTCCTCATTATATATTTTAACATAGGCAGCATCATCCTTCAGTTTTTCTAGCAAGTATGATCAAAGGCAATTTGGTGACTTAAAAAGAAGTTTCTCAATTGGGAAATGAGAAGTGAAATGTCTTTAAGATCTAGAAAAAACGTCAAATTGCCGTCATCTTGCCGTCATCTTGTCAGGAATACTATGATCTGGATGACTAAGATCCTGCACCAGTACTTGTTTTACACTTCTTTGAATTTTTCCCACTTCCCTAAAATTTCCGCTCTAATCTCTATGAAATCACTACTTCAAAATCACACAAAAACTAACTTTCAGATCGATTTTACTCTGCAGCTTTTTATTACAAGCCGCCTCTCATCAGGAACTAAAGTGTTGCTGATTTCTCTCTGCTGTGATTTCTCCTCAGAGGACTCCTGGCAGGAGAATGGAGTCCAAACGAACCACTACAGATCCATCTCCCCTCCTGCCTCACCTGTGGTCCAAGAGGAACCCTTCTCCACGTATTTTGAGGAGAAGGTGCACATTCCAGAAGCTCCCAACCAGGTATCTCCAAAGAAACAGATACTTCTAGTAACACAAGCTGAAAAAATGTTTAAATCAGTGTAGACACAGAACAGCATATTTTGGTGGTTGTTAAATAAAATAAATAAAACTTTGTTGTTTTCCTTCACTCAGATGTTCAGTTTCCGCAAACTCTGGGCCTTCACCGGACCGGGGTTTTTGATGAGCATTGCTTACTTGGATCCAGGAAACATTGAGTCAGACCTGCAGTCTGGAGCTAAAGCTGGTTTTAAGGTGACCAATAAAAACACATTTGTTTACACAGCTAAACAAACTTGGCAATAGTTATTTTAGCTCTTTCTAAATCAATGAAAGTTAAATATTTGATGTTGAGATGCAGTACATTGTCTGATGTTTCATTTTTCTTGATTCCCTGTTTCTTTTTTTTACTAGAAATGCTATTTTTAAATTGTTAAAGGGCATTTTAAAGTTAATGAGTGGCTTGAAAATGTCTGAAAACCATAACTCATCTTGCGTTGAATGTGTCCCTCTGTTGCAGCTCCTATGGGTGCTCCTCGGAGCCACCATCATCGGGCTGCTGTTACAGAGGCTAGCTGCTCGCCTCGGAGTCGTCACAGGGATGCATCTGGCCGAAGTCTGCAACCGCCAATATCCCACCGTGAGCACCCCCCCACCACTTTTATCATCACATAAATTCCCTCCCTTCATCAATTCTTTCCTCTTAAGATATCATTACCTTCCTCCTCCTGTAGTTATAGTCTCTTATTGTAAATGTTTCTATTTCAGGTTCCTCGGATCATCCTGTGGTTGATGGTGGAACTGGCTATTATTGGTTCAGACATGCAGGAGGTCATCGGCTGTGCCATAGCTTTTAATCTTCTCTCTGTGGGCAGGTAACAGGTTTTATTCATGCCGGAGAAATCTGAAAACATGTTGACAGATTTAAATAAAATAATTGAATGTGTATTTTTCTCTCTTTCTCTTTCTCTTTCAGGATCCCACTGTGGGCAGGAGTTCTCATCACTATCACAGACACTTTTGTGTTTCTCTTTTTAGACAAATATGGTTTGTAATGATCCCGAACAAAACATACAACCTCACTGACTGATGTTTTTGACTCGTGATATTTATACTTTGTTAAAATCTCTTTAGGTCTGAGGAAACTTGAAGCTTTTTTTGGTTTTCTTATTACTGTAATGGCTATTAGCTTTGGCTATGAGGTAAGCTTCCTTCACACTTAAAATCTCATTTAAATCTTTACATTTTATGGCTGCTTAACATTTTCTTGTCGCTACACTTTAGTATGTGCTGGTGAAGCCTGACCAAGGTGAGCTTCTGAAGGGGATGTTTGTGCCGTACTGTGCTGGCTGCGGGCCCGTGCAGCTGGAGCAGGCTGTGGGAATAGTAGGTGCTGTCATCATGCCACACAACATCTACCTGCACTCAGCGCTGGTCAAGGTTAGAGACATTTATGTAACAATGTTCACACCTAAAGTGATAAGCTGAATCAATAGTTACATTGAGCTGAAGTAATGTTGTCCCAAGAGCACCCTTAATCTTGTTTTTGTCTGTCGATTTTCTTTAGTCTCGGGAAGTGGACCGCAAAAAAAAAGAGGAAGTGAAGGAAGCCAATAAGTACTTCTTCATTGAGTCAACCATCGCCCTCTTCATCTCCTTCCTCATCAACGTCTTCGTTGTTGCCGTCTTTGCTGAGGCCTTTTACAATAAAACCAACATCCAGGTGGTAGGTTTGCAGTTTGACAAAAACGTTGCTTTGCTGAGAATTACTGCAGCAGCTGTTTGTTAAAATAATGTTGTTTTGTTTACAAGCAAATTTAGCAATCAATGGAAATAAATTAAATTGATGCTAATTGTGTTGTAGAATGATATGTGCAACGCGACCGGCAGCCCTCACACGGATCTCTTCCCCCTCGACAACAGCACTCTGGAGGTGGACATCTACAAAGGGGTACGTCTGCGACAATATACACAGGCTTATACAATTTTTTGGGCGGTGGTCATTAAATACATTTCCAAATACAGCACACACTTCAGTCTGGGTGAGAAATATTTATTAGGGCTGATTCAAGAATTATGCTTCAGCTACTAATATGACTTAACATACAATAATTAAACCACAGTGTGACTAATTACTGCTGTAATGTGAAAAGTCTCCTTTTTATGAAGAGCACCTAGAAGGGATCTAAACTCTAAAGGAAATCAAGATCTAAACTTATCTAACCCACACTCAGCCTTTTCCACCTTGCATGTGCCACCACTTAGACACAACACTTCTGCACACGATTAGGTTGTTTAAAAAAAACATTAGGCCATAACCTGACTATGTCAGTCAGGGGTTAAATAGTTTGGAAGTTTCCAAAAGCGACAAAACTAAAAGCACCTTGAAGCAGATTCGCATCAAGCAGTTTTTTTTAATAATATTTTTATTATGGAACCCTTCATACATTTACTGTGCTCTCATATTAAAGAACAAGAAGATAAAAATACAAGCTGCACTTTAATCGTCCAGGTTTGTGTGGATTACATTTCTTAATACAACAATAAAGAGTGATCTGAGCACATCAGGTCAGTCAGCAAATAACATATTAATAAAACAAAATACAAACAAACAAACAAAAATAATCTTATTTCCCAAAAAGCTTAATTTTCATTTGTCTTGAATATCAGGGTCACACTGATGTTTTAATTATTTTCTTCATCTACAAGTTTTGCCTCTTTAACAAACATGGAGTCCAAACCTCATCAAACAGCTCTTGCCTTTCAAGTGTCTAGATCGGGGTGGGCAAAGAAACTGGGCCTATGTTGGAGGTCCGAAACCAACGATACCTTTTAAAGAGCAGTAAATTACTTTTTTATTAGCTGCTACTGCTAATTAGAAGATGGATATGCTGTAAATGTTTATCACCTAGATCACAATTTTGCGTATTTATATAAAGGAAAATATTCCGATACAAACCGTAAGAACAAAAACAATCATAATTCATTTTATTGAGGCGCTCATTTGCTGGCCAGACGGAGGTCACCTGCAGGCCTGCGGGCTGCCAGTTGCCAACCCCTGATCTGGATGAAAGATGTGATATTTAGCTTTCTGTTTGTCCCTCTGTCCCTCAGGGAGTGGTGTTGGGCTGCTTCTTCGGTCCTGCAGCTCTTTACATCTGGGCTGTCGGGATTCTGGCAGCTGGTCAGAGCTCCACCATGACAGGAACCTACTCTGGGCAGTTTGTGATGGAGGTAAGGATAACTCTGGTTGAAGAGTGATGTTTGGGATTCTCTTCTGTGGCTGTCTGTAAATTTTGTGATGTATTTTTTTATCTGTACTCAGGGTTTTCTGAACCTGAAGTGGTCTCGTTTCGCTCGGGTGCTGCTGACCCGCTCCATCGCCATCACGCCTACACTGCTGGTCGCCATTTTTCAGGACGTTCATCGTCTGACGGGGATGAACGACTTCCTCAACGTGCTTCAAAGCATGCAGGTCAGTACGAGCTGCAGAGGAAGCCTTTTAGCTTCTGTTGTGTTTCAAATAACAAAATGTTTACCGTTATTTCTCTGCTCACCCAACAGCTTCCATTTGCTTTGATCCCAATTCTAACCTTCACCAGTCTGACGTCCATAATGAACGACTTTGCTAACGGACTGTAAGTAAAAAAAACAAAACATTTTTGGTCTGATATCATCTTAAAGTTATTTGATTGGGTCTCTGCAGTAAATTCATATACACTGTAACCAGCTGCACGTTTTTGTCTCTAAAATATGATTGTCTAAATATTTTCAGTTCCCTCTTTTGTTTGCGCCTCACTCTTCATCAGGTTTAAACGAGCTAAGCTGTACAAAAACACAAACGTACATTCAGCGACAATCTCGTAAATCCTCCTCGGCCTTTCCTTTAGCTGAGAGCGGATTAAAAAGAAAACAGCAGCTCAGATTCTTAAAGTCGCAGCTCGTCTTCCTCTGCAGGAGGTCCCTCAGTTTTAAGGAAGAGACACGTCTGTGGCTGAGGAAGAGCTGAGCGCTGTTGCTAAACGGTGCATTTTCTCACCCTCGTTTGTTATTATTATCTAAATATGAATAATTCTGTTTTTACCAAAATATGTTTTGAAGTTAGATCAGCATTATTAGAGAGGAAGTGAAAGGTGCAGCAGCCAGTGTGAATACTTGTTCCCACACTGTTCAGTTTATCAGCTAAGAGGCCAATATGTGACTGTTTGCTTTGTTTTGTTGTTCTGTTTTGCAAAAAAACAAACCAAAAGAGTGTGCGGGTTAAAGAGCATTATTTACCTACTTCTGTTTGCTTTAGATAAACCTCTGGAAATCATGAATTTTAATCTTAAAGCAGTTGTTTGCATTGGTTTAATAAGCTATTTTTTGTTGTTGTTGTTGTTGTTGTTGTTTTAAGGGTGTGGAAGATTTCAGGAGGCATCGTCATCCTGGTGGTTTGTGCAATCAACATGTACTTTGTGATTGTTTATGTGACCGCCCTGAACAGCGTGCTGCTCTACGTTTTCGCTGCTCTCCTCTCCGTGGCGTATCTCTGCTTCGTCGCCTACCTGGTGAGTTATTTATATGACGGCCTAGAAACTTTTTTTTTTTTTAAGGCAAGAATTCTCATTCTTAAAAACCTGAGTTTTAGCATGGAAGTCCTGTAAATTAAAACTAATGTCAGCATAGGTTTATAAATAATTTAAAAATTTAGTGGCATATTGCTGCCAGAGATTTAAAAATGTGTAACGCAACCTGTTAGCACTCAAAGGGATGGGGACAACTCTCAGCTACTACCACACACATTTTAGCTCAGTATTCATAGCAGTGACTGAGTTACGGATGCTTTTGGGTTTGGCATGATCGATTAGCTGTGGCGACTCTATTGAACTAAGTTTAGTCTTAAAGGTAATCCGTTGTAGACGTCCAGCTGGTGATGTCTTTTTGACGTAAGGTGACAAAATAACATTAAAATGAACCATTAAGAATTAGATTTTAGGATGTAATTCTCAGTATCAACTCATGTTTTGAACCAGTGTAATAATGTGACGTACAGCACATCCAGCTTAAAAAGACACAACAGCTTCAGGTAAAGAAAATGGATGTTATGTTTCGAATGAATAAATTTAAGCTTATTTACTTAGTTAGTGGAAATGATAATTTGCTGGATTCTGGTTCTACTGTATATTGTGCTTAAAATATTCAGATACATTTAGTTTATTGTAGCAAATCAATGACCGTAAAAACAAGAGGAAATGCCAATAAAAAATAATTCAGTTGTGATTTATTTCATCAGGTGTAGATAAATCAGCTTTCATTTTGGCTTCATTTTTGTTTTATAAACCACAACAATTTGTTTAATTTCAAATATTTAAATGTGTTATTGCAGAATAAGGTGATGCATTGCTGTTTTATTTAAAGTTAAAAAGAAACAAAGTTTACGGAGAAGTGTTTTACATTTTGCTCTCTTCTCGTTGTTGTCTGCAGTCGTGGCACTGTCTGATAGCCTTGGGGGTTTCCTGCCTGGACTGTGGCAGCAGGGTAAGCAATCGACCTGCAGTGTTCATAGAGGAGCAGTCTGAGTACGACTCCTAGAGCTGAACACGACTCTAACCAGCAGCATATCTCCTCTGGGAGAGACTTGTACACAGCCAGGACTGTTCAGGATCGTTTAGGATCTTGAGCGCATGTTTTCCTGCTCATATCTTCTGTTTTATTTTTGTAGGGCTGGATATCTGAATTTGCTGCTTTTTAGGCTCGCAAACACATCAAGATCCCACCAGCAGAATGTGTACATGGCAGCATTTAACGCTTGAGGCGATTTAGAAGAAACAAGCTGCTATAAATACATTTAAAACAATTAATAATTGTGCTTAAAGTGGGGGAATTTAGCTGCAGCATTCAGTCATGTTTATTATTAACTTAAGCAGTTTTTGCTACAGCAGCATGATCAGAGCCGTCGAACTTTGCCTGAGGCACAAAAATATGAGACATCATCAGAAAAGGGATGAATCAACCTTAAGAGACTAAAATACAGTCTGAACTGTGGCGTCACCTCAGCAGTGGTGACCTTTGCTTGTTTCACTTGTTATAAAATGTTTTGTTTAAAGCGCAGTGAGGTCGACAGATGAGGCTTCCTACTTGTTCTGCCTCGTCCAGCAGAAAACTGCATGAAGCAACAACTTCCTGCCCTGTCAACAACTCTGATATGGACATAATCTGTTTTCTCTCCTGTAGCCTCTTTGGAATATGTTTACCTAAAATGTGACTCTGAAATCAGGATCAGTTCACTTTTGAGTGACCTTTGTCTCCTTCTGGAGTCCGGTTTGGGTGCTGTGTTTCAAGGCGATAGAAACCTCTTGTGTTTTTCATGTTGTGAGAAAAACGTTCTTAATGCTTTAGATCATCTCAAATAAACACCAGCAATACTCCCATTTTTCATCTATATATACTTCTTAATACCAGACAGCCGATTGATTGTAGAAAACATTTAGTTTCTGTTTCATCCTAACTTCTCACAGGGTCTTTCTTTAACTCATCATGATTTGAAGAGTCGTTCTGGTCTCTGTTCTCAACCTAGAGCCATACAGAGGAAAAAAAACTCAATTTATGATCATTCTCACTTCATCTACCTCAACACCCCCCAACTGTCTGATGTCAGTGTAGCCTCACTGTAGCAGTGTGATTACTCTGTTGATTAATGCACATTTAAAAAGATTAATAAATGTTACTTATATTTAATACCAAACACTGATTTTTACAGTTGTGTACTAAAAAGCACCAAATGATATCCAGTCCTGGTGGTGTTAAAACATCTTGGTCAGTGGTTTTATTTTTGTGTTGTAATAAGCTCATTTCTTTTCCAACATGTTAAAAAAACAAAGCTAAAGGAGTAAGTTTCAATGTGAAATATATGTTTGCTCCATTTGTCACTTTTCTCTTTGGGCAACTTGGGCTGAAGGAGGAGGTTTTCCTGGATGAGGTACTGAAATTTTGACTGAATTGTGTTTTTTCAAACGGGTCTCAGAAATGAAACGGAGGTGAACTTCTGAGCAACTGAACCAAGTGGCTGTAAATGTCTGCAGCTTCTTTTAGTGCCTCAATAATCAGGATGTCAGAACTGGTTGTATTAGAAACATAAATGAGTTCAACTTTATTTTATTTTGATTTGGAAACATTATTTAAAAGCTTTAAGCTTCTGTCATCATGTGAAGTAGTTTCAGTTTATTTTATGATTCTCATTTATGGGAGAAGAGGATTACTGATTTAAATAAAAGCTGAACCATTTTACTGCATTTATTTTATAGGAAAAATATCTGGATGTTTTCTGACAATGTACAGATCTGTGCAAAAGTATTGAGTCATACTGTTTATATTTTGCTTCCAAACAACAAGACTTACCTTTAATATTTTAGGATTATAGAAAAAGTGTCTTTGATTAGTAGTTCTTCTGGTTTCTGGGTGTTTTCTTTTTTGTCAAACTCTCTCACACCGTAACGTTTTAGACAACTTATGGAAATGTTAAGCATAAATGACTCATATAGGTTATATTCATAAAACTCATTAGCATTACAGTATGTATACGTCTAAAAGAGGCTTTCAGTGGACATTTTCAGTGTCGGACAAAATTTTCACAAGTTGTCTAAAACGTTGTTGTTACAGATTCTAAGTCTGACAAAAAAAACTCCTCCAGTGTTGTGATGACACAAAGACAACTTGGCAAAAATATTTTAAATTGAATTTTTAGAGACTTTACCTGTAGCCTGACAGAAACATAGTTTGTTCATATTCTTTACTCAAAAAAAACAAAAAAAACAACACCAACAATAATACAGTTTGACAAAAAATACAATTTTAGCACAAAAATCTTCATTTTTGTAGTTTTTTTTTTTTTTTTGGAAACTGTTCATGTAGATATTTTTTTTTTATTGAGAAGGACATGATCAGCATTGCAAAACTACATAAATGGGCTGGAATCAACTCATTTGCTAAATTTCATCCATTGAGCCAGACAGATAAAATGAATAAAATAAAGAAGTCATAAAACACACAAGTTCAACAAAACCACAAAAATCAATGCACTTTAAATTACACAGTAAAAAATGGGCAGTCAATTGTGAATAAACACACTATTGATTAGCTTTTAGCCAAAGTTTCATTTGGTTGATTGATTAATTTACTGGTTTTAAGCTCACAGTATGCTGTCAGGATCAGGTACAAGGACTTGCAGTGGAGAACTACTGATCAAGATAACTCAAAAATATTATAGAAAGTCTGATTTTCTGGAAACAACGTAATAATGTGTAGAAATTAGGGGCACTTTATAACTTTTGCACAGTGCTGTGTTTGTCCATTTGTGTATTGGCTGAAAAAACGTTAAGATTTCTATGCAACATAATAAACAGAACTTAGTTTTGTGTTAATATATGAAGAATTATTGTAAATGCAATCAAAGAAAATTTATTTTATTTAGACAATCCTTTAATAGGATTTAATCAATTATTTATATAAAGGAAATATAGTATTAATAATCAGTATAAGAAATTGGTTTTTTTGGGGGTTTTTTTGCGTTTTATTTTATTTTTTTATGTGTTTGTAAACTGTTTTTTTTATCAGGTCTGTTTGAAGTATAAACCTGCTGTGAACTTTTACTGTAGATTTTTGCAAAGTAGTCACATTACAACATAATAAAAACTGATCAAACATAATAATGAATATTTTATCAGCCATAAGTAGCAATAATGTCCAGTTTTGTTGTTCTAACTTCCAGCTGTGACTACAGATGCAACGTTTTTCTGTTTGACGTGTTTTTCATGGAGGTGATTTTATGAGCAGAACATGAAGAAATGTGGCAGCAGACACAAAGCTGCAAGCTTAAAGTTATTAAACGGAATTAAAGCAAGTAACAGAGCAATATCCAAGTGATGTGAACGTTTTTATGATATGAAAAGTGGAGCAGAGTTTTCTCACAGGAATTACTGTCACGTTGAGTTCTTTTATTGTGGCGGGTCTCAAACTTAAATTATCTCTATTTTTTACACAACTTTGAGTTCAGACATACCTCAGATAGAACTGGAGAAGATGGTTACTGCAAATGTTGAAAAAATACTCAGGACACTGATGTGTGATCACTGATGTTGTCATGTCACTTTTCTTTTCTGCTGTTTGAAACTGAATAAAAATAAGCTGTTTGTTGCTCTCAGGAGGAGCAAACCATCTGTCCAAAAATAAAAGTTAATTGTAAATTTCTGGACATTTTGTTGGAGTCTTCTGTCTGAACGTGTAAGACTTGCGGTCTAGATGTAAACCAACATAGATGTTAATAAATGAAGGAGAACAGATTCCTGCTTGCTGAAAGTTAAAATTAGAGCAAACAAGTAAGTTTATTTTGGTAGGTCACACATGTTTACAATTTACTATAATTTTGGTTTTACAAAATGCAAACGTTATCTAAGAGGAAATTTTTTTTCAACTGTGACAGTAAATCTTTTTAAAACAAATTTAAATCTTATAAAGAAGAAAAAAAAACTGACGAAAGTCTAGAAATAAAAAGCAAACATGGCATGACGTGTCTGCATGCGTGTGAGATATAAAACAGTTTATATGTAGATGGCAGCAAATTTATTTTTTGACAAAAAGTAATAAAGTGACATTAACTCTCTTTACTCTGCAGCCAAATTAGATTCATTTAACAGAAATATTAGGAGATATAGTAAAAACGAAGCAGGGATCTAACTTCAGTAATGCGTCATGATTCGTAGTAAAATTACACTTTTCTACAAAATTTCAATCTCACGTTTAGGTCAAAAAGCTTAATTTCTAATCATTAAATTAAATCAATTGTGACATTTATTTGTTTTGAACCTGCACCACAGTAAACCTGTAACCCTTATTCTGTTTTATTCTAATAACACATTTATTAAACACAGGCAGTACAAAAAATAAGATGCAGGTTGAAATTTAATCTAATATTGATGACGTAGCTATGGCTGCAGAGAATGATTTATTTGTCATGGCAATATGAAAGTGAGCAGTTTCACAAATGAATCAACTGCAACACAACATGATAGATATTTGACAATCAGACAGAAAAGTCCTGAGTGCACACAGATGGTTCAGATGATTGTAGCTGAAAGGCTGAATAAGAGCTTTATTATGACAGAAAAAAAAGGAACAATGATAATAATAGAATATAATATTTTCTAATATTGTTCACCTTTTAGTTTTTACAACTGGGAACCTCTGGTGTATTTATCCAACATTTTGCTGATGTATTCTTGTGAATGTTTGTCTGATTCACTAACATTAAACCTGATCATAAAAGAATCATATTTATGTTAAAGTGCTTCATATCATTGATAATCTTGTATTTTCTTTGTAGCAAAAATAAGACAAAGCATCATATGATAAGACTTAAAATCTAAAAGAAAAACTCAAAAACGAACAGAACTGATTTTTAAAAATGTTTTTTCTTTTTCACTGAGTTAATTTAATGAATGATAAAAATAGAAATCTGAGCTGACAATCTGTTATTCTATTATTTCTCTAATAATAAAACCCGTTTGCTGTTTCTTTCAGATACCAGTCAGTCTGTCACGCCACACGGACATCTTCTTACTGAGCGATATGGATTTGGATGCTGGGGTCAACAGATAAAAAGACAACCTGAGTGACAGCAGAGACCACTGACTTTTGGCCAGTATGTTGTCTTCCCCTCTCTGTGTTTCAAAGTGTCCTTAAAGATTGCTAAAGCTCAAACTTCAATTAGCAGCCCAGATTTGTCATTTCAAATGCTTCCGCAGTGTCAGCTGTCAACATCTGGGATCTTATTACCTCACAACCTAAATAATGACAGAGAAGGAGGCCAAACATACTACAGCACTAGAACCAGTGTTTCTTTCTCTTTAAAAACCATGTGGACGTCTGTTTTAGCCAATAATCTGCAAACAATGTTACAGAACCAGAACACAGAACCTTTAGTTTGTTTTTTTCAGTTTGTTTAGATGGTTCAATCTTAAGTTTTAACCTCATCAGATATTCAGATTATCAGCAAGAAAACTCAATCTGTTCCTTTTTATGATCAGTTCTTAATGTGTGGCTGCAGCATGTTTCCAGGCTTTGTGTTTTTTCCATGATTCTAATGTCTCAAAATGAAATATTTATAGATATTTGAAATACAGTACATTGTAAAATGTAGTTACACTGTTTTTAGTTTTAAAGTTACCCTCATTGGTGTGTCACGTGGCCATTCCCAGATCTTAAAACCAGGTGGAAATATCTGGAATGATACATGGAGCTGGGACATTTTTCATTTAACAAAAACTAAACTAAAAAGCAGACACTATATGTACAAAATAACCACACTCCTACTGTTTGTGTAGGTGTACAAGCAGAAGCTGCTCCGGAGCCTTCGGCTGTTTGTTATTCAGACATCAGCCACAATCCTCTAGTGTTGTAGCACATCAACCTGAGAAGACTTTGAAGATAATTTTCAAACAATTAGGCACCAAATAACTCTTGACAGTTCATTTTGCTTGTTTAGCAGTGTTAGTGAAAAAGACACGCATCCAAATGAGGACCAAAAAGCCTCAAACAGCTTTAATCCTTTTGTTCAAAGAACTTAGTTTGGTGTGTGAAGCTACTGAAATGTGAGAAACATCCTCTAAAATGTGGCTTTAAAACCAAACTTTAAAACAAGACAGAAGTGAAATTGTTTGGGGGTAAAACACTGAAATATCAGCACAAACTAACTCCCACCAGCTGTTCAGCACGGTGGTGGAGTGCTGATGATATGGGTTTTAGAGTAAAATGAGTCCATCTGTACACACTACTTCAACATTTTAATATGACTTTTTATCACGGCTGAATATAATTGAATAGTGTCATAAGTTATAGATTGAATAAGTACATAACCCAGAAGAATATAGTATTTATATGTGACTGGTTCCACTCTGTCCTCTGGTTTTTACATGTAAGGAAGTAACAGTTTTATGTCACTTTCTTTCTGTTACAGTTGTGCAAAAATATAAAAAAAAAAACATTAAATGAGTTGATTGTTTTATTTTTGGGGAACAGGTTTTAATGTGAAGACAAGCACAGTGTTGAACTCATACTGTACATTGCTGCAACATTATTATTTTTTTTTTTTGTCTCCGTTAGCGCTTTTTTATCATGTGGTGTGACTCGAGCAGATTTAAAAGTCCACGTTTTAGAACAAAAATCACAAATTTCATAAGACTATTGCAGAATAAACAATTGATTT
>JARVJO010000365.1:21218092-21257706 GCA_031762555.1 Cynodonichthys magdalenae
TCAATTTGTGTATTTGGTTGTTGCTTTTTCAAAATAGATAAAAAGATTTTTTGCTCTTGTCAAACAAACTCAGTCTGTGCGAGTCAAACCAAACTGTGATGGAAAGGCGCCGTGTTTTAGCTGCTTTCTCTGTAAAGCTAACCTGAAAGGTTCAGCTTGCTGTAATTTCTCAGAAATGGTGGATTGTGGGATTGCTGCTCCTTCTTTTTTGTAAAGTGCCAAACTAACCATCTGAGATGCAAACAATTGAGCTGAGACGACAAGCGCTGGAGGACAATAGCTAACTTTAGTGTGAATTTCATTTGATTTATTTAACTTTGCAGAAACTTCCCCTTAAAATTTTTATATCATACTTAAGTAACACAGAAAACGTCCTTATTAGTACAGTTTACACTAAAATATTTCAAAAGTTGTGTCAGCAAATAAAAGTCTTTAAATTAAAAAATAACCTTTTATGTGTCACTTTCCATTGTTGTGCACGTTTCCATTTACTTGCTTTAGAATATTTAATTTTAAATCTGCTGCAGGATTTCACTAAGATGAGTAACTTTGTTTTATTTGTTTGGTTCTAATTGTTCTACTGCTTTTTAGGAAGTTATGCCACATCTTTGTTTGAATTTTTTTTTTCTTTCATTTCATTTTATTTTATTTTTAATTTTTATTTGATTTAATTTTAATTTGATTGCATGTTTTTATTACTTGTGTATATAAAATGAATAAACATTAAATGAAAAATGAAAAAATGAATTTGGACAAATCAGAGACAAAATATTTGCTGTTTCAGAAAAATAAATTGTAACGTTGGATGTAGTGGGTGGGTGGCAGGCAGCTAGAGTGAACTGATGTGATTGATTCATCAAATATTGATTATAGTGGATGGAAATGTTACAAAATATTCAAAAAGTCAGAACAGAAATTAGTATTTTTTTTCTCCTTGTGAGGTTTTGATGCTTACCTGTGTGTTGTTGAAGGACTAAAAAGAAAGTGGCACAAAATCCTCGAGGTCAGACAAACTAACTTGTTGGAGGTCTGACTTTTCTCTGACCAAACCAAACTTGTTCTAAATCATCTGCAGACCACCGCAGTGCCTCCATTTGTTCACCAAGGTGCCTTTTTATTAAATGGTTTGCAGCAGACTTATCTTTAAATGATTAAAGATGTTTAAGCACTTCATTAGGACTAAAAACTGGCACTTGAACCTTTTTAACTTTATGAGACCAAACCAATCAATATATATATTTTTAAGATTCCAGTTTAAGGTTGTTTCTTATTCCCCCAACAAAACAACTGTTTGATAAATGTGCGTTGAAAAGTGTTTTTTTAATCATATTTTTTACAGAATATGTGTCACAAGTTTGATTAAGACTTACATTTTGTCAAACTTGCAGCCAGTTTCCTATTTAAAGTTTTAAAAACCTGCTGTAGTGATGTGTCATCTGTTTCTGTAAAAGATGTGTAAAAGTGGTTATTCTGCCAAATGTATATTTAATTGTGTTAATATTGTGTTTGACTTATTAAAAACAATCATTTTTTAAAACACTGAAAATCAAATTAATTTGTCGTTTTGTTGTGTCTTTTTAAAGTAAACAACAGAAAAAAACTGAATTGTGATCAAGTCACAGAAAGAAAAACTTTCTTACAGTTGTTTAGTTTTAGATGTTTTTGTGTTTCATATACCAAATAAAATATGTAAAAATTTTGCAACTTTTTCAGAAGTTATTCTGCATAAATAAAATGTGACATTAACAGAACGAACCTGAAAATTAATGCAGTTCAGATCTGTTAAGATAACATAACTATGTTATATAGTATATTCAAAAGTTCCTTTTCTAATGTCACAAATAAATTACAGACATTTAACTTTTATTATAGAAAGAAAACTTTTCAACTAGTAAAAATTTGATTTCAGAGATGACTTATTCAAAGCTATTTCAATCATCAGAAATTAGAATAAAGACTAATAATGAATTTACAAATGTCTAAGAAGATATTTTGGACATGGCTCCGGCTGCCCTTAGGTCAAAATAATTTAGAAGGTCTCAGTTTTAGAGGTGAGGCCTTCTGGGTCATTTTGATCCAAAAGGAGCAGGAAGGTTAAGAACTTGATGGAGTGCCATTTTGACACATTGTTCTGGGACATTCTGGTTTTTGTAAATTGTAAAACATATTTGAGGGTCTCCGAAAGCATATAAGCCTAATGCATCATCATTATTAGAATCTTTACAATTACGAAGAAGAAACAAGGAACAGAACACAAAATATGTAAGAGCAGGGAGATAGGCTTCTACAATACATGCATTAAGTACAAAAAACATTATGATGAATGAAAATGAGAATTGACCTACAGCATTCATATGTGGTTAAAGCTTTTTTTTGTACAATATTGGATAAATATGGTTAGATTTACTTAACCAAAACAGGATAAATAAGGTGAAGAGGATAAAAATTTACATTTGTGAATATGAAATTTTCCAAATTAGATTATTTCCATTCTTCTGTTTCTATTTAATATGTACATACTTGTGAAAATACGTGGAGCCATTAGCATGATAGCTGCTGTGATCTTCCCGGCCACAAGGGTGCGCTGTTAGAGACGTCTCCGGTACTACGTCATCACGTCCCACCGATTACGATGGAACAGCGTGGAAAAGCGTGAAGGTTGGCTCCTGAAAGCTGCTGGAGACATGTAAGTTGAATTAAAAGATAGTAAAAGAAGATTTTTTACAGCTGTATTTTTATTTAAGGCTGTGAAGCGCGGGTTTTTGTTGTTGTTTTTGTATTTGTTGTTGTTAGTGGTGGCTGAGGACCGTTCACCTCTTGAGTGTGTTGAATCAAACTGTGATGTGAAATGTGTGCATTCAGAAGAAGCATGAGGGACGCCGCTTTCCTCACGTTGTGTGTAGCTGTGGGTCTCCTCCTGAGCTTCAGCCAGGCTGCCAGACAAGGACAGGACATCAGATGTGGAGGTTTGTTGTCTATCTGTCTTCCCCAAGAACTTGTCATGTTCATGTCTCATGTTTCTGTCCTCCTCAGCCTGCAGGGCTCTGGTGGATGAGATGGACTGGGCCATCTCCCAGATAGACCCCAAGAAAATGATCCAGATAGGCTCCTTCAGGATCAATCCGGACGGGTCTCAGTCCATCAGAGAGGTGAGACACCAGCTGTATGTCCATATCTCTGCATCTGGACAAATGACTTCTGGTTCTTTAAATCAATGTTTGCTTTGATGGTTTTCTGTTTTCTTTTGATCTTATCTGGCTTCAGGTTCCTCTGGCTCGCTCTGAGGGAAACCTCCTTGAGCTGATGGAGAGCGTGTGTGAGAGGATGCAGGACTACGGGGAGCGCACGGACCCTTCCACAAACAGGAAGTCCTACGTCAGAGTCAAGTCTCGGATCGGCGAGGCCATGGACCTGTCTGAGGCCACGCTGGACTCCAGAGTCACATCCAGTTTAAAGTTTGCAGTGAGTACAGCTTTCTGTCCAAGATGCTAAAATAAATGTTTCAATTTTCTCTTTAAAACTTTTAACCGGTCATGATTCACTTCTCTAGTGTGAAACCATCGTTGAGCAGCATGAAGATGAAATTATTGAATTTTTCGCCCACGAAACAGAAAACGTCAAAGACAGGCTCTGCAGTAAGAGGACAGGTAGGTTTGTTTAACAGATTTGTATATTTCTTTGCTCCTATTAAGTTGTTCTGCAGCAGCGTTTTGTAATAACTTGTTTTGTGGGCTTTGCAGACCTCTGTGACCACGCTTTGACCATGCCTCATGATGAACTCTGATGTTCTCTCAGCAGAAACGTTTGGTGCTGTATCTTTTTTACATTTTCACTCCAACTGTTGACCACAGTGGTTCAGGATGTAGACCAGTCTTTACATGAGATCACAGAGAATTTAAGACCACATTTAGCTTTTTTTGGTTGCATACTCCTTTATGCTGTAAGTTTTATTTTGTTCACGTTTTCTTTTATGTGATGATTCTTTTCTTTTAAATGCTTCTCATTACATGAAAACTGTGAATCTGCACAAAGTAGTTGGAATTACCTGTAGATTCAGGCTTTCTAGTGTTGTTCATTCATAATGAAAGAAACTCTCTTCAGGAATAAATTATCTGTGAATAGATGTTCCTACTTCCTGTTCAACAGTGAATGTGTTATTTATGACAAATGATGCTTTTACAAAAGAGTTTCTAATATTTTCTTTTGGTTTGTCAGAGAATTGACTTATTCCAGTTTTGTTTTTCTTTGTTTGCATATTCTTTTAGGTCAAACTAAAAAGCTATTTTTTTAAGTTGCATAAAAATAATTAAACATATTGATCATTGTAGTTTCATTTGGATTTAGTTTAGAGCCAAAACAGCAATGTGTCTTTATCAGCAGACAAATAGTTCTCAGGTATTTGTACTCCACGGCAAAAAACTTAGCTTCAATAATCAGGCCCTGTCACACTGTTTTAGACAACTTGTGAAATTATTTTTTAGTCCAAATTACTAATAATTATATTTGATCAGTTTGTTAGCATTATAGTATGTACACGCCTAAATAAGGCTTCCAGTTGATTTTATTTTATTCCATCTTCAACGTGGATGTCTTTAAAATGTTCATAGGTCGGTATAAGTTGTCTAAAACATTATAATGTGACAGGGCCTTTATAAAAAAAAGATAACTTTTGTAAGAAATTGTTTTTTCATCATCGAAATTTGAAAAGGAGAATTTGGAAATAAAAAGATATGAAGAAAAACATTAATATAAACCTAAAAGACAGATCTATTCTTTTTAAAACTGTGGATCCTGTCAGACTTATTTTTCTAGACTTTTATTAAATCTTGTTTTCTTGCATGTAATAATAATCTTTTGCTTCATTATTATTTATCACCATGATGCATTTACTGTATGAAGCTGCTCACTTGATGAGATTGTATAAATCTTGAGCTCCAAAAAGTCTCCTTAAAGTCTTTAAGTGGTTTAGTTAGTTTTAACAAACAAAAAAAGGCTAAACTACATAATTTATTAGTAACTTATATTTGTCATTATTGCTTTTTAACTAAACACAACCAGAACCAACTGGTCATCTCTTTCTGTTGTCCTCTTTATTACACTTATTTAAATATGAGCATTAAAATCATAGTTAAATTTTTTTTGTGCACCAGGATCAAACTCTTACAGAGAATATCTGCTGAAATGTTTGTTGTATCATTTGTATGAAAAATTAGACCAAAGTCATATTGCTATTGAAATTTCCTGTTTTGGGTCGATTTTGTACATTTTTAGTAGCAGTTTTGTCTTCAAATATATTTCTAAAACATCAACCTGATTTCATCTTGTCTTTTCTAAACTGAGCTCCTCAACGATTCAGATACAAACCGTTTGAATCCTGACTTCTCTAAAACGTCTCACACCGACATGTTCCCAGAATTTAACCTCAACTCTGCCGTAAAACAAAGTGATGCCGAAATATTGTTGGTGCTCTTAAAGAGTGGAGGGAAAAAAACACACAAAAGCAGTGATTTAAAAGAAAGTTAACTTCCAGTGTCTAAAGGCACTCCAGGTTTTATTCACACACATCACAAACTAATGGTTTTATTTTATTTTAAATATCACCTCACTGCAACTTCAACAAACACTCCTGTCTGTTATCTCACAGCTGAACAGAGCTGCTCGACATGCAGCACATTTATTATGTTTCTGGTAAATTTAGATACAGAATAACTACATGAACTCTTTTTTGCTAAACAAAAGAAATGGCATAAAGTAATACCTTTTGTGTCATGAAAAATAGTTCTGCAAATTCATTCGTTATAAATACCACAGATATAATGTTACAGATTTTGGTTTAATTTATTGGATTAATTATTAATAATGTTGAAACCTTTAACATTTGATACAAATCAGAGTCAGAAGGAATCTGTGTCCATCACCTCCACTGGACACACTTCACTTCGACCAGATTTATTTGTCTCTGCTGCATCTTCCTCAGATGTGGTTTCGTTGTCACTAGAGCAGCTTATCTCTCCTTCAGTTTTGTCAAACTCCTCGTTCTCCGTCTTGGTGGCGAGTCTCGTTTCCTCTTCAGCTACGACAACAGTGTCTTCAGAGACGAGGCTGCTGCTGCAGGACAGCGTCTCCTTGTCGTCCTGCTTCACGCGTCCAATCTCACTTTCCTCTAAAACCTCACGTTCCTCTGCTTCTTCTAAGAGGATCTCCTCAGACTTCACCTCCTCAGACTCTACCTCCTCCGCCACATCTGGACAGCTGAAGCTTTCACAGACGCTCTCTGGATCCCACGGCTCGGTCAACTCCTCCTCTTCGCTCTCAGAGTCGGGGGCCGTGTGCTTCCTGATGCGATTGACCACATCCCAAAGAGTCTTTGGGTATGGGGCTTCTTGTTTGTGTGGAGCAGATGGAGAAACATGTGGAGGAGAATTGTCCTCAGGAGGAGGAGGAGAGCTGAGAGGCAGAACAGGGGGTGAGGTAGGGAGAGAAGATGAGAACTGGTTGGATTCTTCACAAGAGTCCAGATTAAAAGGAGGAAAGTCGGCTACTATAGCAGCAGCAGAGTCAAAATTTGCAAGTGAAGATCTGACAGAGTTAATTTCCAAACAATGACCAAAGTCTGTGTCTGTCTCAGGAGGAAGAGGAGAGTCTGAAGCCAACAAACAAGAGGAGTCGAAGGATTCATGTTGGAAAATGTCTGTATTTATCCGAGTGTCTGTAGGTCTCTGTTGGCTCAGACCTGCAGTAAGAACTGGATGTGTTTGGAACTCCTGAGCCTCACTTGTGTCCTTTCTGCAAAAATCAGTTTTCTCTTGAAAAGGATCAAACTGATGGAATAAGTTGACATCTATCAGATCATTGTTTGTATTTTCTTGACTTTCTTGAACCGTTTCAGGTATTTGTACTTCAGCATCATCAGGACCCTTGTTGGTTTCTTGAACAAGCTGCTGCTCGATCCAGTTGCTTTCCTTCACACGATCAGCACCTTCAGTTTGGGAACATTCAAGCTGTTGGTCATTAATTTTGGACACCTGAACTGTTTCCCTCAAGCTATTTTCTGGTTCTTTATCATTCTCTTCTGTTTGTTGCTCTTCAGAAGCAGCATCGTGACATCTAGCTTGTTGCTGTGTCTTCTCTTCTTTCACATCTGAGGCAGCAGAATCACCTTTGACCCGACTCTCTGTTAGATGAGATGTTTCTTCCTCTTCGTCCTTGTGCTCGGCACCGGATGCTTCATCAGCAGTTAGAACTATTTCTTCAAGAGGAGGAGGGATTGGGAGATGGTCTGCACAGGGAGGGGAGTTCAAATAAGAGTCTGCAAATACGGGAGGAGGAGAAGATGACAGTTTAGGCCCAGATAAAGGTGATGTGTTGGAAAGAGGAGCTTCCTCTGATGTATTCCAAAACAACGAAGGTTCACAAGGAGAAGCGGAATTAACGAGGTCAGGAAGTTGTGTAAATAATTCATTGTTAACTTGTTTTTGATTAATTTCTCTTGTGGTTTCAGTTTCAGCTGAAGTATGGTCTGGATTGTCATTTTTGGACAAATCTGCAAATTCCTCCAGAGATTCTGTAAAACCTTCACTAGCTTCATTTTCTGCTCGATTTCTGATGTCTTCACTGTCTTTCAAATATTCTGGTCCTTGGTCCTGGACAACCTCTCCCTCCTCCTCCACCGTGTCCTCTGGAGTTAGTTTAGACCAAGATGGTTCAGTCTCCTCGTTCTGCTCTTTAACAGGTGACTCAAAGACTGAAGCTTCATCAGGTCGCTCCTCGATGATGCCGTCCTCTATCGGTATCCCGAGGATTCTTTTTGCACGCTTCCCCAAAGCTTCTGGCTGTGCTATGGAGAAAGAAGCGTCTGTTTCATGACTTGCGTTTTTCTGTGAATGGGTTGCACCTTTATTTTGATCTTCTGGTGTATTTTGATCTAGGTGTTCATTTAATTGACAGGGAAGAAATATTTGTTCGTTGGTTTCGGTGTCCGTGGAGGTGAACGAATAGTGAACGCGCTCTTTCTTGGGTGACGGAATCATTTCCACTTTGACGACAACGCAGCTTGTGTCTATGACCATCAGACCTTTTCTGTCCTCAATGCCTGTTTTACTTGTTTCTTCGTTTGTTGGATGATTACTTACATTACCAGCTGTGTGAAAGTTTAGAACGTTATCCAATTCTTCATCCAGATTCTTCTGAGGAGGTGAGGTTGTGAAACTAGGCTTCCTCCATAAAGGATATTTGACTGATGCAGCCTGCACTGACTGACTCACTTGTCTACGTAATGTAGTGTTATCTGCAGCAACACTTTCCAAAGAAACAACGTTCTCCTCTGATTTGTTAGTTGACTCCACTTCAATCAGCTTCTTTCCTGTTTGTGTGGCTGTAAGACGTCTAACGTCAGGACTCAGCTGTGCTGTGAGTGTCGATGTGTCGAAGTCTACTTCATCTGCCAGCTGGTTGAACTCACGTCCGCTCCTTAGGTTGGTGGAAACCTCTCCCTGGTCTGTTCTTTGAATGTTTGTTTGGGAGGTGCAGACTGGTAAAGATGACATTTCAGAGGCGTTGGCTATTCGAGACACAAGGCAGAAAATGGTCATGCCGCCTGCCTCTTTGTTCAGCCTGAATTTCCTTCCTTCGATGACCTTTGAGGTTGAACTCTGAAATGATTGCTGATGTTGTAGAGCCAACGTGTCTTGGTTTTCTATGTATGATTTCTGTGTTTTTACGGGACTGGCTGCTTGTAAAGCATCTCCCTTCTGATTTATGAGTTCTGGGCAGACTTTGCTTTCATCCGACTTTCTGAATTCCTCTTTCTCTGTCTGCTGATCATCCAGCTCTGCTGAGACATCCTGCTTTCTGGACCAGTATGTTTGTTTCTCACCAAGCTGCTCTGTGCTGGTGTTACAGAAAGATTTTACTGGTGAAGTTTGATGTGGGTTCTTATAGGAAGGAGGAGCAACATATCCAGGAGGTTGGCTAAAGGCTCTTCTTTGATAGGTGGTGTTTTCCTTTGTGAAGCTTGTATTATAGGCTGGAGCTTGCAGTCTTGGTCCTCTGTCCCACAGCCTGGATACTCTATTTGGATTTATTTGAACATGTTGCATTTGAGGGTCTAACAGCCCCTGAGAGGTTTCCTGTAGCTCTGCCTCTACCCGCCGCCTCCTCGGCAGGGAGTGACTATACCGAACTGCCCAGGCCTCCAGCTCTCGATAGTTGCCGTTGTTCTTTCTGGCAGAGACGTCTCGCTCGTAACTGAGAGGATGATTGGGCTCCCATCTTCTCTGCTGCCACGCCTCCCTCAGAAACCCTCTTTCATGGTCCCTCGCAGCTCTCTGAGATGTCGTCCACTCCCTGTCGCCGGCTTCATGGTGCTGATATGCCCTTTGATCCCGGCGACGTTGAGTGTCCAGAATAACAGGCAAGTGAAAGGAGGAAGTGGACGAGTCCGTCCAGTTGGTGTACTCATTTAGAGCAGGTCTTGATCCGTGAAGAGTCCAGTCGTCGGACTGTCTTTGCTGATCCTGCTCCTCTCCAAAGTTCAATGGATAGTGAGATAACTGGTGTCGGTTGTGATAGCTGTGAGTAAAACAGGGAAAATGTCAGTTAATTCAAACATATCAGTGAAAACTGTACGTTACATAAATTATGGGAAAATCATTTAGGCTCTATATTGTAGTGAAAATATTACAAATACAACAAATCAAATGATGAAACAGAACATTGTATTAACTTCAGGAAAAAAATGTCAACATGTGTGCTACACCTTTTTGTTTAGCGTTTGCAAGCTACAGAGACTGCTCTATGTTTAATTGTGCAATTGTTTAAGGACTGAGGTTTACAGCTGCTCAACCCTTCAAGGTTTTTTTTCTTTGGGATAATATGCATGTAATATGAAAAGCTCAAAATATTTTCAGTGAGTGAAAGGTCTGGATTACAGGTGGGACAATTTCACTTTTATTTAATTTTTAAGCACTGCTGTTGTAAAAGACATATTTTGCTTCAATATTGTCTTGAAGAAAAAAGTAAAGACATTTTGTTTGTTTGGACTAAAATCTTGCTCCATACGTACGTTTATATTCAGCTAGCACTAATTATGCTGACACAGATGTAAAAGTGTTCATGAGGACACTTCTTTGCTTTCATTGACATTTGCAGAAATTTCAACCTGATTTGTTTTTATTTTTTATCCTGGAGAACACAACATTTATAACATCCATATGGAATTTAAACTTTAAAATAAATAGGTTTTCATCTCAGCTTTGAGTAAAAGCACAACTGAATTGATTTATTTATGTATTCATTTATTTTTACTCTTTCAGCTCATTAGTTTTGTCTTTCTGTAGATTCTTTTGATCATTGTATTCAGAAAATCATAAATATCTAAACTCTTAGTAGCTTTACATCATAAACTGAAACTCTATTTCCCCAAACAGTTTTCAACATTCACTAATCTTCACTTCATTAATGATTTATTGCCAACAAACATTTCAATGATTGATTTGACTGTTTCAAGAACATTTAGTTATTTTAGGCATTACATTCATTCTTCAACACTTTCAGCACATCTAATTCTTAAAATAGTTGTACTTATTTGCCAATATTTACCAGAGTAACTCCTGTTTAAATCAGATTTTAACATTCAGATTTAAGTATCTGCAACAGTGCAGCCAAAAAGTATTCCAGCAATTAATCAACGCTACATGTCTAAATCAAATTAAACAAATAGCAGCTCTTTTATCAAAAGACTAAATGTTTTCACTCGACTCACTTGTGTGCACAGTTTCTCCCAGGAACTGTACCGAATCTGGAGAAACCGTGTGATTGTCTCTGATTTTCAGACCAAAACTCCATCATGTAGCTCTGTACACGGATCTGAAACAAAAGCAAAATAAGTTTTATTTTTGTACTTTAATTTAAAATATTTAAAGTGTGGAGATTGAAAACCATTTCATTCTTTATCATTTTGATCACAAGAATAAATTAGAAATCAGTGTAAATATTTATAATTACATAAATACCTTCAGCTGCTGCTCTCTGACCCGTGCCCTCGCCGCCCATGAGGGAACGTCTAATGAAGTCTAAACAGGACAAAGTGTTTTAAAAGGATGATGCTTTTCAGTCCCCCCCCCCCCCACTCTAACACACTCACTCAACCCTCCTACTCAAGCCAAACCTACTTTCATGCAGTCATCATACTCTGTTAAAAAAACACAATGGCAGTAGTTTTATGCAGTGCTGCCTTTTTAATATAAAATACTTCATATTCAGTGTTTGAATCCACACAAGTAGAAACAAACGAGGAATCAGAATTTTCAAAAATGGTGTATAACTAATACAGATTTAAGATCTGTTTAGCTGAAATGAAAAAAGTGATTAAAAATAACTTCTATATTAGCGTTTATGAAACGTTTTAAAAATGTGTTTTAGGTAATAAGATTCAGGGAAATGCCTTGTAGGTATTTCACAGACTTTGGTGTTATTTTATTTAGACCAATAGGAGCACAGCTGAACCCTTTTCACTTAGTCATAAATGTAAATAAATCATCCACATTTAACAGTTTTTAGCAGTTTGTCCAGGACTGGAAACCAAGCAAAACACAAGTCAGTCCAGTGATCTGCATGTTTTTTGGCAGTCGTGTGGGAGGCGGTGGGCAGAGCACAGAGATACAGATCTGTTGTTTTTGTCGGCTGAACTGTAGCAGAGGGAGTGACAGGCAGCAGTCAGGTCTCCCTTTTCTTTAAAACTCTCCACCGTAACAAACAGGCTTTCCTCTCCTGAACAGAAACGTGCACATCAGCAGAGTGCCGCAGGGAGGGGATGAACGACAGAATAGACTGGGATGAGATGAATTCTGAGTTTTATACAGAGCAATAAAAACTGTGTTGTTGAGAATATCACTGAGCTCTTTGCCAACAATGGATTATGTCAAAAACGCAAAAAAGACGGGCGATGTTTGCAAAGTTCAATAAATGAAGAAAAGCATAGCCACATAAGACTGCACATAAACAGGATTTTAAATGAATCCATAGGTGAACACATGCATCCCATTTGTTTAAACACACTAAGATATTAAACACAACAGCCAAATGTATCTTAGAAATATAACTAGTTTCAATTTATATTCATTTATAAAACAATTCGTAAAAACATCACAAGCTCCAACAGGTGATTAAAAAAATACCAGTACAACTAGAAAAATTAATTTCTTGTGTCTGACAGACATGTTTTCTGAAAGGCTTTCACTATCTTTCACATCTTTTTTCTTAAACGCCACAAAAGGAACCAGAAAGATAACTGGTTTCTGCTCAGTCCGGTCTCAGGCTCCTCCTGCTGTCACTTCAGAGACGCTCTGTAGATGTTGTTGTTCTGTTTGTCGTCACGGTGCACGAGCTCCACGTTGAATCTGCTCGGTAAAATCTCCTCGAAGAAACTTGGGGTCTGGTGCTCTTTGCGCATTTTAGATGAGAGATACGCCGTGGCTCCATTTTTGCACAGATGCGCCAGCGTCTCTGCCAGCAGTGGGTACGTCTGTGGGAGGTAAACCACATCTGCACAAAGCACCAGGTCCCAGTCAGAGGGGAAGTTTAAGTGGTCCTGACCCCACGACAGAGGGAGGACTGTGGGAGGGACTGAAGGCCAACCTTCAGAGGGCGTGTTGGCCGAGACGTTGTCCTGAATCTGTGGAAGGGCCAAGGGGAGGTCAGTGAGGGTCACCTCTGCACCTGGAACAGATTTTAATTTCATATGATGCAGAGAAAAACTCAGGAGACTTATAGATGCATTCTAAGTTATGACTTAGAAATAACAAAAAGTATACAGAAGTAGTGTGTGGGGTGGCTGTAGTGCAGTGGTAGAGCAGCCAACTTGGGACCAGAAAGTCACAGGTTCAGCTCCCTGACCACGCCCTAGGGTTGGGCATAATCGTATTGTGTGCAATTAATCATCAGAAAAACATTAATCGATTATTTTTTGGCACTTGATGATTAATACAATTAATGCCGCTAGACAGACTGACTGGAGATGTCTCCGGTCATTCTGCTCGATGCTCCTCTTCGCTTCAAATACAACAAACATTTTTTAAAAAGTTCTGTAATTTATTTATCATACATACATTGATGAGGAAGTGCATTTACATTTTAAAAACAAGATAACAGAAGAACAGTGAATGCTGAATTGGCACTCATACAATTAGTGCAGAAAAATAATAATAAACTAGACTTTTGAGGGGTAGAGTGAAAGTCTACACTACCATCAGTGCAGAACTGTATTCTAGTCAGATGATGGTAGCTTTGTTATTCTATAAGAAGGTTTATTTAAATATACATTTTAAATGTTTAATATTATGAGTACAGAAAACAACGTGTATCCTTGTTGAGCCAGCAGGGGGCAGCACGTGACTGAAGAATGTTTTTTGTGCAGCAGTTACAGTGAGCCAGAACAAGACAACGTGGAAAAGCTGGCAGGAATGCGGCTGATGAGTTTTAAAAGATAAACATACCCAGGCGAGCAGCTAAAATCCCGACCACACCAGTGCCTGCTCCCAGCTCAATGACGCGCTGTCCTCTCAGCTCCACAGACTTTTCCTCCAGGTACCGACACAAGTGCAGCGCCTGTGTGTGTTTACACATACACGTGTCACTACACCACTTTCTCAACAAAGTCTACGAAAAACAACAAGAAAGAAAACGTTCAGCACTACATATACTCTTACAGCTTCCCAGACCGGAGCGGCCACGCCGAGATTGGCACCGAACACTTGTTTTATCCTGACTTCTTCCCCCATCATTTTAAAAACCGAGTCTAGACAAAATGTCTCGGTGAACAGGCAGTCATCGACGGGGAACGGGTCCTCTTCGTATTGAACACAAGTCATGACCAAAACTAAATTAAAACAGATTTATATTTTACACACGAGGCGGAAAAAAACACAGCTGTCTCTTTAAACGTTACAGAACGGCCCTGGTGTTATACTTCCGGTTCCAGAAAGTAAACATTACGCACGTCTACTTCCGTTTCCAGGTCAAATGCGTAGCGTTTGACTTGAATTTTAAAAATAAAATATTGAGATGTGTTTAATAGTATGATCATACTATGAATGATAATTACAAATCACTGCCGCACCTGTTAGATAAAATTAGGTTCTGTCTCGAGAAAGGTTAGCGTAATGTGTGGCTTTTATTTTGAAATGAGACAGTTTATTGTTAATTACTGATATTTTTTCCATTAACATTTACCTATTGTTTTTGAGATTTTTTTCAGTTTGAAAATGTATTATTCTGAGTAATATGCCTACAATAATATAATAAAAATATAATTTTTTGGTAATCATCATTAAATAAACTTTAATTTAAATTCACTGAACACCAATTAATTACAGTAGTGTCTTTTTTATATTATGATGGAGCTGTGTAAAATTCACAAAACACAATCATATTTGAGGTTTATTTAAAAAAAGTTTCCCCAATAACTGCTTTACTTTGAAAACCAAAATAAATGTATAGTACCAGTATGACATACCATTTTTTCTCCACACACACACACAAAACTGCACATAGATGGCAAAGATGGTCCAACAGGTATATAAAGTGGTAGGTTAAGTACAATTACTCATCATTTTAGCCTTTCAGTCTTAAAAAGAAAATACAGATTTGTGACACATCCAAATTAGAAACAAAACTTAAATGGAAAAAAAAAATAGTTAGCATTTTTTGGACATCACCACAGTTTTCAGTTCAGTGGAGTGACTAATAACTGATACATTACATTCTCCACTCAATATACAATAGACCTACTAGGAACAAAAACCTCTGGATTATCTGGATTAACGTTATCAGAAAAATAAATATATTTTTTTAAATCACGAAGATGGACAGTAGTATTACATTTTAAACACAACAGACCTTCTGTCAGGCCTTGATATGTGCAAACTGCAAGAGTTATTTTTTTAAATGTTTTTAAAAATGTAGCACTTTTTGTAAGGACAGTGGTAAATAAACAGTACTGTTTTAAAACTGGGTGGCACGGTGCAACTGTGGGTTACAGCTGTGGCCTCTCAGCATGACAGCAGAAGGTTCACCTCACAGACTCAGGTGTAGACGTGAGTTTTCTCCATGTACACCGGTTTCCCCCAGACAAACCAAAAACATGCAGGTTAGATTAATTGGTAACTCTAAGTTGTCTCTCTATATGTCCCTGTAATGGACTTGCATCTTATCCAGGTGTCCCCCCACCTCTCACACAGTGACAGCTGGACCTTGCTACCCGAAAAGAAGTAGTGTGAAAAAAAAGGATATACCGGTATGTGTTTTTAAATCAGACAAACCATAGAGTTAAAACAAAATTTAACATATACATAATGTAAAATGTTAAAAATAAAGTTATTATTAAACCAAAAGAGTAATTTTGGTCCTAAGCAGCTATTCTAATTTTACTTGGAGCATTGCTAATATAAATATATTTTTTACATTTTTCCACAATTTAATACTGATGTAAAGAAAATGTTTAAATTGCGATAAATTTGCTGTAAAACTGAACCTACTGCATTATGTTTTCATTTTATCCACTTGTTCTTTTCTCCCACAGATACTGAATGTCTCTAAAGTTTTAGACAGAAACGACTCATCTTGACACGGTTATGCTTTAAGTTGAAGTGGAGAAAGCTCAGGTTTAACAGTGATAGTCGAACAACAAAGGATTTCTTTTATTTTTAAGATACAGATATGTCAAAGTGGACGGGGCTTGATGGACTTTTGACACAACCCCACAGCTTAGCCAGAAATCTGTTCTTTGTTTCTTCCATTAAAACATCCCCACGCGGCTCAAAGTGCAACCTGTAAACTCGTAGAATACTTCTTGATGTTTCTCGGTTGGTATGAAAGGCAGAAATGTTTGTTTGGAGCAAAACCGAGTCCCGAGTCCACACAACAAAAAAACACCCAAACAAACAACACAAGTCGAAGGAATGGATTACTTAAACTTTGTTCCGAAAAGAATAATAATTAGAACAATAATTATAACGAAAAGGATCAAAATGACCAGCATCTTCCTGTTTTTCTTCTGATATTGTTCCGCCTGCAAAGAGACAGAAAATATTACCGATTTAAACTTTCAATTTAATGCAATATTTTAAATCTTTTCAATTTACAGAAGTATAAAATTTTAGAAAAAGCTTGCTTCCTAGACTGACTTGCTGTTAGCTTGTCAGTTTGGTCAGGATTCCACTATTTATTTTCAAGCTATAAAGAGCTATGTACAACAGATAAGATATTATCTCTTCATCTGTTCCCCACTTTAAAAGATCTGAACTATTGTTTTATTTAAGCAAAACACTTTTGTATGAGAATTCTAATCCTTATAAGCCTCTTTCATAAGACAGCTCAGTCCGGGACTGATGCGTGTTCTGTCCTCCTCCGAGCATTCAGAAAAAACACGAAGGTGGAGAGGCGAGTAAAATTAGTTAATTATCAGAGCTGGGTCTGAGCCCAGCTGATCCACTTGTGAAAAAGCAACCAGCAGATCCGCGCTCAGAAAATGATAATGAGCTGATGACATCAGTGAGCGACCACAGGACCTAACCAACAAACAGATTTATTACAGAGGGAATATTAAAAATGACACGAAACATCAAACTTTTTAGTTAGTTTAAAAATATTAAACCACCACAGAATCACTAAAGTAAGTTAATTCAGTTTGTTTTGTTTGATATGACACAGTAAATACGTCGCCTCACTTCAGCCCAGCTGATTTCTGCTCCACGTCTCTTTTGGATCAGCGCTGCCGGTTCATTTATGAACGTGTTCACGTGAGCGGGACCTGCCCGCCTTCACCTGTTCATAGTTTTATTCTGTTATGAATGACCCGGGGGGATTAAACCCGGAGAAGTCTGTGCGGCGATAACACAGATTTGACTTATGAAAGAGGCTATAGTTTGTTATATAAACACAGTCTTCAACATGCTGATTTTTGTCTTTCTGGACTATTTCTGCTACACTTTGAAAGCAGGGAGGATCTTAGTGATGCTTCTTCTAATATAACCACCCTGTGTTTGTGTCTCACTTGTGTTTAGAGTCCGCTGCTTGGAGTTTAGTTTTTACTCCAATCTCTGTTTGTGTTCTTATGTTTCATCATTTACTAAAAGTGGTCAGCTGATCCGGAGCTTCCTTTACTGCTGCAGAAAAACTGAAACATTCCTGCTGTTGCTGCTTTCCTTCATTAGATTTCCACAAGAAGTTACAAATAAAGTGTTTCTGCCAGGGACAGCTAACTTCATTTGTGGTCCAAATAAATTAATTTCTTTCTGTTTGGGAGGGAAAAACATTCAGTATAGCTCATCTAACTACAGCTGCTGTTCAAAGACGGCACAGCTCCCTCCTGTTTATTATAGTAACATGCAATCATATTATGTTTACCTTTTGTAACTGTTTCAACCCATCTTCTGTTTTAACACAAGCCTGCTCCACATTGAAGTCGATTCTGTCCAGAACAGTGCCCTTAAAGAAGAAAAAAATAACATCTGTCATTTACTAACACTTCTCAAATCTGAGTTTATTTGTTCCTAATATGTGAGCATCTACCGTTTTATAAACAATTATTTAATTATTTAAGTAAATATTGAATTATTTGACTTTGTTAAATATAATATATTGTGAGTGGTGCATATATTTGCCTCTTTTGCAGGTTTTCTCTTGTTTTCATTTTGATTCATTTATTTAACTCCTGGGTTTTTGTTTTTTTAATAAAAGGTAAGGAAAAATAAAAAAATTTAAACTTAAAATATATATATTTTTAAATACAGTAAAATTGTTCACTCTGTCAAAATAAAAACGCAAATTAATCTTATGCAGCAATTTCTTACAGGGTCTGGATGTATTTACATGCATTTTAAGACTTTACCACTGCTTTAAACACTATGATTATTTTGATAAATTATTTATATCACATATTTTTAATTACATTTTGTATCTTAGGGTCAAATAAAGTCAGTAATTCACGTTAGATTATTTTGTTTAAAGACGCTTGGTCAACATAAACAGGTTTGATGTTTATTAAACGCATTACTTTGATATCACACACAGTAACTTCTGCTTTTCCACACTGTGTGTGTTTTTATTTCCGTGTGTGTCAGAATCTCTAAATACCTGCTCCACCACCATTCCAGCCAAGTCTCGGAAAATCTCGTTCAGGTCTGAGATGGACTGCACGATCTGTCGGATCTCCCTCTCCCGCTCTTCAACCAGAACTGTGTTCTGCTCCACCAGCACTAGCTGGTCGTCTGTGAAGCCCTGAGAGTTCAGGGATTAAATTCACAGTTTTAACAAAAGGCAGAGGTTCAAGAAAAGGATGGTCAAATCCTGCTTTCACAGGGAAGCTCAGGAAAAAGATCAAACTAAATTTTATAGATATTCATATTGCTTCTTTGTAGGTGGACAGTCATTTAAAATGACAAAACTGGACAAACTGGACCTTTAAATTCATGCAGATAAAGTGTAAGATAGATTACAACATTTACAAAATGTGCTGAAAAGCCTCTCACCTTGTCGTATAAAGCTAATTCTTCATCTTCTTCCATTAAAGGTCCAGAGTCAAAAAAGTGTTTCGACCTCTCCTCACGATTCTTCATTCCTGCCATGTAAACATTTTGCTTAGATACAGGTAAATAGACGAGCCTCTATTAGAAACAGAAAAAAGGCTAAACTGAAAAATGGTTCCGACTTTGTTGCGTTCTTACGTTTTAGGTAGCTGGACTGTGTGTGTCTGAAGTTGATGGAGAGGTCCTGCAGGCTCTGAGCCAGAGACGACACCACGTTTGTCAGCAGCCTCTCCTCCTGCTCGGTGCAGTGGCCCCGACGAGACTGCAAACCCGTCACCGCTCGCTGGCACCGATGAAACATCTGTAAGAACGAAACTATCAGATCAGACTATGGCTGACCCAAAGTCACATCTGGGTTCTTTGGACTGAATATGAGGCAAACTTCTGCTAAAACAACCGGCCTCACTATTGACAATGTGCACTGACACCATTGTGAAATCATACCAGTTAATTCAATGAGTTAATCATCAGTTAGAGTTTTCACCTGTGTGATCTCCTGAGTAGTGATCTCTATAGCGTGCTCCTCTTCACTGCTGTCATCCAGAGTGGGACGATTCATGTGCTTGTCGTGAAGCAAAGCCAGATCCTTCATTTTCTGCTGAATCCGTGTGATTTCATACTGGATCTGAGGCAGGCAGCAAAAATGAAAGAACTTTGTGATCATATGGTTGAAAACGTTGGTGGCTTTGAAACATTTTACATGATAGACCACCTCAGAAAAAGCTTTTCAAGTCTTAGGGCTATAATTTAATAAGATAGCACTTGTAAATAGTTGTGTTGTAATATGTACCATAGTTTGAGAAGCACAGGACTAGTTTTATTCTGCTAATTGAAAATCATGCTTTTAACTGCATTTTCTCTTAGAATATTGTTCTAAACACATGTTCAGTTTTACCTCATCAACCCCTTCTATCCATTTGGGAGGCAGTTTCTTTGTGACGCCGATGGCAGCTTCAGGATCCAGACTAATCCCAGACACCAGAGCCATTCGGTCGTCTGCCATCTAGATAAAACAATAATGATAAAACCTGGTTTATTTACACAGGACCACAGTGGTATGACAGTGCTCTATGTTATGCCTATAGTGCTAAATGTTGCCATGAAGTGAAGCAAAAGGTTACCTCATCAAGCTCCTAATGTGAATGCCAGAAAGCAGAGTTCCCATCCAACACAGAACAAGAAAGAGGAGTGAAAGTTAGAAATAACAGATTGAGACCAAGGAAATCAGCAGCAAATACTAAAATAAATAAAAGCCTTTCTGTGTCTCCACTTTGAACTGGAGTGAAAACAATAAAATGTGAAGCAGAACGTCCAACAGCTAACGACATTTATAACAATAGACACAAACTTACAGCCGTCTCCAATCATAGGAGACAACAAAAGAGACCAAAATAATCTAGATAGGATTACATAATGATAATTTGGATAATTATGTCTTGTGTTAAATTATTTTGATTTTAGATGAACAGAACTGAGCGTACAAACACATACAAATTTGTAGTCATTGGCTCTAAACTGTACCATAGAAAAATAATTAATATTACAATTGGTTCTGTAATAACAGAGTGCAAACACTCCCTTTTATTGCTGATAAAATGAAGCCTTTAACCTAAATACATGTTTGTGTGAGAGACAAAACCCAGACTAGCTGAAACAATCACAGTTTGGCTTGCAGGGTGGCTGCAAGTCGACTACAGCGGCAAGAAACTGTGTTGCCAAAGAAAAATAGTTCAACAGAACTTTCAACATGCACCAGTCGATACTTTTCACTTAAAGCAGAAGAATGTTTTTATTCTTCCACAGTCAGTTCTGTCTTTTAAACGTGCTTCATTTTTGGCCCAAACACCTTAACTGATCGAGATTAAAGGCAGGTTTTATCATTGCCAGTAAAAGAATGTAAACTATTCAATGTTTAGGTTTCCTGGTAATCTGATTTGCAGCTTTGCACCATTTTGTTCAGTTTATGCAGGTGAGGAAGCCCATCAGGAAAATAATGTTCTGTGTAGATATTTTGAGTCGTACTGTATTAATATTAAAGCCATTCTTAAAGCCTACTTTTGGTGACTTGCTTTGAGTCTTATATTATTTATTAATTTTTTTTCCCTCTTTGTGCTGGTTTAACTAAAATGAAACGAGTTACTTCAAATATAGAGCTTATATGAAAGGTTTAAGAATCCTTTAAGAACTACACCCTAGTTCAATTACGTCACGACACAGTTTAATTTCATAGACCACAGCACACATTTATACTAATCACGAGCAATGTGGACATAAAACATGCATTTATATTCTCACTGCAGTTTTATTATTTTAAACTGTCTTTCGCGCTGAATAATCTTTAATATATTGTTGTCTGTATCAGTTTAGCTTTGGAGAGAACAAGCCAGTCTTTCTCCATCAGCCCTGAAGGTGAAACATCTGCACTTTCAGTCCGATCAGATGAATACATAGCAACTATTGATACACTGGTGGAGCTAGCTACGAGGGCTCAGTGACTGGCTACATGCAAACACACAATAAAATGTCAGAACGAAGCAGACCACTCACCGCAGCATTGCTACGTGTACTCAGACGGGGCTCGTTTGTACTCACTTGCTCAGCCAAAATCTGCCGGTTTTGGATTGCATTGTTCCGCATTAACAAGAAGGCATCGGTCAGACGCCTAGTGGCCATGATTGGCTTGCTTCAACTATAAATTAACCCAGGACAAAATGCGGATCAGTTGATGTTTTTCTTTTTTTAAATTCAATTAAGTGTCCACGATTTATTAACGCGCTGCTCGCGTTTTAGCTTTTTACCTACGATGAATGAGAATCAAAAAAGGTCGCGACGCAGCGCTAACTGTGGACATTAAACGACTTGAGTCATTTTCATCTGTAAAGCCCAATTTATCTCATAAGTGAAAAGGATCTAGATTATAATCGAGAATTTCTAGGTAAAATTTGGATTTTAAATCATCCTAGTGACGGTATGCTGCTATCCTGAAGCTACGGAAGTGGGAACGTAAACACCTGCGTATTGCGTTTCTTCTTCTACGGTTAATTAGCAGCAATATCATCTGGAACAAGAATCATCGCCCCCTGTCGACATGGCAAATTTATTTATATAACTCTTTACTTTTTGCATCAGAATGTTACGTAGCCCGTCCAGTGACATTGGATAGAAATGTTTTGAGCAGTGCGATGCAGATATTGTTGAGTCACCAATACCAAAAAATTCCTGTGTGTATCAACATTGGTCAATAAATCTGATTCTGATTTTGAACTGTTCGAAGGTGCCCTACCCGATATATTTGGTGTGTACTATAAACGAATAATCTTTCACAATTGACTATTTATAAGATGTCAATGAACGCCCAATGTGTGTCGGAAAACTCCTGCATCCAAGGCACGTGTGAGAGAAACCTATGCGCGTTGAGCTTAAACACATGAAAATAAAGCTTTTCGGACAACTCCAGTCGTCACCTTGTGTTTTATAGCGGCAATGGATTAATTCATGCCTAAGTGACTGAGTGAGTAGGCTATACCATTCAGTCCTATATTAAAACAAAATTAAATTAATTAAAACTTGTCAGCAATCTCTGCATGGAAATGACTGCAATAATTATTACACGACCATTGCACAAAATGGGAATTGTTCATTTAACATATTTACTTTATACTGAAAATATAAAAACGATCTACCTACAAAAATCATAGTTAAAATATAAAGAATACAAAATCAAAATAAAGCCAAAGACATGAACCAATTTACTCTATAATTTTAGTTAAAAGTTAATTTATTATTTTTTCCCCCCAATGTGTTTTATTATCATTAAAATTAAAAATATTGTGCTTGAATTGGACACAACAGTGGAACCACAATTGTCACCTTTTCGTGCGTCGGACCAAAGTTTAATCTTCAGACGTGGAGTTATGTTGCGCGTCTTTACGCACGGGCGGGGCGGCGCCACTAACTGTAATTATGTCGCTAAAGCTCCTCCTCTTTTCAGTCCTAATCCCTTTGGCCACAGCCGGTGTTAATACTGCGTCTGAAATTTATCCACAAGTAGCAGGCAGCAGCAGTTTACACACCAGAGGTCCGGGGCCGTCTCCACACGCGTTTTTGGACACGTTTGAGTCTGCCTGATCACCCGGACAACACTCAAGAGACACACACAGTCCCGGTAAGTTTAAAGGACGTGCACGTCTCTCAGGTGGGACATTAGAATCCTCTATTATGATTCATATGTTGCTAAATCAGATTTTGGGACATAACATTCATATGAACAGTATCAAAATACTGGTGCTGGACTGATTCTCTGCTTCTTGATAGTTATATTGCAACATATTCATTTATTGACTCATGCTCTGGCATTTGTTAACTTCTCCACTCCTTAGATTTACTTCTACACCTTTGATTGCTTATGTCCTCAAACATGTAAACAAAGCCAGAATTACAGTACAGCCAATACAAATCCCTAAAACATGTCAAGTTGTAGGAGAGCATTTTTCCTGAACAGAAGGGTGTGTTAACCACAGTTCCAACTTTTGGAATGTAGACAAACTGGTTCACATAAAGAACCACCAAATCAAAAGAGCTGCACTGTTTTAGAGCGTTTTTCAAAAGGTATATAGGTGTCACGGTGCTTATTGTGACTGTCTGGTCACTGTTTTCTTGTTTTCTCCTGTAGCCGCTCAGCATGGCCTCCTCCGACGACACAGAAGGCTCCCTGACGCCTGTGGACTTTATCCAGCTGCAACAGTACATGGAAGGTGAGCTCCCTGTTTCTGTTTGCTTCATTCACGCAATCTGTTAAATAGCTCAAACAAACAAAAAAACAAGATAAGACAATCAGAGTGACAACGTCAAGTGCGAACCAAAACCAGTTCACACACCCAAAACAGTCAAATCTCTGCAGTTCTGATCAGATTTCAGACTTGACTGACTAGTTAACACCAGCATTTTTACAATAATTGCCACAAGAAGGCTGCCGTAAGGAGTGAATTATAAACACAACGGCGCTGAACAATAATCTGTGGAGCATCCTCCTGCATCCTCACTCACAGATCAACTTTAAAAAGTGCTGATGAGACTGGAGTTAATGCAGAATTATGATGACGAGCTGACAGGAAACAAAAAGCGGCGCTAGGCTAAAAATACTCGGTCCATTTAAAGGCTTTGAAAGAAATGAAATGGGTCTGTAGGCTTTTAGTGTTTGGGGAGGAGAGTATTTACACGCAGGATAATGGATGAATAGATAATTACATGTACATGTGCTCCGGTCTTGATGTGTGAGAAACACTGTTGTGTGTGTGTGTGTGTGTGTGTGTCAGCTCAGACCCAAACCCAGACTTAAAGTTGAAAACACACAGGGCATCACTTAGCGATAATCCTTACCTTTAAGAGTTGTTTCAGCACACCCTTAATCTGTTTTATGGTTTTTAACCAGTTTGGTTCACTTAGTTACATGATATTATTTACTTGTTTTTTTATTCATTAGTTCATATCATTTGTTGACATTGCTAATGTTTTATTTTCCCCTGCAGACAGCAGTTTAAGGGTCAAAGATGTGATGAAGGATTTTTATCCAGGAGGTCGTCTGGCCAAGCACACTCATGGAGAGGTAGCTTATACAAGCCAAATACAAACATTTTTCAGAACTTTTTGTCATTTTGAAATTACATCTCATTTTGTTCTGACAATACACATCTGGAGGACAGGTTTTTAAAGTGCCTGTGACATCAAATTTTTGTAACAAGTAAGAAAGCATTTTTGGAAAGATAACATTGAAGACACATTGCAAAACAAAATTCACGCCACTGAGAAGAACAGTTCTTGAGATATTCACATGTGAAGTGACAGGAAGTGATGTCAAAGGGGAATGTATGCATGCAAACAGAACACAGCTCCAACAGCTAACAACACAGACTGTAGAGAATAATCTGATGTTTCTTTAGATTATTTTTAATCTCTATATCTCTATCAGAGAGAGACAAAGAAGAGTCAGAGTTCAAATATTGTTTCAATAAACAAAGGCCAGAGTTGCTTTATTATAAAGAGTTCCCCTTTGATGTCACTTCCCGTTTCACTTTGTTAAGCCAAGTTCAAGAGAAAATTTGACAGTTATGTGACAAAATAGGTAAAATCATGTATATTATGCCAAGCTTCTAAAAAATAAAGATGTTTTCTTTGACTTTTTGTATTTGAAGTATATGCATGTCACAGGCGCTTTAAATCCTCAGCACCACCATTCTGCCACAAAAGTGTCATTATCACATGCCACCATGACTGCAACTTTTTCACTTTACATATATTGAGCATAAAACATCTTTAATCCTCAGGCAACAGGACCACTACACTAAAAAAATCAAAATGTTTGCGTTGGATTTACTTAAATATATTATGTCAACAGGTTCTACTCAGCTGAATTAAGTAAAATGAAAGCAAATTTTTCACTTACTTAATAAGTTAACGTGAAGTATTTAGATTTACTCAATTCAGTTGAGTAGATGAAAACGTTTTCATTTTGTTTTTTGAGTACCACTTATCTGAACAAGAGAAGCAGTTTTATTATGGGATATATATGCTGCCTATAAAGTGTGCTTTAATGTATTTGTGCTTTTAACCATCCATATCCACTTTACCACTTGATTTTCTTTTCTACTTTTGGGTTTCCACTCACATTTTTTGATGCTTTCAGGTAATCATCGATTAATTTTAGACCTAGTGAAACAGAATGAGTTATCCCGTCTCTCACTGATCCGTTCTCTCCTCAGTGCCTCGATAGTGATGGCTTCTGTCTCTTCCTGAAAACCTACCTGGAGGTGGAGGATTTCCCCGCAGATTTCTGCAAACGTTTTTTTTGTTATTTTCAACACACTGAGCAGGATGAGGCGACAGACAGCCCTCTGCCCAAAGGAGGTAAAATATTTTCAATATCTGCAGTCGTTTGAACTCAATTAGCAAAGTGTGTGAGGAGGAAAACAAGTTCTGCATTCCTGCTAATGTACGAGTGGGAGCCTTGGGGCTTTGAGGAAGGAATATGCAAAGACAGTTTGAGTTGTTTTTATCTTGTAGAGGCGTGTTACACTGTTCTGGACAATAATGCAATAAAAGTTTGTTGGTTCAAAGGATGTCCTCATTTTCAGGGAGGGTGTTTCTCCAGGACGTATCCTGTTACTTCTCAGTGCTGGAGGAGGGGCAGCCGCGCGAGAAGCTCGAATGTTGGTTTCGTTTCATCTTTTTAATCTGCACTCATTTCTCTGATCAATAATTCATCCCAAAAAGACCAGAAGTGACGCTAACTGAGCTTGTTTGCTTCTAGTTACCTTCAAACTTTACGACAAAGATGGCAACGGACTCCTGGACAGTTCTGTAAGTCACTCAGAGTCACTTAAAGAGAACACAGAGTATAAATGAGACTTTTATACCTCTGTGTAAATGAACTGTTTATAAATTAAAAGACGCCCAATTTACAGTTTATGACATAATGTTTTAATACACAAATTAATGTAAATAAAATTAGTATATGCAAAAATAAAGCATATTTGGTATTGTTTTTATTTGGCATGTCCTGCTCACAGCTCTTGACTTTCATCTCGTCTCACGATCTGTTTGCTCGCTAATGAAAACTGAAATATTTTTATATTATATTCAAATTTACTGGTAACTTGTTGTCTCTCCTGCAGGAAGTGGATCGTATCATCACCCAAATGATGCGAGCTGCTGATTACCTGGGCTGGGACGTGACTGAACTCAGACCAGTAAGATCAGTTAATCTTTTAAGACAAAGATATTATCTGTCCAGAAAGGAAGTTAGGAAAGGGACCACCCCTCGCATCTTTTCTACTAAAGCCCCACGCATAGCCAAGTCATAAAATTTCGACCCTTAGCTCAACTACAATATATGTAGTAAGCAGCAACAGTGTGTTTGATTGTTCTTAGTTCATCTGTCTTTTCCTTTATTGATCAGGCGACAGGTTGGTGAAAAGATTGCGTACCCCCTTCACCTCCCACTGCAAATTTAGTCATTCTGGCTGAATATTTATTGTAACTACTGTATTCATTTCACTGTTTGTGTGTTTTAAAAGCTTAGCCACCAGTGGAAGGAGGAAATTGTGAGGCAGACCGACTGTAACTTTGCTTAAGAATAAAAAGCTTACTAAAATAAAACTTGAAAAAAAATAAAACAAAGATATTATCATTGTCATTGTGTTATATGTAATCCAACAGGACTGTGAAAGTACAAAATACCTGCTGATGTGATGGCAGCCAATAATGTTTTTGTGTGTAAGTGTTTGTGTGTCTAATACCTCAATATCTCATAAACCACTGGACAGATTTAATGAAAGCTTTGAAAATTACAAATAGAGTAATAGTAGAGTAATTTTATAAATGATTAATGTTTTGAGTTAACAAAATTCAAAATGGCTTCCGACTGATCTTAGCAAACAGAAAAATGGCAATAATTCAGTCATTTTTACAGATACTGAGCTAAAATTTGATATAGTAGTAGCCGAGAGTCACCCCTAATATGAACTTGACTTTGTGCATAAAGTGATCTTCAAGGTTTAACCAAAGCATCTACAACTTTATCATCTCTCAACATTAGATCTAAAACTCCAACAAGAAAGGAGCAATATGGATTATTTATTGGCACACATATTATGTAATTTTAAACTTGTGGGGTTTTGACAGGTTCTCAAAGAGATGATGACCGCAATAGATGTGGATAATAGCGACACGGTCACTTTGGAGGAGTGGGTGAAAGGAGGCATGAACAACGTCCCTTTACTTGTACTGCTTGGACTGAAGGTACAGACCCCAATAATAATAATAATAATAATAAAAAGAAACATTTTAGAGCATTTTACAAGAAAACTTTGACTTCTTTGTGTTCTCTTCCACCAGATGACTGAGAAGAACGGGCAGCACATCTGGAGGCTGAAGCATTTTAACAGGCCAACCTACTGTAATGTGTGCAGGAGCATGTTGCTGGGCCTCGGGAAGCAGGGACTTTGCTGCAACTGTAAGAGCTCAGCGCTGTCACCAGGGGGCACTCCTGCTCCTTCAGGGGGGAGGGGGGGTGGACACAGTGTCAAAACTTTACTTCTATCTTTTCTTTTCTTTTTCCTCTTGTGTCTTTCTTCTCCGAGGTTGCAAGTACACCGTCCACAACCAGTGTGCCAACACTAATCCTGATCCTTGCGCTCGCACCTTTGTCAAGTCCAAACAGGAAATTGGTGTAAGGAGCACGACAACTCTTTCGCAATTCCTTCAACTTGGGTTTTATTTCTGCTTTCAGATTTACAGGCAAATTAAAGTTCCACGTTAAATGAAGTCAGCTGTGTATAAGCAGAGGCGTTGATGTCACTTCTCCTGTTTTTTTTTTTTCTTTAACCCACCAATGAGTACACGACAATAAATACTTTAGTGTCAGAGAACATTACAGTGCATTAGTGAGTAAGTGCATCCCAGCAGTGTTTTTTAAGTGCAGATTACAGCTGGCACAGTCTGCTCTGTGCATCTGGTAAATGTCCTAATTCTGCACAAGCACAGACAATGGGCTGCTCAATCTCTCTCTCTTTTTTTTTAGAATCAGGGCTTAAATTTACAATTTTACAACATGTTGTAATGGATCACAACAGAGAGCTGACCATGTGTCTTTTGCTGTAAGTGGATGTTTGGGATCCATTATGCTTTAGGGATATTTTATCTGGAGATGCCCATCTGTCAAGCTGATGTTGACTGAAAATACCATAAATCTGAGGCTTTCTGTGACCTCTGCAGCTGCTTTGAAGAAGATGTAGATCTGCAACGATTCATCTTAAAGTCCTGGTCTCACCCAGAGATATTCATTTGAATTTGCCTACATCACCACAAAATCGGTTGCTGGAAATGTAGAATTGTTCACATACAAATTAATTTGAGTAGAGATTTCAGCACTGCAAAAGTAAAATTTAAAAGCAGCAGAATTGGTATTCATGTGTATCATACTTCCTTTTTTAATGTCCTTTGTGCTTCAGAAACCCATTCACGACTGGATTAAAGCTGACTGTAACAGCAGCAAGTGTCAGGTCTGCTTCAAGAAGATCAAAACTTTAGGAGGGAGTCGTTGTGTGTGGTGCCAGGAAATGGTGAGGATGGATTGTTGAATACTTGTGAGCATAACAAAAAAATGGATGACAACTTATTTGTGATCTTGTTTCTTTTTAAGCGTCATGATGACTGTATAAGTACTGGTATATCAAAATGTGACTGTGGGGATCTGAGGGACCATATTTTGCCTCCATGGGCCATCTATACTGCCTCAAAGGTACTTATAAATAACAAAACATGGTTTATGAATGTTTTTTTTAATTAAAGACAATTGTTAAACAATTATCTGTTTGTTGTAGCAGGAGGAGGACACCAACATTTTGAATGTCACTCCTGATGGTCAAATCCTGCAGGTTTGTCATGATTATAGCAAACATTCTGACAATCATTTTTCAACTGCATTTATTTTTTCTTGTTTAGTTTTTATGCATTTACTGTTTATGTGTTTGGGAGAGTTTTTGAGTTTAATGAATGACCCCTAAAGACTGAACCAAAAAGACCAGAAACCTTTCTTTTATGATCTTTTTGCTTCAGTTTAATGTGTCGCATGAAATAATAAACATATCAGAGTTTTTTTAATCTATTCACTACTTTCACTCTTCTGCAGTATTTATTATTGTTCTTTTTTCCATGGCTGCAAAATTTAGTTAAACAAGTTCACACTTTTGATTTGTATAATACAGCTTTTATGCATTAATTACCAATACTTTCAAAATATTGTATTTCAACGAGCCCACAGTTATATGTATGTGAAATCCTGTATTTTTACATAATGGTAAAACACCTGTGTTTTTCTGATATTTCATTAATGTATATTAATCTGTTGTGCTTTCCTAGATTGCCCCTGTTCCAGACACCCATCCTTTACTTGTGTTTGTAAATCCTAAAAGTGGAGGGAAGCAGGGTGAACGGTACGAAACAGGCTTACAGCATAAACATGAGAAACTGAAGAAGTTACATATTTAGTTTACATGTGTTGAGACATTTAGGAAATCATCTAGGTTATGAACAATTAACATTTGTATAAACTCAATTTGGACAAATAGTTTATTCTGATTGGACGGATAGTCTGAGTGGTGCTAAGACCAAAGTGAATTGCTGCTGTTTTAAAACAACTCTTCATAGTGGTTTATCCAAACGCTGTTTTATAAACCTTTACACTTTGTAAATTTGGTGTTATATGGTTATTCTAACAGAAAAAAATAGATAATTCTGCAGGAAGTGTCCCAGGCTGTACAGAAAGAGCTACAGCTAGCTGCTGCTCCTCCTATTTGTAGTTTCAATCAACCAGGATTTTATGTAAAATAACATACTCCTCCTGTGAGGTTTATAAAATAGTGTATATTTAAACTGTTATGAAGTTTTTGAGTTGTTTTAGGATAGCATTGATCAACTTCGATCAGCCATTAGCTCGCTAACCCAGACAGAATAAAGGTCTGTTTTTACAATCTACAGCAGGTAAGACACTGAGTGTTCAGAACAGAACCTGACTTCAAAACATCTGCTCTTTCATTTGAACACTTTATAGCTGTAGCTGAAACAATATGCAGTATTTGTTTCTAATGTTATTTATTTATAGTTTGTCTTTTTGTGCAGGGTGCTGAGGAAGTTTCAGTATCTGCTGAATCCACGGCAGGTTTACAATTTGTCCAACGGAGGTCCTTCTCCAGGGTAAAGTACAAAAGAAGCTTGCCATTAAATGCCATTAAATTTTCTTATTTTTGTCATTATAATTATTAATACAGACTTTGTTTTATAGACTCCACTTCTTCAGGAGTATGCATCAGTTCAAGATTTTGGTGTGTGGGGGAGATGGCACAGTCGGGTGGCTGCTGGATGCTATAGGTATTACTCGTTGTTTTGAGTTTCATAGAGGAGAATAAAATGACCACCATTACAGTGAAATGAAATGTTTGTGATCTCAGACAAAGCAGATCTCCAGGTGCGCCCCCCAGTTGCCGTCCTGCCCCTGGGCACCGGGAATGACATGGCTCGCTGTCTACACTGGGGAGGAGGTGCAGCATTCATACATTTCTTCTGATAAAGTTTGTGTAACTCAGATGTTAACAGTAAACGTGTTACAATGTTGTGCTGTTTCTGACATAAACCCTTAAAAGGCTACGAGGGCTCGGACTTGACAGAAATACTGAAGGAGATTAAAGCTAGTGATGAGATCGCTCTGGATCGTTGGAGCATCCAGGTGATCCCGACCAACCTTAATGAGGCAGGAGACCCTGTACCTTATGAAATCATGAACAACTACTTCTCTATCGGAGTGGTGAGTTGCTGACTCGATAGGGAGGACACCACATGAAGATTTATTGCCTCCTTCAAACACAAACTACTGCTGATACACAGAGACATGAATATGTTGTCAGGATTATGGTTTATTGTGAATGTTTGTGTTCACAGGATGCTTCTATTGCTCATCGTTTTCACTCCATGAGAGAGAAACATCCCCAAAAGTTCAACAGCAGGTGAGGATTCACTCAAAACAAGACACATTATCCTCATTATCATCACTTTCCAGGGGCGGAGCTAGACATTTTTGCAAGGGGTGCCCCTGGGGTGGCCAAGGTGTTATCTAGTGGGGCACATATAAATAAGGAAAACTACACTGGGTTTTAAAAATTAAGATGGCCACCACAGCTAAATTTAAATGGCTATAATTCAGCCATTTTAAGACTTATTGAGCTAAAATTTTTATGGTGTAGCCAATAATGATTGCTAGTCCAAGTTTAAGCTAACCTCTAATGCTAATTTTACAAAGGGCTATAATTGAAAATGTATATAGTAGTAGTAATAGTCTAGAATAATTTATAACAAAATCTGAATTTAAATACAAAATCCAATATGACCAGCAAAGCTTATTTTAAATAGTTGCACCTCAGCCATTTTTAAAATACTGAGTTGAAATTTGGTAAGGTGGTAACCAAAAGCAATCCCCATGTCGTTTTAAAATGTATATATTATATGATATACTGCATCTATACTATACTGAGCTGAAATTTTGTGTGGTGGTAGATGGGAGAGACAATTCTAAAAGTTTTCTATCATCCTCAAACTAAAGAGGCCTTACTTCTTATTATTTTTCTTTCGTTGCTTTATTCAAGAATGAAGAACAAACTGAGGTATTTGGAGTTTGCTACTTCAGAGTCCATCTCTGCCTCCTGCAAGAAGCTGAAGGATTGTCTCTTTATTGAGGTTAGAGTTTCTCCTTCAGCTGTCCAGCTATTTCACCAAATAGAACTATTTGAGTTTAATGTTTAAATTGTCGTTTGTGTTGTCAGTGCTGTGGAAAACAGCTCGACTTGAACAACGTCTCTTTAGAGGGCATAGCTGTCCTCAACATTCCCAGCATGCATGGCGGCTCCAACCTCTGGGGCGAATCCAAAAAGTCCAATAGTCTGTCGGAGGCGGAGCTCAATCAAGTTATCACTGATCCAGAAGTTCTCAAAACAGTCTCACAAGGCAAGTCTTTGGTTTTTCTGCACTATTCTTTACAAAATACAAACAAAAAATGAGTCTGGTTGTTTTCAAAATCATTTTTAAAACTGTGTGTTTTTTTACTCTGCAGATATAAGCGATAGGCGTTTTGAGGTGGTGGGGCTGGAAGGAGTTCTAGAGATGGGCCAGATCTACACTAAACTGAAGAGTGCCGGGCACAGACTGGCACAGACCTCCCAAATCACCATCAGGTCCTACGACTTTCTCTTCAGCTGTAGCAGAATATGATAAAAATCAGTTCAATATCAACCAACAGATATATATAAGTTATTGTTATCACACTCTGATGACGGTATACATTTTTAACGTGTCAGTGATGATAATTTAAAGTGACCCTGTTTTTTAATTTGTGCAGGACGTCCAAAGCTTTGCCCATGCAGATTGATGGGGAGCCATGGATGCAGCCTCCTTGTACTGTAAGTGTTAAAAACCTGCCCACATCAATAGGACAAGTTCAGATTAAGATATCTTGTATTTAATTTATAGAATCCGATAAGAGAAGCAACACATTGGTGCACATTTGGTAATACTAACAAGCCTGGTCTGGGCTAGCCTGGTAAACACCAGCCCCTTGTTCTTTGCTTTGCTTCGTACAGAGGGACTGGAACCTCGGGTATTGAGGAACGATTTCTTGCTGGAGGCGTGTCCTCTGTTGAAGTTTTAAACAAGTGGATCTGATTTTACCCAATCACTAACATTTGGCTGTGACTTATGTAGTGCGCCAGCTCGACTGTAAAGGAAGCTAGGCTAAGAAGCTAACCGTTAATTGCGTGTCTGTAAACAACCATCCCCTACTGGAAAGACAGAAGTACCGAGCCGAACGAAGTGGCTGTAAATGAGTGCTGCAGGCTTTGTGAGACAAATTTAATTTGATTTGGCAGCCTTGTCAACACGAACTGGCTTCGTTCACTTCCTCCGCTGCCATTGCTAAACTACAGGCAGACTAAAGGCTGGGTTATACTTCAATAAGACATGAGACAGCGGGTTGATGATTTCGCAATTTCAGCGCTTCTTTTCCTGACCGAGTATAAATGAGCTGAAGACGAGGTGGGCCATAAATTATCATAAATTCTTCCTTTGTCCTCCCACAACTCATATATATTATATGAACTACAATTACAATGGCTGGACAGTGTTTTTTCCACTCAACATCAGTGTTAAGTTGAGTGAAGTAGAGTCTGTTTTGGTGGCTTTGTTTTTTTTTGTTAATGGTGGATGGAAAAAAGGACGTGACCATCCTTGGTTCATCCTTGGTCACGTTCATCTTTGGGACCTGGATCAAACCAGCTGCCCTTCGAGCTCTTTTTAAAACTGGGTTCAGACGAAAAATATAATTTTAAACAAAATAACACGCAGGAGGAAGAGCTGTTCTGGTCTAGCTTGGTCCAACTCCTCGGCTCTGCCACAGCCGAGGACTGACCTGCTGCGGTGCTCCTCATAAACAAACACACCCACAAAGTTCTGACCAATCACACGCTCCGAGCCGCAACGTCTTTTGTCTAGCAGTTCTGACTGGGGGCAATGTAGAGGACAGCTGTCACCGGGTGATAGCAGCGGGAGAGCAGACGGAAGTTTTTGTCACAGCAGGGGGAAAAAGATGTGTGACTCGAAGTATAAACCAGGCTTTAAATGACGCAGAAAATCGATGTTCACAACTTCTCCTTCTGTTCGCTGAAATCCCAGACGGAGCAGTGAAGGGAAACTATAACTGAGCGGAACTGTGTAGGAAGACAAGAGCCAGACTTGGCCTGGGCTGATCTGGTATACATTTACTATGTGATTTATTGTGCAGAACTTGTGTTTGTCCATTTCAATTTTTGCAGCTTTACACACTCGTCCACTGAGAACATTTTGAAATATTTTGCTCAAAGAAACATGTAATTCATAATTTTACATTATTGTTTTGAAACTAGCAATGAACTGAATGCAGTTGTAAGTTACAAGATAACAAGACAGTGTGATAAATACTAGCTGTAAATATTACCACTGAGACACATCAGGTATTGCTATGTAGACCTGTTAAGGATGATCAACATTGAGATCAAATTTAAGAGAAGACAAAATATACGTATATAATAAGTACATTAAATAGGACAATATAATTATCAAAATATAGCCCATTTCAAAGGAGTTGTTCTGTGGAAAAGTTATGAACCATTAATATCTTACCTGTTGTAGATAGCGCTTTGAAAATTTTTTTTAGAAAAACAGTTTATTTCTGACCATAAAAACAAACTAAACAGTTTGTTCAGGTGGAGCCAAGACCAACAAAAGTTGCTGTTGTCCTAAAATTTACAACAAACATCTAAAACTCCATCAGTTTTACATAACACAGTATTCCAACATAAATATTATAGAAATCTTGCCAGAAGTGCACTAGACTGCATTGGAAGTGCTACAGCTAGCTGCTGCAGTTGCTATTTTTGCTTACAAATAATTGTAAATTTGTAAGTAAATAGCTCTTTAAAGCTAAACTGATTTATAGCATTCACATAAACCAATATGAGACTGGAGATGTTTTAAGTAATTAATTCACTTTGGGTCTTTTCCCTTTTTGATCAGCATCCAGCTAAACATTTAAAGTGTTATATGCAACAGGTAAGATATTAGTTATCTATAACCTTTCCACAGAACCTCATTTCTACAAACCTAAACTAACATATAATAAAGAAAATAGTTCCGTCTGTGTGTTTTGTTTCTGGTACAGCTCAAATCACATGAAAAATCTATTTATCCTAACAACAATTAGCACATTTACCCTGACAACATGTATTTATGGAGGAGTTAGATGATAAAAAGCAGATGTACCAAATGCATTTTTAACTCTATTTTTTAAAATAAATTCTAGATTCATATAACACACAAGAACCAGGCCAACATGCTGATGCCTCCACCAACAAAAGCATCTGGCTTCTTTCACAAGTAAGAATCGTCTACATCCTGGAGTCTGCAGAAGGGTTTCTACAGAGTGTTTCAGTCCAATGTTAAACATGTGATGGTGTTTTATTTTGTATATACATATCCTTTTATTTTATTCCCTGCTATATAGTATATAAAAAATCTGCTTGAACATGTGTGTACAAAATTCAATCTGCAAATATCTTCAGTAGTGTGTGCCAACAAAATGTGATCCCACTTGTCTGTATGAAAGAGCAGAACATATTGTGTGTTTGTACATTTACTGGGATTTTTACATTTTTTGCCTTTGTTTTGTGACATTACAGGAGTTTGTGAATGAATGATGTTTACAGTAGTGCATTGTTGAGTTTCGTCTTTCACCATCAGTGTGTGTCCACGCAAAAGAACTAGTTAGTGATGCCATTTAAAATATGTGTTTAAAATGTAAGGACTTTTTGAAAATCTCAAATTTCAGCCTGTTTTAGAATTTTGATGTTGTTTTTACAGATTACCAGTTACAGTCAACCATGTTCCACTGCTTTTAGTATTCAGAGGCGCTGAAGATGTTTCTTTAAGATTTTACATCTTTGCATTAATATTGTAATGCGCTTCCTTTTAAAAAAAATGTTTCTGAGGATGAACTCATGCCAGAATGTGGTAGTAGTAAGCCAAAGTGTGTCACTGTATTGTGTACATGTTTTTTTCCAGTGAAGCCATTCTTATGGTAGATTTTAGGATAGCTGTGTACATTTGAGTATTCATGTGTTGTCTTGTTTTAAAGTCAAATTTTGTGTTTGTCATTTGGATGAATCTTGACCTTGTTGTATTCTCAATTTCAAAAAAACTCCATATCATTACGTCAACCCAATGTGGATTAGAGTTAAAGAGCAGGTAAAGAATGTAATCTTACCTTGTTATCACTAAATTTTATTTTTAACTCTAATTTGTCTTGGTGTCTTTAATGTAATCCCATGGCTAAATATGTGATTAAACAGGACTGAGGAATACTGAAACAAGCAGCATTTATTTGTCTGATTTTTAATCAATTTAATCAGTATGTTGGACACTCATGATGATTTTTGTTTGGAATAAACAAAGCACTCTGAAGGATGGTCATTCTTTAAAGAAATGCATATTACCAGAATTTTGGACTAAGATCACCTTCATTTTGATCAAACCTATTAAATCTATGCTGTCTCCTGCAATATTACTAGATTATTGTAAGATTATTTATATTGGCTGTCAGAGCCAGTGTTGAGTTTAATTGTCAGCTACTTCCACAGCAAATTTAAGGTCCCCCTCTGTAAAATTTATTCAATTCAATTCAGTTTATTTATATAGCGCCAAGTCACAACAATTGTTGTCTCAGTGCACTGTACACAAAAAACAATAAAAGCCAAAGAAGAAGCCAGCAGACTGAGCCGAATCTTTGCTTCGTCACAGTCTCCCATCCTGAGCAGCACAGTGGCGACAGTGGAAAGGAAAAACTCCCCCTTAACAGGAAGAAACCTCCAGCAGAACTCAAGACAGGCGGCCATCTGCCTTTACCAGCTGGGTTTGGGGGACAGGAAAGAGACACAGACCAACACAGGACTGGTCCAGGTGTTATTGAGGACACCATTTCTGAAATGAGTTTTAAATTGTCATTCCCTCATCAAGAACATACCTATCCATGCATGTTTGAGAAATCCTTGAATCTCCTCTGGTAGTTATGTGGAGCTGCATAAATGCTTGCTGGTACAAAGCACCCCCTATTTACACAAAGCTCCTCCCTGCAGCTAAGCTCCCATCCCACAGAGGACCCCTCCCCTAAAGCATTGTTGTGAAAAAATACTGAAGTGGGAGTGTCGGAAACAGTAGGAGGTTCTTAAAAAGACAGGGAGAATTCAAGGTGTTTAGATAAGTTTATGATCCTAAGTCATATTTATTTTTGGTATATACATAATTTTCTTAACAACTGAAGGTAACAGTTATTTGGGGTATAGAATGTGCCTGGAAAATACCCCTTTTAAGCAAAAACATCATAACCCTAACAAAATTAATTTGTGCCAATTGAAAGCACACAAATTATTTGAATTAAAAATATTTATTAAGCATTTGCTCAATCAGTGCACTGAAAGGTGAATTTTTTTACCAGTTAGCATATGTGGGAGGCTTTACTCTGTGTGTCACATTGAATTTCGTTATCAGAGTTGGTGAAAGCTTATTACAAATGTGTCAGTCTGCAGGGAGACTGGTATCAATGTGGGAGGGAGAGTAAGAAGGCTAATCAAGAAGAAATGAGGGGAAAAATGAGGGATAGTTTCTAAAACACCAAAGAAATATGATATTGAAAAAACCTGCATTATTTTTCTTCTTCAATTATTGTTGAAATGTGGCAAAAAGTAAAAAAGGCCAAGGAGAAAGAATATATTATAAGGACATTTTGAATTATTCATGAGACTGGTATTAAAGTGAATTTTGGCCACAGACAACTGTAATATGATCACTTCTACTTTACCATGTGATATTCCTAATTAGCTGCTGCAATGGTGTGAAAGTGTATGTGTGCACTTCCCTTTTAATCCATGTGTGTTCTAATGTGACAGAAAGTGAAAAGGATAAAAAGATCAAGTGTCCAGTCTGTTTGTTACTTATGTGCATACTTGAAAGAGCTCTGTGCTCAAACCCTGTAGTAAGTTCAGGCTGCCTGAGCAGGTTGAAGCTCACAGAGACACCTCTTTCTTTCTTTACACGCGAGGTGAGCTGCACACAAACACCCCCCTGAGAGGCACAAAGACATGTTGGTTTGTCTGGTTGTTGTGGAGATGTTATGACACAAGAGATATTAGATGATGCCTCAACTAATGATGACAAATGGACGTCGGCAGCTGTGGCGGTAACATTCATAGTGCAAATTCTGCGATGATGACATTTCAGCACTGATTGCATCTCTTGACTTCACATGGTTGTAGCTGACATATTTTGGGAGTCAGAGTAGGGGTCTTTATTTCTGTTACATTTCCCTGTAGGACTGTGAGTCCTAGTATCGCTTTAAGACCCTCCACCTTCCTCCAAATCAGAACCCTGGCTCGGAAAATCAGATGTTCCATACCAGCCATGAGCAAAATCCAACATGGCTGCCTCACACATGTAACGTGCGATGGCTGCAACTTTTTATTTATATTTTTTACTTTTATTGGTTTGTATCTCGTTAAATTAGCTTCACACATAATTTCTGTACATCCTCTATTAGGAAAGCATGTTGTGTTTATTGGTTCTAAGAAACAGATTTATATAAAAAAATATTTGCTATATGTAGATCCTCCATCCCCAAGCCATCCCTAACCACCCAGCTTTTAGATGGTTCAGTCCAATTTGAGTACCCACTGCCTCACAAATCAGACAGATGAGACAGGAACGCAATCAAAATCATACTTTAAAGGCTTTAAAACTGTACTGAGCTTTTTTCTGCCAATAAATCAGAGTGGAGTAAAAACTGACCCTATTTTGGAGTGCAAGATGACCACAGAATTAGGAAAGTGGTAAATAAAACCCTTTGTGCTGATCCTATTGGCATCAGCATACATTGTCATTGTAGATGACTCAAAGTGTCTACATTTGCTTTTGTTTTGAAGCAACACTTTTTGCCATGTCTTTTAAAGAAAAAGTCAAAAACATTTGTTCTTGTCCAGATTTCAACTCCAATCTCCCACCTGACAGTAAATTGCTTTGTCCATCACACCCCATCTGGGAACATCTGGTCTACCGTATAAGTGGATAACTATAACATATGAGTCAGCAGTAAAACTCCAAACGTAACATTTGTTTGAAACAGTGTAACATTTCTGGAGTCAAAGTTGTTTTGATGACTGAAATCCACTCCTAAATAGATCCCAGTCTGACCAGCAGTTACGTCTGCTCCCTCATGGAGGACTGTTAAGGAACCCTTTGAGAAAGGGGGTGTGCATGAAGATTTAATATGTAAATTAGTATCTAGGTAATCATCCCTGATTGGATGACAGAGACCGAGGAGCTTTTATCCCACCAATTTGTTACGCCCCGTCTGGGAGCAGCCAGGACGTTCCATGAATGAGACTTCATTTATTCTGCGCATTCCAACCACCCACATCTTCATGCTGGGTCACGTCAACCTTAGTTTGTGCAGAGTTGTAGGCCAGTTATTTTAAGACCTTTTTCTCACGTTTTTGATGTAACTGTTTGATTTCACTTTAATTTTTGTACATAGGTAAATGGGGAAACTTAATATAGTTATGTTTTATTTGGCTCATCCTCAGGGTGGTGAGACTCCAGTTTTATAAATACACAAGCCCTGTAAATAAATCACACTTTTTATTTTATTTAAAAACTATAACTTCGTTCTATGGCTGCTTGAATTGTGCAGGAATTGGAATCTGCTCCTTCAGGGCATAACAAATGGGGGAGTTATAGGAGGCACCTCCTTCTCCATTGTCCAATCACAGCTGGTTACCTGGACAGTCTCTCTCTCTCTCTCTCTCTCTCTCTCTCTCTCTCTCTCTCTCTCTCTCTCTCTCTCACTCTCTC
>JARVJO010000365.1:21272442-21285202 GCA_031762555.1 Cynodonichthys magdalenae
GGTATATTTAAGAAAATGATAAAGCTTAGTCTGTTGGAGAAATATGTAATGGTATAATTTGTGTTTATACGAGTTGTAGGAGTTTAACCTTTACTTTTGTTTTGTTTTATTTTTTTGTTATTTGAAGACTATTTTGATCAAATTTTTTTTCGAGAAAAGGGGTAGATATAAGATTTTTTTCTTCTTCTGCTACCTTTCATTTATGATTTGTATTTTTATTGTATATAGAAATTACTGTGTTTTTAAGAAAATGAATGAATAAACTAAACTAAACTAAACTAAACCTTACACAGTCTTAATTATTGGAACATCTAGAGCTGCTACAAAATGAAATGAAACAACTTTACTTTAACTTTAGTTAGGCATAAAATACAAGTATATCAATTATTTAAGATTTATACAAATTGTGTATTTGTTCTGTGCTCGCTGCTGAGGAGTTAAAAAGTGTTTGAAAAATAATTGAACATTTTTTTCTAATGTTTTGTATAAAAGCATCCTGCATTTACAGTAAACTGTGAATGTAAGCTGAGAGTTGAAACTGTCAATGTTGAGTTGAGGCCAATTGTCAATTCTTTGAGCTCTAAATTAATGAAGCAGAAGAAAAAGCAGCTGTCTTCATCTTTATTCAGCTGAATAAAAAATAAAAAGATAAAAAACAAAGCGAAACGTCATTTGTCATTAAATGTGTGAGACGGAGAGTAAGAGAAAGCAGCAGAATGTGGGCTGGAGATGATATTGTTCCAGGGGGAGGAAAGCTAATAGGTTTGTTTGCGAGGAGGCTGCACCTGCTGTTTGTTGATGGACTGAGCTGTAAATAACTTTGTGAAGCTGTTAGGTGCTCTGTGGGGACTCCACTGGTTTTTTCTCTTCTCTCTCGGTCCTTTGCCTTTTTAAGCATACAGTTGCTTATAAGAATCTTCATGTGATAATAACTCTGCGTGTCTTTGATGAAGGCTTTAGGGAGGCTGTGTACATGCATGTATATTTGCACTGCAGTATTAGGTTTTATGTGGGTGTTTTGTTGAGTATGGAAAACCCTCTGTGAGTGTATTTATAGAAGGCCATTGTTGAGCCCACAGAGCCCTCAGTAATTGGATCTGCTCTCTCTTATTGAACATGTCAGATGATAAATGGGGGGACGGGTGTCATTACTTGTGGTATCCCTGTGACAACTCTATGCCTCACATCACCATCCTAAGCTCTTATTCCCAGCAGGATTAAATGTATAAATGAACAATTAGCCATCTGAATTATCATTCTGAACAATGTGAAAGGGAGAGAAGGTGGTGCTCTCTGTTGTTTTGTCCTTGGGTATTATCTTAATGAATATTAAACCGATGCAGATAAGTTGGAATGAACAGAATTGTACAACATATTGTTCTTTTATGACAACCATCATCTTGTCATTCTAAAACACTCAGCATTTATGACTGTGGAGTCAGTTTGCTGCAGTTTGAGCCTGAAATATTAGTTTCTTTTTTGCGTGATAAATTATATCAGCAGCTCAACGGTTCAGGGCCTCCTTTGTTGTATTTTTAGTTTGAAATTTTGCCAAATGTTTTTAATGTGTGGCAGGTTTGGACTACAAGCGTGACAGTTTAGCACCTTGAATTTTTTTTATGGTGCCGCTCTGCTGCAATACGTGCAGAATGTCGTTTGACGCCACATCGATAAGAAAAGCCGGGCCTGAAAAAGGACATTGTCCGGAGGGCAGAACATGGTATATGACTTCCAGACCTACATAGATCTTTTAGCACTGATGACCCCCCTCAGGGATGTGAGAGTACCTCGTGTCATGTGCACCGGTGCACCCTCACCCCATCAGGTATGGTGCTTTTTGATTGTGCAAAGGGCAAAACTAAAACTTTTATTTTTATCCCTCCTGCTAGCCTTGGGTCAAAAGATCTCTGAGGCTTAAACCTGATATATCAGGGGGTTAATAAAGAGAGAGAAATAAACATATCGTTAAACTTGCACATCAATTTTTTTTACTGTGATAAATCATCTCACATTTATGAATATTTATTAACAATGGATTTCAAGTGTTTTTATGCAGCATTATTTACTGATCACAGGATTACAGTCTTTAGGTTTTGGTTTTCAGTTATGTCTCTTTGCATCCCTGTATTTTTCTGTGTACAGTGTTTATGTGTATATTCCTTTTGTTGGAATCTATTTTTTTTTTTTAGAATTTTGAGCTTTTAATGATCAAATTATTGTAAGTTTTACATAAGAAAACATCCATCCATCTATCCACCCATTATCTTCTTCCTCTCAGGGTCAAGGGGGTTGCTGGTGCCCATATCCAGCAGTCAGTGTTCGAGGGGCGGGGTACACCCTGGACAGGTCACAAGTCCATCACAAGGCTATAAGAAAACATGATTCTTGAAATGATTTGCTCACAAAGAGTGGTGAAGGCCTTTGTTGCTTATTGGGGCGGCTGTGGTGGAGTGGTTCGGGAATTTGTCCTGTAACTGGAAGGTTGCTGGTTTGAACCCCCATTCCAGCCATCTCAGTTGTTATGTCCTTGGGCAAGACACTTCACCGGCTTTGCTTACTGATGGTAGTCAGAGGGTCTGATGGTGCTGGAGCATGGCAGCCCCGCCTCTGTCAGTGTGCCCCAGGGCAGCTGAGGCTACGTGTGAATGACTGGTGTAAAGCGCTTTGGGGTACCAATAGGGTTTGATAAAGTGCTTTATAAGTTAAGTACATCTACCATTTTATTGAATTAGTTCTGAAATACTCTTAAAGACCCACGTAGCAGACAGGTGTGGGCCAGATCTGGTGTCAAGCCGAATGACTGCTGGTTTGTCAACTGAATGTGGGCCATGTCTGGCAAGGATAGCCCTAGATGGAATGCCACAACTGGTCCTGTTGGGGTTTGGTTGATGTGGTACTGGCCCATGCTCGGACCACCTCTGGCAAACCACATCTGGGCCACCAAAGGGCTGTTATTCCTTGTGGTATCTGGTCTTAGTGTTAGTGCATTGTGTGGGCAAGAACTGGGCCAAACTAATTTTACTATGTGGGAATCTTTTTATTTTCATGCTCAATCATTTTACTGCTAACAAACAACAGTTTCTCAATTAATTAGAGATGTATTTTTATTAATTGAGATAGCATTGGCAGCACTGTGGCTCAGTTGGTAGAGCTGTTGCCTCTCGGCAAGAAGGTCGCCAGATCAAATCCCGGCCCAGGGACCCTTCTGGGTAGAGTTTGCATGTTCTCTCCGTGTATGCGTGGGTTCTCTCCGGGTACTCCGACTTCCTCCCACACACCAAAAACATGACTGTCAGGTTAATTGATAACTCTAAAAATTGTCCCTAGGTGTGAGTGAGAGAGTGAATGGTTGTCTGTCTCGTTTGTCTCTATATGTGGCACTGTGATGGACTTGCGACCTGTCCTGGGTGTACCCGCCCCTTACACTGTGATGGCTGGATATGGGCACCAGTGACCCCCGTGACCCTAAAAAGAAAGAAACGGGTATAGATAATGGATGGATGGATGGATGAATTAGTATTGAAATTTTTTATATATATATACATACTGTATATATATTATATTTTGTTGCCATCAGAAACATAACTCAGTCTTTATTTGGTAAGCCTCTTTCTGCAACATACAACTTTTATTTGTTTAATTGGTCTTACTGATAAAAAGAGTCCAAATCTAATTATGAATTACGAAATGTATTCTTTGCAGATTTTGTAAAAATATGCTTAATAAATTTGCACTGTGGTTTATTTATTTGCATTTATGGCAAAGATAAAAATCATTTTTACAAGCATATTACATTCAAAATGCAGCCAGATTTAGACATAGTTTAGAAACATGGTGGTGTGTGTGTGTGTGTGTATGTGTGTATGTGTGTATGTGCGCGTGCACTACATTAGAAACTTCTCTCTGCTCAGACGGAGAATATGAGAATGTTACAATTATAAAACAAGATTGACAGGAGGGATAGTGTTGCACTGGCAGATGACAGATCCTGGCTGCCTGCCTGGGAGTTATTCAGAGCCACCACCCCCTCAGCACACACAAACACACACACGCACACACACACACACACACACACACAGTTCACAGAGCCCCAACACAGGGATCAAAGTGGCAGTAAAGCAGGGGGTCTCGTTAAAGGGTCGTGGAGTAAAAACCTGTGTTTGTGTGCGAAGAAGGTTCAAGGTCAAAGCGAGCACATGGTGCAAACCAGAAAACAGCATTAGGAAGGCGGTTTAAAGTGAAAAATATTTATAAATAACTCCATCAACCAGTAAGCCACACTCTGAATCCTAAAAACTGCAGTGTCTTTAACTTTTAGCATTAAATATTACTAACAAAAGGAAACTGTTCCAAGTTTAAATCACTGGAAACAGGAGTTAAACAAAGAACTTACACTTTTACACAACGTGGAGACGAGCCTGATGCTTCTTTACTTTTGCTGAGTGACTTCATCAGTACCCACTGTCTGAGTCACGTCAGCTTGACACGGCTGTGGGTGTATTAATTTTTTTTTCGTTGGCAGCATCTTGACACTTTCTGATAATCTTGCCCCATTAACAAGTGGCTTCAGCTGCTAGCTCAGGAGAGAAACAAGCGATGTGTTCATTACGTCTTAAATAGCACAATTAACAGGCTGGGAAGTCCACTTCACTGCTTTCTCACTGGTAAACGAGGAGCGACCTGTTGAGTTTCTTCTCGTCTTTGTAGCTTGCTTAATTTGGTTTAAAATAAATTAGATTATTTTTACTGTTACCGTTTTTTGTACGGTTTTGTGTTGTAGTTGGTGTCTTACCTGCTGTAGACAGCAGTCAGATATACATCAGGCAGTCTTCAGATTAAAAATATAGTATTTGATACAAAAATGATGTGCTTCACTTTATAGTGAACTTACAAGTGAACTGTTCTAAAATAATACAGATATGAATTGTAGACTGTTAAAATTTGTTCATGGATTTATCCTCCTCTGAATTATCTGAGCTTAAGTCGCTTTTGAGAATGCTATTTTTATTCATCAATCTTGAAATTGTTCTGCTGCTCACAGACAGTAAGATACTGATGACTCAAGTAGCTTCATACAACTCAAACAATCCCTAAACTCCCACAAAATCTGAAAGCTGTCTTCAGAAATGAAAAAAGCAATCATTTGATTTGTGACTTGACTGTTGCATTTGGCCTTCATCATTTAAGAAACAAAAACAAAAGAGAGAGACATGGTCATTGAGACAATTTTAAGAACAGAAAAAAGAAGAAAAGGTTAAAATATAATGATGTCTTGCTTCCATCAGCAGGTTGGGTGCACTTTAATACGTTTTTGTTGAAGATCTTGTCAGAATAATGCACTCTATATCAAATTATTACATAACATGTAAAGAAATTAGCTATTTTGTAAGAATGAGCGCTATGATCACGGGAGATCAGTTCTCCTAAAATGGTAAATTTCTTCTTCCTCATTAGGATAGAACTAAACTATCTGTTTTTAGGAGCTACTACATGACAAAGATTTGACTCCCCATCTTAATAAAATAGAGATGAAGGCTGCCAGGCCTATTAACACAGAGTTACATAATCATCTGAAACAGAGATGTCGACCCAATAAAATCACAAGGTGCTGGTCGTAAAACCATCTGTCAGGTGTTGACACTGAGGGCAAAATCTACTCCTGCTCCTATCTGGATGGTTGAGATGGAAGTCATTCTGCTGCTCTCGTGATTTCTGCCTTAATGTTGACCTATTTATAAATCTGTATCAGCCAAACTAAACACATGACTGGACACTTAGAGCGCCACACACACTTAAAATACAGACAGATACATACTCAAGGCTGAACAAAGAGTTCTCTCAACACATCAGTTCCTGCTGGTCAAACAGTCACAGAAATAAGATTACAGGTTGATGATTTAATTTTATATATTAGGATTTTACATTAAAAAAATACATTTATTTAATTGCTTGTGTGAGGAAAACCTTACTGACACTGTCACCTTCTTTGGTGCCTCCACTTAACCTTTTGTTAAGGTACCAAAGTAAAACAGGTCAGTCAGAGATGTAAAATGTAAACATCACATCTGCAAACATCCTGTGCTATCTCTAAATACAGATTTATGTATTTCAGATTAGATGTTGTGTTAAGATACTCCAGAAACTCTGTTGTCTTAAAATAACCTAAACTGATTTTTCACTCTTTTTATTAGTGAAATGCCAAATAATCAGATTAAAAAAATGTATAAATAATGTGAGGCCATTGAAATTTTGAGCGAACATTTCACATTGATAAAAATCTTTACTACTTACAGAATGGTTAAAATTACAGGAAATCATAAGTAAAAGCTGAGTCAAAGACTGGATTTGAACGAGGTGTGCAACAATACATGTATTTGTATCAAATCGTTCAATGCAGTGCTCTAAGTTCAATACACACTGTGTATCGAACATTACAGATTTTTAAAATCTATTTTATCAACTTGTCTTCTGAAAATGCTCTGGGTTGACGGCTCAGTGGATCTGTGTTCGACTGCTTCACCTAGGTTGCACTGTCGAGCACAGATCCACTGAGAAACTTCCTGTTTAAGCAACATTTAAAAAAAACTGTATTGTTGAGCTAAAACAACTGTTCATAATTAATTTCAATAAATTTCATGTTAAGAAGGGCATGGAAATTTCTCCTTTTTGTATCGAAAATATATTGAGCCGTGAGACTCTATCGAACTGAACGGAAATGTGAATTTTCTGTATCGTTGCACCCCTAATATACATATATCATAATTACATAGGCTATTTATCGAAGTAAAATTTATCTAAGTTTCAGAATGTTCAAGAGAAAAAGGAAGGAAAAACAAAAAAGAGAAATCAGCAGCTTTTTCTCTGGATTTTTAAAAAAAATTACAATATTTTAATATTTGCTCAGATTTAGTGACTAAATTTGTCTTCAACTAAAAACTTTTGAACCACAACAAAAGTTAATAAAATGTAAAACTGACTTCTAGGATTTTAACCTTCACATTTCAGCCTTATTGCATTTTAAGTTTCCTTTGTTTAAATCTGACTGAAGAGATCATATATGGTTTATTTTGTCTTTATTTTTTTTAACCTGACTTCCAGGATTTGAGCCCCAGTGTGTGGAAATGTAAATCAGAGGAAACAAACACATTTTAATTTTTCTACCTTTTTAAATCCAGTTGAAAAAAAAGCATCCCAAACACACAACAAGCATCCATCAGGCAAACTAAACAAACCAGCCGCCCTGCTTACCTGGAAAGAGTAAATTTTAGATTAAATCTTTAAAGGCCTTAAGGAACGCATGACGCCCTCTTCCTTTGAGAAATGGGAAATGAAAGAGTTCTCATCATTCAGTCAAACCGTGAAAAAGTCTTATGCTCATTCTAATGTGACAATGATGTGAGGCCACTACCACAGAGCATTTATGTGTTGGCTAATGTTGATTAGCTGTGCCAACCATCTTCAGTTCAATTGACTCCAAAAGTTAATCAGTTGTAGATGAACTTCCAATGATTCATTTCTGAAAGTTTCCATAAATCCATCCCTTGTTTAATGAGCGTTTGCTAAAAGACGGACAGTGTTGACACCACCAGATTATGTTAATGTTTTAGGCAAAGAACTTATGCAGTGAGTGTAACACTTACAGCATGAGTTGCGATTGTGAATAATGCTCAACTTCTACTACAGCATTTTATTTTAGCAAAAATCTGTAAATTGTCTAGGTTATAGCCATTTTTGTGTTTTCTAGGGTCAGTTCACTGTGGTGGCCATCTTGAATCAACTTGGCTCTGAAAGTTATTCAGTTACAGAGATGCATCATATGAATATTTCCTAAAAGTTCAAGTATAATCTGTCCAGTTATTCATGAGATATTTTGCTAACAGACAGTTAACTGCAATAATGGAAAAGAAAAAAAAACTAACACAAGCGGTCTTAGCTACTACTACATAAAATTTTAGAATAACATCTGTAAAACTGGATGAGTTAGCCTATAGCTCCTGTTTTTGTAGGTATTTGTAAGGTCAGTTAGGTGTTTTGAGAGTCAACTCCAAAAGTTAGTTTGTTTATTGTTCTTCCACCCTTTTGTGATAAAGATGTCAGTTCTTTTTATATCTACTCATGCCTACCTGAAAGATGGATCCAATTTGTCCCTCTTTTCTTCCCACTTTTCCCATAAAAACGGTTGGTATTTTTTTTTAAAATATTGTCTCTTTTATTTTGAAGGAATTACTGTCAACGGGAAGTGTTGTGACACGTTCACCTGCCAGGTGTGGTGACGTCATGGAGGTCATAAAAAATGCGGATCTGATCCCTCAGGTTGTCCATGACTGAACATTTTCCTGCTGGAAAACAATAGATCTTTGTAAGTAAACCTTTAGTTTATTTATGTTATATCATGATTGATTAAAAATATGACGTAATTTATGGCTGACATTAAAAAGATAAAGTCTATGTTCTTAAACTAGATGAGAAAACAGCTTATTTCCCACAATCACAACAAGTTACATAAATGTCACATTTAAAGTTTGAATTTATCTTCACAAACTCAGTATTAATCGGAAGTTTAATGAAATCATTTTGTAAATAAGAAAATAAAAGGTGTCCTGGAGTATTACTCCACTGGAATAACTATATGTACTACAGAATTATTCACCTAATACAGATATTTATATTTAGTATTAACTGAGAATGTAGATTTCTATTTTAACAATAGTCACAATATTTCAAAATTAAACAAGTAAGGTGACTGCCAGCAAAAGTATTTAAACAATTAAAGCAAACACACACACATCCTGTATTTATCACACTGAAACATTAGTTCTTGTTTCTCTCATGACAATATATCAACAACTTATGTCAAGTTAGATTCACAGAACTAAAACAGACAAGTTTCTCTTTTTCTGCATCCTCGAGTTAAAAATAGAGAGAGCTGTTAATACAAAATATTCTGCAGTGTTTTCACATGCTAGTTCCACTGAGAGGTGGTACAGTTCCTTTTTAAGCTAAAGGAGTGTTACTTCTGCATTTTTCAAGAGCTACTTCCTGATATTTTCCACCAGCATGTATGTTGGCGTGTTTCGGCAGCTGCAAGAGAAGACTGTTCAGGCTGAGGGTTGTTTTTTATGTGAAGACTTGATTGTTTTCAGTGCTTTTAATGAACATGCTTTGAGTCTGGATTCAGTCTGAGAGGTGGCTGCTTGTCCCTGACAATGACGTGAAGTCTGGATGACGTTTGGACTGGAGGAAACTCAGGCTGCAGCTCTTGAAAGACAAACGAGAAGTCCTAAAGTCGTATCCTGACATGTAGGTAGGCCTGTATTTTGGGTTTGTGGGTTTTTGTCTAAAGGCCTAAAGAATTACTATCCTACTTGCAGTGGATGGTTTTTGAATTGGCTCATTTTACTGGACTGATAAGCTAAAGGCTAATCTGAACAAAGTCCAAAGTGGATTGCTGCAGTCTTAAAACAACTCACTCATCAAATTGTTTATAGAAGTTCAGGCAAACGCTTTTATCTAAACCTTTACACCAGGGAGTCAAACTCAGTCTCACAAGGGGGCCAAAATTGAAAACTAGATTCGAGCCAAGGGCCAAACTTTGTTAATATTTGTTGTAAAAATGTTATATAACAAATTATTCTTATTTTAATACAAACCTGATTCAAATGACATCTTATGTAACATTTAGAACATACACAACCTAATGAATAAAAAAATATTAAATTTAGAAAATCACATCATCATCATTCATTTCTTCTGCTTTACAGTCTATCAAATCTTTTCATTTAGAATTTCTTGGAAATGTATTTTGTCAGATTCCTGCAAATAAGGTAAAAAAAAAAGAAAAACCGTCACTAAAAATCTAATTATTTTACTTTAGAACAACAAGAGAAAACAGAAAGAAGAGGAAGTTAAAGGAGCCACAATCAAAGATTACAGAAAAATTCAAAATTATTTTCTTGGCTTGGAAGTTGTCCATTTGTTATGAAAAAAATGCACTAAAGATAGAGACAAGAGAAACTATGAAACTACTTCACATTTAAAGTATTGCTTTTGGGGCCAGATAAAATGGTGGTAAGGGCCAGAACTGGCCCACGGGCCTTGAGTTTGACACACATGCTTTGTACCAACAGCACCAAGGTGCAGTCCTTTCAGGACATTCAGGCGTCACATCAGGTAGAAATGTTTATTTTTAAATAACCATGTGAAAAAGACTGTGGTGCAAAGGTTTAAACAAAAATGTAAAGCAGCAATGAAAAGGACAAAATCAGAGTGGTTTTTAACTCACTCTGTCTTTTGGAGTAGTTCCATGCAAACTTCTATTAGACCAGTCCCAAACATATTAGTTTCACATGTGTGCATTAATGAAATAAAGTTAACAAATAAATATTATATTTTCTTTGTGAAGCTATTTTGAGATAATCTTGAACAAATAGAAACAGTGATGTTCTTCTTCGACCACATGCAGATAATCATTAGGAGACTGCACACATCTGTTTGTGATGAATTTAACCCATATCCAACAGTCAAACATATAAAAAAAAACTCTTGGTCATGTGACACATCAGGCTGCTAAAAAAAATTGAGTTTTAACAAAAAACAAAACAACAACAAAACAACAACAAAACAACGAGTCTCTACAGTGCATAGGGCACCAAGTGTAAAATAAAATGTAAAAAAAAGTCACTAACACATTTGCACACAATTGCAGCGTTAGCATCGTTAGCAGCATTAGCAGCGTTAGCAGTTGCTTTTGTCCCAGGATGATGAGGTCATAACATGAGCTGTGCACCAAAGTTCCATTCTGAAATCCAATGTAAATTTTAACATTTATCTGCAACTTTTACATTTAAATTTGACCTTTAGATTTATTTAGGATTTAACATTTAGACATAATATTTAAATAAATCATTTAGTAAAAATGAGTAAAATGTAAGAACGGTTGGTTAAATAACAATAAATAATTAGTGGAAATATTTTCACTAAGATTTTACACTCAGAAAGTGAGCTAAATAATGAAAATGAGTAAGTGACATTTTCAACATTTTATTTTACTATTGGTCCCATAAATCTATAATGTAATTCTATAAATTGGATGATTTTTATACATTTTGTTGCGTTTTTTAATTAGTTGTTTTTGCTTTAAATGCTATTTACATAAAAAAAAAATTGACAGCTACAGAGGCTGTTCATGAAGCTTCCCAGGATGCATAAAATATTAATTATTTAAACCTTTTACACAGAAAACCAACATCAAAGGGCAGTATAAGAATAGCTTGTCCATATATCAATTGTTTTTACCTTCTCTTCACCAGTGTGTGTTTTGGCTGTAGCTACATTGTATAAACTGATCCTTGTGATGTTTTCCAGCAGGAGCTCCCTCAGCTGGCGCGATGGAGGAAGCGTACGATAAACTCTACCAGCAGTTTCTCTGTCTGAGGTCACTTTGCCTGAAACAAGCGGCTCTACTGCATCAACTCAGAGCTGCTCTGCAGGAACAACAAGGTCTATTCATCACTTTCAGCCCTCTCAAGCAGAGTGTCGGTTGTTAAACTTAACATAACCTTCATTGTGCAGGTGCCTCTGTTTTTAATGGAGAAGTGGGCGATCTGATCTCCATCCCTGCAGACATCCCCTCGTCTCTGTATGAAAAGCCTCAGCCTCTGAGAGCTGGACTCCTGCTCCCTGCAGAACCATGCAGAGTTAAAGAGTCCTCTTGTAAAGCGGGGACTCTTTCTGCTCTCCTTGCTGAAGACATGTCAAAGCTCAGTGTGGACGGGCCTTGTTGTAGAAAGCAAGATGAGAAGACGGAGAAAACAGGTTCCTTCATGCTGACTTCAGACTCTTCAGGATACCTTGCAGCTTCTTTTGGCAAATTCAGATTTGAGCAGAATGGTCCTGTTGAAGACAGAGTTCACACAGCAGGGGTGAGTGTCTTTCCTGGATAAAGGTGTCTCTGTATCTTTATTTTATTTTTTACTTCTTCTCTTTTCTGTGATCTTTTTCAGAGACCTGTGAGCGACTGTTCGTCTCAGGTTGGTGACCTCCTCCAGCAGGTGGGAGGAGCTCTGATGTCTGATGTGGCGTTGCAATCTCACGTCTGTGAGTTCTGCCAGGCAGTTTTTCCTGGAGACTCGACGACAAAAGGAGAGTTCCTGCGACATCTCTGCACCCACGTCACCTAGACCAAACTTAATGGTCTTTCTGTCCAGCTGAGTTAAGACTGGGACAATAGAAAATGTCCTAATGGCCATCAGATGCTGACTGTTTTGTGCCTTAAGTGAATATTGATTGTCTTTTTGACTAAAAACAGACTTTACCTAAACATTTAAGTCAAATACATTAAAATTATCTATGTGCACAATCAGAGTCTGCTAGAAATGTTATTTTTATTAAGATGATTGATTCACTACAAGTGGCTCTTGTTGGACATGTGGATCTTCTTTTTAATTTACAGCACAACCACTGATCGTCTTAAACATATTAGTTCCACAGTTTAGTCCTAATTAACTGCTAAACATCACATATAACTTTAACATTAAATTAACGCTATTTGACGTTACATACAAATATTAAATAAACTAGATAATTTGCATTTCCTGCAAAAATGCAGTGTGAATGCTTAGTGCTAAATAAGTTTGCTGACAGCTGCTGAAGAAGCTGAAATTAAGCTGAAAAAGTTTAATAGCATGAGGATCAGTGCCTCCAAATCCGAGACCATGGTCTTGAGCCGGAAAAGGGTAGGGTGCTCTCTCCGGGTCGGGGA
>JARVJO010000365.1:21288654-21318303 GCA_031762555.1 Cynodonichthys magdalenae
GAAGTCTGGGTCTCTCTGCTTAGGCTGCTGCCCCCGCGACCCAACCCCGGATAAGCGGAAGAAAACGGACGGACGGAAGTTTAATAGCAAATCTGTTAATGTGAGTTAAATTTGAACAGCTGGCCTTTGCTGATATAGGACAACATAAAGTTTAAATCAGTTGCAATTTGTTGTAAAATAGTCAAAGCAGCTAAAATTAGTGGAAAAGTAGCTGAAAAAGTTGAAATTAGTAAAAAGAAGCAGAAAGAACACATTTATTAAATTAAGCAGTAAGAAGCAGAAATTATAAATTAAGTAAATGTAACAGAAAAAAAACCCAAAAATGAGAAGAAAATGGTGCTTAAAAAGGCAGAAAACAACTAAAACAAGTAGAAAGCAGCTGAAAGAAGCATGAAAAACATTAAAATAACAGGAGTATAACTAAGAAGCAGAAAAAATAGCTGAAAAAGCAGAAAAAAGCTCAATGCAGCTAAAAGGAAGCCAAAAACAGCTGAAATTGGCACAAAGAATTAAATAAGCAGAACCACAGGAAAAGGTAAAAAGCGTTGTAAAGATTTCTAAGGATTCTAAAATATTTCTAAGAATTTTAAACAATTTATAGTTTGTTGAAGACAGCTCAATAAGAAAAAAATGGCAGAAAAATCTAAATGTCTTAAAAAACATGAATTACTGAAATACAAAAAGTCATAGCCAGAATTTCCTTAAGTATATCTGAATGTTTTAAGGTATAAAATGTTCAAATAGCACAAAAACTCTGCAATGGGTTTTGTTCCAAAAACCGTGAGGAAAAGTGTATCATTTCAAACTAGCGTCTGCGTTCTCAGCTAAAGGACTCTGATGAGCACTGGTCTAAAAGCTGATGCTGTTTGTTTAGTCATTTTTAACTAGTAACATATTAAAAAACTCAAAAACTTCTGTTGTAACACTTAGAACAATGTAAATATATTTTTTCTGTTTTCCCTGTTTCTGACTTCCTTCTTGTCAGGTGCAGTACAGGCAGCCTGATGTGGATTTGTGAGTTGAATAAAGACGAGGCTGGATGATGATTATTATACTCTGAGCTCCAGCTTTGACATCAGATTTGTCTGCAGATGTGAAGAACAGCTCATTGAATGACATCTTTTCAGACTGAGTGACAGGGTCCTATTATAGTGGAGTTTGAGTTGTTAGTCACGTCAAACATTTCTTCAAACACAGAAAAAAGTGTCTCCTATGAAATTCATTTAAATATGTTCAACTTGGAATTTGCACATGTAGAATTTTCAGAAATGTTCCCTTTTATTTTTATATGTCTTTAAGAATATAAGTGTGATATATAGATACTAATGATTGTAATTAATTTAATTTAAATTGGAAGATTAAACGATATGAAAATAGACTGTTTAACTTTCTACTTTGTCCATCTTTAATGGTCTCTGCTGTTTGTCATCAGATCAGCTGTCTGCTGTTGGACACTGTTACTGAAGGAATAACTAGTGCTAAAAATAAAGTTACAGCTCTGTAATTAGCGGCGTTGATAGCTGATAGATGATAAGTGCTCCTCTTTGTTGCCACATTGACTGCTGCTCTCTGAGTCAGAGTGAAGAACACTAATGTGAAGATAATCACTCTTGTACAGTGGAGATGTAAAACTATTTGTTTTACATAATCAACATCATCACAGTCAGTATCACAGGACCAGCAGATCAGTGAACACAAGCACGGCTGAAGCTGGTGGCAGCGGGCCAAGCTTTGAGAATGTGTTAGATAAACAAAATCACAGCATCATGTTTGAAAAGAAAACAAACTTACAAAACTTTCATTAGTTTTTCTTTAAATACCTTGTGACTTGGTTTGTCTAACATCTGTGCTTGTGAGCTGTTTATGTTTTTGTTCTCATTTGTGTTCCTCCTGAGATCCTTTCTAGTGAGTCTTTTTGATGCATTGTCAGCATTTTGTAAATTATTTTTTTCTTTATTTTTTTTCCTTTGAGATCTGCGTTTTGGTTCAGTGTTTTGGGGTTTAACCCCTTAACTATCAATGTATCACCCACAGTACATTCCCAGTGTGTGGTTACTTCCTCCCTCTAGGGACTTTGAATTTGCATAATAAATTGTTAAATAAATTGGATTGTTTGTCTTCTTTTGATTGACACTTCTTTTGACCAACTGCGTTCATCTATAGACTCTCCAGAGCCCATAATGTGTGGCAAGACCCTCATGTCCCACCTGTCCGTGGTACATGTGATTAATTGACTAGAATCGGCCAATCAGCTCTGAGCTTTATTCTGACACCACAACTGTGTAGCATTTATCTAGTTTGCAGCTTTGGAAATTTTAAAAGAAGTTAATGATTATAGTGTATTTTAACTTCAATAAATAAATACCAGGTACAAAAATTATGACTACTGAGGTTAAAAATTCAGATTGTGAATTTACTCCAAAGGGTTCAAGAGCAGTACTCATTTTAATTTGGGTTAGGTTAACAGGTTAAACTACCTCTAAGCTTGACTAATGATGGCTCCTCGCATGGATAACTTGGCTAAAACAAACAAACAATAAATAAACATACAAATAAACAGTGCTATTTTGATAGTGTGTAGATAGCTTGTAACTATTGTCACAAAGATATTTTTTTCCTATTTCTTTGTTGAATCAATGAAAAACACCAAAGGTAACAGTTTAATCAACAAGAATAGTATTTTATCAAGTTGAGAGCGGAGTTATTATCGGAACATTATTCAGCTGAAGGTTGATGTGTCTCTCAGTTCAAATATTTGTATAAATTTTTTTTTTATTATTTCATGATGTTCATACACTTTCAGATACTATTATCCTGCTATGGATATTTTTTTTAATGCCTGACATTTCCTAAATTGTTCCCCAGTTGATTTTATTAATATTATTTTGAGCACAATTGCTTTTATGGTAAATTATGTTTACTATTAATCAAGACCACTAAAGGATTACAGGAAAGTCTCGTTCCTTGAAAGCAAAAAAAAAAAAAAAGAGAGATTAGTGAAGGTTTAAAACTTTTGCACAGCACAACTCATGAGTGTGTAGGTGTTTCATTTTGAACAAACTGAAAGCCTTTTACAAAACTACTATTTGCAAGAAAAAGCTGATTTTTTTCTGGCTGATCCACTGTTTGCTTTGATCTTTTTCCTTCTCCAGTGTCTGTGTGGATGAGCGCTGATGACATCACCGATGCCGGTGAGTCACGGCGGCCTTCGAAGCGTCAGCACAACCAACAAGATGACAGCAGGAGTGTTGCTGGCCGTGTGACGCAGCTCCTGCTGCCTCTTCCACACATCAGTGCTGCCAAGAGAATAAAATCACCCAGTAAGGAACACAACGCGTCACGGATTGAAATCTGCAAAGTAACATTTATTAGGATATAACAAAATAAATAATCTGTTTTGCAACATAACAAACCAAGGAGGTTACTAATGCTGAAGAGACAGGCAGGTGTAAGTGGTGCATGGCGAACTACCTCACTGACGTACTTTGTCATTAATGTACAAATTTTCTGTCAATGAACAATAAGCTGACTGAATACACTGGAACATTTCATTAAGGGAACATGATAGTTTGATTAAAATTGAAGAAGCTGCTATATAAAAACTAAAAGGCTCTTTCTGTAAACGTCTGCATAAGTTGCTCTAATTTACCATAATCTGCCTCCAAAGACAACAGAACAGTTTAAATACACACCAACATCAGTTTTTAAAGGAAATCCAGACATTTATCACCTCATTTAAAAGAAAAACAAGTTAAATTCTCAAATTAGGAATTTTGCAACAAAGTTTAAAATCTTTCATCTCTACAGTTTCACCTTCAATGCACAACTTTCAGGTTTAAATTGAAACTAGAGTTCTTTCTACAATCGGAGGCCCCTTAAGCAAGATGCTGTCCTTCAAAGCCTCTGTGCATTTAAAATAAGCAAATCATTTTTAAAAATTAGTCAATTTTTACTAAAGAGAAACAAAACAACGTTTTAAATTTTAAACCTGGATTTGTAACTTTAAAAAAACATCAAATCAGACAGTTGAGCAGCAGAAAGTTAGAATATCTGTTAAACATGCTTTCTTGGTAAAAAAAAAAAAGGCTTGTTTTTAGTTCCAACATAAATAACACTGATATGTGAGTTAGTTTCACTTTACTACCTTTACCCCTCAGTTTCATGAAGTGAGGAGCTTCAGAACGTAATGTTGACACATGCTTTAAAGAGACATCCCCACTAAAAGAAACAAATTCCTCTGGAAAGTTAGAGTTGTTCAGGTTGAGGAACTTCTGAGCCAGTTTCCAAAGTTGCAGTGCCCCCTGCTGCTGCGTGACGCCTGTTTCATCTGCAGCAGGTGAAACTTCTACAAACAGCAATGCCCTAAGAGCTTCCCAGACAGATTCAATGTTACTATTCATGCATTCAAAAGCTGAAGCTGAAACAGTGTTTCTTCTAGCTACCAAATGTATAAAACTGATTGTTTGTTTATTCACAATTGATGAGGTTTAGGAATGAATTTCAACAATCTGTTGCTGGTACTGTCTCAAATTTACTGGTTTGATTTTATTGATGATGGGAGTCCTTTCTCCATCCGATGTACTTGTGACTTGTTTAGTGGACTTTTGACAGAAGTTCACACACTTCCTGACAACCCAAGAGGGTCTCATTTCCCCCGATTATTGGAGTTGAGGATCTGATCTTTGGTGATACAAGGACTGCTGCTCCTGCATGTTGTGATCAAGCTCAGCCGCTCCCCTTTACTGTCCTGATCTGTGGAGAGATGAAGGTCTGATGATGAGCGTTCATATCCTTTAAAAGTCCCATGAAAAATATTCATTAGAAAAGCTGTAGTACTCAGATTGAGCCCTGCTGACCAGATATAAAATATGTGACATGATGTAATATGATACGATATAATATGGTATAGTATAGTATAGTATAGTATAGTATAGTATAGTATAGTATTGTATAGTATAGTATAGTATAGTATAGGACATGCTATGCTATTACATACTGAATGATATGATAGAATACGAACCAGTATGTTTTCATGTAATGTGATATGATATGATGTACGATACAATAGAATACATACCAAAATAATAATATATGATAAATTTTGATGCAATAACATATGATGTTATATATGATATGATAAGATACAATATATGATCTGATGTGAGAGATTTAATTTAGGGAAATTTGTTTTGTTTGTTTTTAAAAAAACAAACAAAACAATCTTACTCAATAGAAAAATCAACCAGTATCGAAAAGTGACAATTTAATTTTTAAGTATTATTTATATACGCATAAGAATACAAGACAATAGTGCACAACTCCACAGGAGCTGAAATAAATAATTCAGTCAGTTACATTTTTAATGAAGTGGAAACAAATGGATTTGTAATGTCTGCAACAACACCCTACATGTTTACTGTGTCTGATTCACTGCAAAACTGAATACTGCATCATACAGCGATGGGGGCAGAAAAAAAATCCTAACAAAGTCGAGGATAATACGTTTTAAAGTCACAATAATCTGCATGCAGCCAGTGTTTAAGGAGCTTAGAATGATAGTTTGGGGGAGTTTAACAGGAAACTCTCCCACATGAAGTGAAGTCATCATGGTTTATGTGACCAACCCAAGCTGCTGAAAGACAAAATGTCGCCAGCACTGCAGAGTTGAAGGACCTTTTGGCTGATGAAGTTAAAAAATCATGTGGGCATGAGAAAAACCACACCGCACAAAAGTTGGTATTAATCATGTTTGTATGGTAACAGATGCACTGATGTGCATCATCAAACTGTAAAACCCTCAGAAAGGCACAACTTATTACATCAGTTTTTTATGTATGAGATCCAAACAGGGTTTCTTCTGTGTATGAAACAAAAAGAAGTGACTAACTCCTCAATTTGACCTTTTTTTTAGACTTTTTGTCCTTTTTAACCTTTAACATCTATAGTGTAGGAATAAAAGCTTGTGAAAATAAAATAAACCAAAACAGGATATTGTGAAAGTTGGAGAAAGTTTAGATTAGTGAGAGGAAACTTGGTTGTGTGAAGATATAAGCAAAGTAAGAGAGATCGACACCAGAGATAAAGCATATGTCTCTCTCGCTCTCTTTTTTTTTGTTATTTCCGTAGTCCTTTTGGTAGAGGGAGAGGATGTATGAAAAACACTGTGCCATTTCCCTGCCCACAGGTTTTATTTTCGTACACTGTCGCTTGGTGAGTCAATGCAACGCCCCTCCAATTACCTCCCACTCCATCGCCCCCACGCCCCATCCATCCCGCCCTTCAGCCCACGCGCCTAACACATTCTGACGTCAGTCGCTGCTAAGGAGGGAGGGGGGGGGGGTCCGACTCTGTCGCCCACAGAGTACTTCCTATCCCCCCTTCTCTCCCTCCCCTCCCTCTCTTTCCGCCTCCTCACGTCTTTGCTGGCTTCTTTCTCCTTTTCTTTCTCTCTTCAGCCCAGAACAACTAACTTGCCCAGATCACTTACATTTTTTTCTCTTTATCTCTGAGCTGTGATGCGTCACTAAAGTAACAGGGTATTAAAGAAGTGCTTTAGCAGTGCAACCCTCCCCACCACACATACCTTCTCTCCCCACCTTCTGTTTCCCCTTCTGACTGCTATCTTTTCTAATTTACAGTCTACTGAAGTTCAGCTGCGAATGGTGGGAGGCGTCACCTCAGAGAGCCTCTGACTCACTGGGGTTTAAACTTTAGAGCCGTAAAATATTCATTTTTATTGGAGGGTAGGGAGTCTCAGTGGGTCATTGTCAGTTCAACCACAGCATCTTCTTAAATGTTTTTGAATAGTATTTGCTTCAAACTTTAAGAACTGGAGACATGCCTCACAAATTAGCCTATAGGCTATAAATGTTACAGTGTGCAGTATTTGTTAAAACACTTGTCTCTGTATAAGTAAACAATAAAATCAAATAAATAAAATGGCTGGACAGTTTTGGAATCACGTTTATTTTCTTTTTTTCCCCAACTCCTGCTTTGGATAGCTCTTTGAATGACATCCATTTGAATAAATAATCTCAAAACGGTTATAGTGATTCATGCAAATTTACTACTCATTTTGTATTACATGATTATTCTGGCTGAAACGTTATAATATTTTTGCAGGAAGTGCCCATGGCTGTGCAGGAAGTGTTACAGCTAGCTGTTGCTGCCACTACATGCACTTACAAATAACAGTGGAATCTGTGTAAATACATGAGTCTTGCAAAATAACCGTCAGCTTGTCAATTAAACCCCTTAAATTGGGGTCATTGAAAGAGCTATCTACAACAGGTAAGATATTCTTTATTCATAACATTTCAGCTTCTTAAGATATGAACTATTCCTTTAGGCATAGTTCCCAGTTAAAATTTTCCTAACAAGCATAAAAACATCACACCGTAGATGTAAATCAGTCTTTAAAGGGTCACCTGTAGCGTGAGCTCTGTCGGAGCCTAGCGTGAGCTTCCCCGCCCGATCATGTGACACCATCCGAGCCAATCGAAGCCCCTCGTCCATCAGAGTTTGCTGTATGAGATGTCGACTCCAGCTGGCAGGGTTGGAGGTGTCGGTGTGAGGACGGGGGGACGGAGACTGGTTGCACTGTGAGCTTGAGTCTAAAATGGAAGCAGAGCTGACTTTAAACTACGTTTTTATAAAAAAATAAAAACGTCTAGTTAAGGAGACGGTGATCTGAAGCTCTGTGTGAAGAGGCTTTTCTGAAATAATGCAGATTTGAAGCGTTACCATGTGATGCACAGTCCGGGCTTTCTGCAGACAAGCTGTCGTCATCTGCTCTCTGAGTCGCACTCTCGGACCCCTCCACTCTGTGAAGTGATGAAACCCCCTCAGACCCGATCACCTAAAACACATCAGGGGGTCGCTGAGCAACTTCTTTCAATCAAGAAGTCAAAAAATCAGATGTTTCCCTCTTCAGTAAATACTTACCTCATGCCTTGGTCTCTTCTGAGGCAAAATGCTGCTTTCATCTGAATTTGACCTGCACAACAAAACAAATAAAAACAAAATTACTTGTAAAATAAACCTAGCTTCATCATTTACTTATAACACATGCAGAGTGATCTGATATTTTGTTTCTTGTAGACACTCAAATGGATGATGAAGTTATAGGGAAAAACATCAAGAAGAGGGCATTTTTAAGGTTAAGCAAACAATGTTTTAATAAAAAAGTTTAGATAGGCAGTTTATCCTTTTACATAAAAATTCTTTACACATATTTTTTAAATGGTCTAGGATGTAGAATTATAATGATTTGAATAACTTTGACAGAACTTTTAAACATAATCCTAATTATAGGAGTAGCAAAAGGTTTACAGCTTATTGCTGCAATTTGATTCATTATTTAGAAAAGCTGAGGTTTGGTTAAGTCTGTTGGAGTCTATTTTAATGAAAAATGATATGTAATATATTTATCTGTATATGAAGCTCACTTTAACTCCAGTGGTGGAGGTGACTCACATCAGTGAAATATGGTAAATAAACTTCTGCATTAATTACTTTTACATAAGTATTATTATGTGATGGTTTAAATGTGCATCAGAAAAGCTCCAAATGAGCTTGAGTCTGCTTCTGCAGGCTCCTAATGTTAAAAAAGTATTTTTATTTCCCAGAAGGCTAAGCTTGAAGACAGCAGGTTTGCGTTAGGGAGGTCATGTCCTGCTCCTCAACCTTCCTCTCTCCAGCTGGCTCCCTCACCTGGCGTGCTTCAGCGTGGAGGTGTAGGCACATTTTCTGGCCACCTGTCGAGCCAGAGAGAACAGCTCCACCCGTCTGAGCAGCAGAGCGTTGTCGCGCATGCAGAACTGAGCTGCAGCTTCATTGATGATCAGCTAGGGAGGAAAAAAAAAAACACTGAATGAAAACTAAACAGGTTTTTATAATAATTACAGGATGGTTACATGAGGTGTGAGCTCAGATGTAGGTTTCTTAAGTTTATACCTCGTGGTGAGTGAGCTGCTTCCCTTCTCTCCTCTTGGAGTCGAAGCGTCCGTAAATGAGACTGTATTTGCGGATTTCCTCCTCCTTGTTGGGGTCCTGGGACCCCATCCGGAAGATGTGCCCCACGGTTTTCGCCATCTTCTTGTTCATCCTCAACAGAGTCTTCACCTCCGTAACGTCCGACCTGGGCAGGGTCCTGAAGAGCTGCTCCACGCTCTCCGCCACCGCCCGCGCCGTCTCCCCGTCCAGCTGCCCCCCGGGCCAGGCCGACAGGGCCGCCGGGGCGAAGGACACAGATGGGACGGGCGACGTGGAGGGACCAGGAGGACACGTTGACAGCAGAGGTGGGCTGGGCGGCTCCTCTTCTGTTCCAGACGCAGAGGCCAAAGCGTTGTTGTTGTTGCCATCAGGCTCCGGGCTGAGCCAGTGAGGGTCCATGGGGGACAGCTTTTCTCTGTAGTGTGCGTCTGGTGGTTGTGGAGAGGCCTGGGAGCAGGGGCTTCTTGGACTCCCGCTGTACATGGGTGTAAGACATGCTCGATCCTCTCTCTCAATGGGAGACCCTGGTTGCCCGTTACTCACAGACTTCCTTGGCCCGCCGGCTACTCCTTCACTGATTCCCGTCCCTTCGACTTTGAAGAGCGGGATCCCCCCGAGGGGCACGTTGGCGACAGGCTGGCTGAAGAGGGCAGGGTTGGCCGCCCAGTCTCTGAGAGCCTTCTGCAGCCTACGCACGTGCAGCGGCTTGGTGGCCATGCCAACTAGTGCCATGATCTCCAGGAACTCCTCCTCTGCAGCCTCGCACAGCTGCTGCACGTCGTCTCCACCCTGCTGGATAAAGGTTTCGTAGTAGGCCAGCAGGTTGGCTCTCTGCAGCACCCGGTAGAGCTGCAGCTCCCCGAGCGTGCGTGGCAGGGACATGGCACACAACACAGTACTGGAAAGTTCAGGCAGGAGAAAAGAAAAACATAAGTCTGCTGGACATGTTAAACATCCAGAAAACCACTAAATCAAAAAGTTTTTTTCTTTGAACAGAAATCTCACTATTCTATTGTATTGCAACACTTAAAGCTCATTAATAATCTTGGACCTTACCTTCAGGTTTAGATGTGTTGAAAAGGAAACTTTGGCAAAGGTCTCTCTCACCAGAGTCAAACTGCCACAGAAATATAATTTCCTTTCAGACAGGAGCAGAAACACTTAGATCTTTCTGAGCCAGATGTTAAAGGCTGTCTCTCCTGCTCAGCCACTACGAACCGATTCGTTTCTCCTTCTTCTTGCCTGAGAGCCTCCTCGGCGCAGATTGCCGTACTAAATCCCCCCTCTTTTTTTTTTTTTTTTTTTTTTTGTGCGCGTCTCTCCTCGTCTGATATCACTGGCAGAAATCCTCCTCCGGGCGCACCGTATTGGTCGCTGGCTGCCTTTTTGCTGCCTGTGTGGGCTGGAGAATGACGGGGGCGGACTGCAGCACGCCATCTGACCGAAAAAGAGCCTTCCTCTCCCGGTAGAGAGGCGGCTTTAGATTTGAGACGTGGGCGGCGGTGGTGGGGGCTTGAAATTAACCCTTTACGTCTTTGAGATTAGTCCTTCACTGGGGGATTCCCAGAGTCTCACCATCTCACAGACCCACCAGTCCTCACATGGACTCTGCATGAACAGATGAAGAGTTTTACCTATAAGTGCTTATTGTATAATAAAGAGTTTAAACTAAAAGTGAATTTATACATTTTTAATTGGCAAACATGCTGATAAAAATAAGCATCTGTGTGAAGGGTCGAGTTTAAACCTGTTAATTGCTGACCATACACATTCAAACATGTAATTTAGACTTTGTGAATAAATAAAGAAAAAATTTTAGACTTTGCAGAAATTGTTAAGGGTATTAAAAACGTTAGTTTGTGTTAGATTTTAAAAAATAGCTAAAATGACAACACAAAATAATCAAATCCACTTTGGGTATCACTTCCTAAGAAGTGACTCTATGAATAATTTAGTGATACTTTTTAGCTTCATGCATTGACAATCATGTATAAAAAACTTTTTATTGTATTTATATTGTTTGACAACATGTGCTGTAGTGTTTTTTTCTCATTGGCTTTAATTATCAAACCTGCATGAAAGTAGCTTTTTGACTTATGACACATGTCAAACTGAAGGCCTGAGGGCCAAATGTGGTCCGTCACAGAATTTCATGTGGCCCATGAGAGATTCAAAGAGGTATTAATGTCTTAAAATAAGCGTGCTGCTTTAAAGCCTGTATTGACCACAAACTACATCTCCCATAATTTATGTTAATTATTTTATCCAGGCATCCCACCACTGGCAGTGCACAGGGTTCAAAAGTAGCCAGAAGTCGGCTACTTTTCCTGCTGCCCTGTTGTACTGAAAAGTGGTAATTTTCCACTTAAAAGTCATAAACTTAAACTGAAACCCTTCCCTGTTGGAAAATGAAAGGGTTCCAAATTCAAGATGACAACTACTTACAAAAACTCATCAGTGAGTAAAACCATCTGAAAAAAAAACAAAACAAAAAAAAAGACTTTTACTTTTCTGTATTATTTAATTCACATTTTGTCAGTTGTACACGTGGCACTTTTCAGTGTTTATAAGATGACATGTTGAAACACTGTTTCTATGCAGGAAATACCACATAGAGCTTAGTTATTGTTTGTTGCGCTCAGCCACAATAGTGAGACGAAGAACATGGCATTCAGTCGAACTTAAACATGAAACATAAAAGTTAATTACTGTTGGCCGTTTGAGGGCCACCATAATGTTAATGTGGCCCTTGGTGAAAATAAGTTTTACACCCCTGTAATAAGTTCTTGAAAAAAGGGTATTTTAAAAAATTTGTTTAAATAATGATAAAAGATTTTAAAACTTCATATTTAATAGAAATATGTGTTAGCAGCACAGTTTCTTAGAGAGTTTGCATGTTCTCTTTGTGCATGCATGTTTTTTCTCCAGGTACTCCAGCTTCCTCCCACAGACCAAAAACACTGTTAGGTTAATTGGTAGATTGTCCCTAGGTGTGAGTGAGAGAGTGAAAGGTTGTTTGTCACTATGTGTGGCCCTGTGATGGACCTGTCCAGGTTGTAGCCCGCCCCTCACAATGACTGCTGTAAATGGGCACCAGTGACCCCAGTGAGTATAGATAATGAATGTATGGAAGGTTCAAATCAGGGAAAAAATACCTGTAATTCTATTTGATTCTCAACATTATATTATGAATTATAGGTGATAGATTCTACTAGGTTGTTAAATTCTACACATTTATTCATTTAAATTGTTTAGTAACAGTGACAAAGACTGAAGAAACAAGACCAATATGACAAGACAAACATGCATTTAACCCATTTTATTTATTTATTTAATGGTAATTTATTTTATTTAGTTTATTTATTTTACTCACAGGGATGCACATCAAAAACCAAATCCAGAATTTCAGGACTTTTGATAGGCTTCTGTGCATCAATGCATCAATATGTGAGTTAGGCACTCAACTTTTGACACATAGGCCAACTCTAGTTTCTTATTTTACAGCTGAAATTACTTATTAAGAATAGTATAGTCGCTTGTCAACTTAAAGCTTGTCATCTTTTAAATTTATGTTTGTAAAATAAATCTTGTGCAAATAAACGCCTGAGACTTTACCTGCTAACATAAAGATCTAATGTTAGCAGCAAAACTAGCTTTTAAGATTATTGTTATTATTGTTATTTAGCTACTAAGCGTTCAAAAACAATGTTTGCTTTTTATGTTTATGAGGATTTTACTAATCACATAGGTCTGTAGCAGAGGAAATGTGAAAATGCACTCTAGACAAAATTTATGGACAAAATTGTTCAGCTTAGTGGGGCAATTGGGGATGTCAGCAAATTTGTAGGGTTCCCCTCCCTTGGCCATTACTTAGTGGCACACTTTTTTTTTACTCATTCATTGTTTTGTTATGGTAAAAATACTGTATATTTCCATCACAACCCTAATTTTGAGCCAGTGGAATGTGCAGTCAATGATTGAACCGACAGATGGCAGCAGCTTCTTTCTGTCATTTAAAATTAGAAGAAGAAGAAGAAGAAGAAACTTGATTAAAGTAGGAAACAGAGTAGAAGAAGAAGAAGAAAAAACAACACGGACAGTTGGTTGTCTGTTAACAAGGTTACACGTTTATCTTTCAGGTCTGTATGACATTTAGTTTACCCGAATGTAAAATAGAAGTTAATTTGAACACTTACAGGACTCGTTTTGTGTCGGAAACAACCCCACAGGTAGAGGAAACGCGCTAATAATAACAGCTAGTCCACTTCACTGTGTCTCCAGCCTTGTGAGTTAGCTGCTGTCGAGCTATAACAGACGTAAAAGCTAATAGTACCGATTGAGTTGTCGTTTCATGGTGTAGGGCTTTATTTGGTTAAAATCTTCCTTAGATAGTCAGCTTCAGATGAGCTAATTTTAGCCACGTTTGTAATCATGCTTCCTCATGCTAACACAGCCTGGCTGCTGCTAACACACGTCTATCGTAAAAACAAACAAGTTCTTCAACCTGTCAGGTTAACATGACATATAAATACAGATGTCTTTAACTGTACGGTGGTTTCTTGTTTCTGCTCACTTTTTATTTGCACTTTGCAAGCGACATTATTAACCCATAAAAGCAGCGTGTCCTTGTGTCTAGCTCGTTTTTAAGCTCGAGTAAAACCATAAATGAATGACAGAGTACCTATTTGTTTATCGCTGTGACTATTTTCTTATCGATCTCTTCGAAACAACGTTCTCCTTTATGAAAAGCTACGTTGCATTTGTTTCGCAGAACTACTGACACAAAATTCTAATTTTTACACGTGTTTCAAATTTTCATGATAAATAGGGATGCATTGTAGGAAAGATCACATTATTAACATATTGCAAAGTAATATATCACGCTGCATATATGAACAGTTGTTGAGATGTTTACATGCACAGTAACGGAGTGATGACAAAGTGAAATCTCTTCATGTAAATAAAGCATTGCTACAATGACTAACAAACTGTGGAGAAGAATCTGATGTTTCTGGAGATTGTTTTGAGTCACTATTAGAGAGATGAAGAAGAACAAGAATTCTTAAAGACCATTGAGGTCACCTTTTTAAAGAGTTCCCCTTTGATGTCACTTTATTTTCAGCACAAGTTCAAAACAAAAATATGCCAGTTCTATGACATGGGTAAAATCATGTGGTTTATGCAAAATTTCTTAAGGATTAAGATGTTTTCTTTCATTTTATGTAGTTGTAGAAGACGTCACAGACATTTAACCTGCTATTAGACTAACTCATATTTTCTGTCCATCAATTTACAGATTAAATGTTTTTACCTTGTAGAATTCTTGGTAAATCTGTTGAGGTATAAATATTTTGTGGAGTGAAAGTGAAAATTACAAGGGAAAAAAAACCCCTTCATTTTATACTTTCATTTATAATAGCTGGAAAATTAGATTACCGAAGATTGCAATGTTGTAAAATCAAATATTAATTGTTTTTTAAACATTTATTATTTTTTAACATTTTCTCTCTGTATAATAACCAGCTTTTGTATCTGAGCTTTGCTCAGACTGCTTTGTTTTATCTTGTAACTTATTTGTATAATATAAACTGGTACAAAGAATTATTGTCTGAGAGGCATTGAAGAGAAAATTTCTACATTTAATCTGTTTTGGTTTCTGTTGTGAAAAAATACCTTAAAAGTCACAGTGTTTAGAAACATTGTATAATTTACAACCAAGAAATGCAAACAAAATGCTGTAGGATCAGTGAGACTGTGAAGTTTCTGCTTTATTTTATTTCTTTTGTGTTTTTGTTATTTTTTGTTTTCCTATTTTTGAAGGTTACAGGTTGTGTACTGTTGCTTCTAATTCATACTGATCTTGTTATTTTCAGGTGACTCCCGTCCACCATGTGAGCTGAGTAAAAGCAATCTTTACATTTTAAAGTGACTCGGTGTACCTGAGTCTTTCTGTGATGAACTCCAGTCTCACTTCAGTGGGAAACTGTTTGCTGCTGATTATGGATTTAGGAAATCCTGTTTTGTAAAACTCAAGCTTTACAGCTTTTCAATCTGGAATCCGTACAGAACATGGAGAAAGATACAGCTGAGAAAGAGATGGATGATGAGGAGATCTGTAATAGCGATTTGGCCTCGGAAGCCAGAGAGGCCGATGAGTACATGCAGGACGACAGAACATCCCCTCCTAGCTCTCAGGAAACTCCAAATCTAGTCACTGAACAAGACTCTGACGGTGATGAAGAAGTAGAAGATTATGGATCCACAGAGGCTAAAGAGGATATGGAGGAGGTTCTGGATGAGTTTGAGCCAGACAGGAGTGAAGATTATGAGAATGCGCAGGTTATAAATCAAGAAGAGGATGAAGCTGCAAAGGAGCAGCACATGAATGGAGAGTCTGGCTGGAGGAGCATTGGGAGTGGAAAGAGGTGCAAATTAAAAAGCGGTGGATCCTTGTTTGAGCAAAGCGGTCAGAGTGCATTTTCTTCCTTTCAGAGAGGTAGTGTTATGTCAGGTGGCAGTCGACACAAGCAGACCCGCAGACGCAACCATCACCACCATCTGCAGAACCGGGGTCGAAGGAGGACGGGCAACCAACTTTTCTTAGCTTTCAAAGAGATGCTTTCGGAATCTCTCAGCTTCTGGTGCATCTCATGCGTCCACATGTTGATTGAGATTATTGTAACATTAACACACAATTGTGGAGTTGGAGTGGAGATGGGAGTTGTGAAAGTTTGCAACTTTGGGCAACAGCTTTTAATGAAGATCACCGATGTACCTGGAATGAAAGCAGATGTCAGCTTGGTGTTGAAATGGATCAAATCCACAGGAAGTGACTTTGTGGACAGAACTGCAAGGTTTATGAAGTGGGTAAAGTCGGCTGTCTTGACTTGCTTCGGACTTTTCTGCGCTTTAGTTATTCTCAGCTTCCAGTGGACAAAGAGGGTGGTGGTCCGCATTGGGGGAGAAAGGGGTAAACGCTATTGGACGGTCTTTCAGGAGTCAAGGTTTTGGAAAAGACTGCTGTCCCTGCTGGACAGAGTTCGTAGGAAGTTCAGGAGAAGTGCTCACACTCCTCCATATTCACCTGAGTCACCTGGCAGAGCAGGAAGAGGGGAGCCAGTCCAGGAGCTGGAACGACTTTTGGCATTGGCTGAAGTACCAGAGGGAGAGCTTGACCCATTTACAGTGCTGGGTGTGGAGGTCCACGCCACGGAAACAGAGCTGAAGAAGGCATATAGACAGCTGGCTGTCCAGGTGAGGCTGGGATGGTAGAGAATCAGAAGGACTGCATCCTTTTTTTTTTAAAAGCATTTTTTAAATTTTACTCCAACAGCGTTTTTTCCTCTGTTCTCTTTAAGGTCCATCCAGACAAGAACAAACACCCACGAGCTGGAGAGGCATTCAAAGTTCTGAGGGCAGCCTGGGATATCGTCAGCAACCCTGAAACACGACGAGAGTATGAGCTGTAAGTACAAAAAAAAAAAATTAATAAATAATGTAGTCATGTGACCCCAGAACAACAAACACCTATCTTATTTGTCCTTTGTTCAAATTCTAGAATCAAAATTATTTCTTCTTTTTATGATGAGACCTTCTGAGTTTAGCTGGTTTTTAAAAAAAGCTTTAATAAAATAACTCAAGTTGTAAATTTATTCTTCCTTCAATGAGATGAATCATTTTTTAAGTGGGATTGTATTCACTACTGTTTACTAGTGAGTGTCTTACCTGTTAGAAGAAGCTCATTTTGGAGGTTTCCTTAGAGGTGCCTAATTAAAACTAAAATTTTGCCATCTAAAACAAATCAAACATCAAAGGTTTCCTTTCAGTTCGACTAAATGCTTCATTAGATTTTTTTAGACAAAAATGTAAAAGTAATGCTGAATAGTGGCATTTGCTTTAACATGTATGAAACTTTTCAGGTTTGAGTTTCAGAGGATTTTCTGAGTAAGGGTTAGTTTGAATCTCTAAATGAAAAAAAAATATCCTTGAATTTCCAAACTAAAATTACTCTTATTGCTTCTGCAGGTAAGATACTTACTACTCACAACTCAACAGTCAAAAGACTGAAGTTTACCTTTTTATAGATGTTTACCTGCATGTGATTTTTCTGCTCTTGTATCGTCAGTTACTTGTTTAATTTCCTCTCAGGAAGCGTATGGCAGCAACCGAGCTCTCAAAGTCAATGAACGAGTTTCTCACCAAGCTGCAGGACGACTTGAAGGAAGCCATGAACACTATGATGTGCACAAAGTGTGAAGGCAAGCACAAGTATGTTGCTCCACACGCAACACCACCATCCCTTCACTGCATCAGTGTCATGTCCTCAAATGTGCACCGTTACTCATCCTGTAGCTGAATCATGTCTTGTGCAGTCGACCTTCCCCTTCATGGTATTTTCTTTATGTCCCGTGTGTGCAGGCGGTTCGAGATGGATCGAGAACCCCCTGAAGCCCGCTTCTGTGCAGAATGTAATCGTTACCATAGCGCTGAGGAGGGAGACCTGTGGGCCGAGTCGAGCATGTTGGGTTTACGCATCACGTACTTCGCTTGTATGGAAGGAAAAGTATATGATATAACAGGTGAACAACAGCTTTTATTTAACGTTTTCTGGTTTGCACCTTAGTAGCACACACAAAATATTTTCTCTAGCTTTCAAAGACCATTCAGTATTTGTTGATGTTTTCACAGCTTAAATACAAAAAACTTCTTGACTAATTGTTTCCATCCAGAGAACTGAAAGTTGAAACTTTATTTATCACTTGAGCTTTAAAAGCTCATGTTGATGCAAACAAAGATATTGAATGTCACATCTGGCTTTAACAGACAAAAAGTATAGGTGGAAGTCCCAAAACCAGACATTTTGGTTGTGAATGATGAAAGTTTGTTTTTACATTTGTGGTAAAAAGGAAGTACAAATTCTTTCAGTTTTAACATTTTATGTACAGGATGTAGTCATTTGGTTTTAATCTTGTACAAATGGGTTATAAATCATTCTCTTAGTATTAAATACCTTAGTTTATTAAGGTTTGTAGGTATTTGTTTTTGTACATCTCTTTTAAAAACCCCACTCAAACATTTCAATCAGATTTGAGGTCTGAACTTTGACAGGAAATGTTTCAACACCTTGATTCTTTTCTTTTCCACTTCAGCAAAGTGCCAAGATTTATGTTATTATAGTCTTTCTTGTTGAAAAGCTGATTCTTGCCTTTATTTTGATTGTTGTCAATAAGTGACTTTCTGTGATGTCATGTTTTAGAGTGGGCAGGCTGTCAAAGAATAAGCATTTCCCCCGACACGCACCGTGTACCGTATCACATCTCCTTTGGTTCGAAGAACAACAGCAATGCCACTCGACACAGGTACAAAATGGACACAAATGAGTTGATTAGAACAGAGGTACTCCTGCTAGCAACTTTTTAATATATTTGAAAAATATTTTCATTTTTTTAAATGCCCAAGTTTTGCTGTATATGTTTTCTGTTCTTTTTTCTTCTTGTTCTGCAGGTCATTAAAAAGCATTAAGTCATTAAATGGATTTTGGAAAATTTAAGAACTTATGAGGCATTAAAGCATTAAATTTGAATCTTTTAATATGTTTCATTAGTTAAAAAATGATGAGCCGAGTGGTTTTATAAACTGGACTCACTTATCAGTGATTTCTGCTATGAATTATTGCTGTTATTTTGACAATGGAGTAACATGCAGCAGAACCTGTTCAGTAATTGTTTCCGGATGCTCTGTATGCAGTTGTTGGAAGATTGGCTGATTTCTGCAGAAATGTGTTTTTGCTCACTGTATTTAAGCTCTTTACACACATTTCCCACCACCATCTGTGTGTGAAGAATAAATATTCTGCAGCTGTTCGCTCTGTAGAGCCTGTTTGTTGTTCATGCCTAATATAAATGTTGTTAATTGTACAAATGTAAGTTGGAGTTCACCTCAGTTCTGCTTTAATGTTCTTAGCCTATTGTATTGTAGATTTGAATGTAATGTGATAACAGAGCAGTGTCGGCTTGTTGATTAGCAGATCGTACAACTAAAATTAAACAAGGAAGGAAGTCAACTAAACCGCTCAGCTTCAAAAAATAAAGGTTGTATTTTTAAATTACTTAAAAAATGAAACCTAGCTTTAAATACTAACATATGTAAAAAGTACCTCAGTTATAGGAACTTTTTTAATGTTCATTTAGCTGAAATAATTCACCAGAACATGTATGATTCTGTCACATTCAGTAAAAGGTGTAGACTGCTCTGATTGGATCTTTGTTTTTACCACAGGTTCTGTGATGACTGACATCTTCATAACCATTTAATAATTACAAATAATTCAGGTTTTTGAGGTTGTCTGTCCTGACTTAGTTACATAAATAGAAAACTGAAGGGTTTACCGGACTGAATCAATATTTACATCAGTAGCTTGATTATATTTTATTGTTTTCTGTGCTGTTTATTTTATGACATGAAGCTGATTCATGTTCTGTTTACTGTGGGAGCATCTGTCACTGATTAAAAAAAAAATCATGTATGACATTTTTAATTTTTCAGAAAAATAGATTTATTTTTATATTTGATTGCAGCTTTTTGTTATATTAGTTTTATATTAATTCCTTTTTGAACAATCATCCAACTAGTAGACATTAATTTTTGTTAAAGATATTTTATTTAGTTTTGCTATATTTAAAATGTTCACAATATATATATTTTTTTTATTTGCCAGTTTGTCTTGGATCTGTGTTCAAACACACACGTTCTATTCACAACCTTCCCTCTCTTAGTAGCGCCTCATTTATTTTATTTATGGATGCAGCCATGTGACTGTGAAACCAGAATGAAAACATAGCTTCACGTTATAAAACTAAGAAAACCCCTCCCCCTGAACTTTGTGTTTTAATTTCAGAACCCCCTCAGAACACGCCAGTGGACCTTCGAACCCGGCCGACCTGCAGGACTTCTTCAACAGAATGTTTAAGGGCGGACCACCCAATGACATGAGCGCCAATGGAAGCTTCTTTCCCCCAGGTCCACCGCCTCATCACCCGCCCGGTGCCGGAGCGAGCCCCTTCTCCCCTCCCTCGGGTCAGACAGGTTTCTACATGCCGGGGTCGCAGCGACCGGATTCCAACGAGTCCTGGGCCGAAAGCGGCAAGCCCCCCAGAAGGAGAAAAAAGGTCCGGAAACCCTTCCAGAGGTGAAGTCTGTTTACTTTGTGTCAAAATAGCATCGCGTGTGGGGTGGGGTGGGGGCGGGACACAATAAACACAGGGCCATGCTTGTCTCTCGCCTGCCTGTTGGTGTGCCAAGATCTGAGAGGATTCGTGGGTATGAGGAGTCAGATCAGCCAGAACAGAGAGACTGAAGAGGAACCCTTTGAGTGAATCCGAGTATTTAAAGCTGAAGAAGTGGCAGTGATGGTGCTTTACCTTTTTATTTCACCTTAACATGTTGTCAGTCTTACAGATGACTGTAGCCTTTAAAACTGAAGTCCTAAAGATGCTGTAACAAAACTTGTTTTTTTTTTTTTGTTTTTTTTATAACTTCCTGCCAAATCCACCGTTGCATGATTTATTTACTTTAACGCTTCAGTTTTCTCACTAAAGTCTTTTACAAGTTGATGAGAGGCTTAGGTTTGCTGAGATTTATCGCTCGCTATACCAGAGGAATGAAGATGAGAATCTGGGCAGCTTCACTGTGTCAGTGTTTGAATCTGCTGAGTTGATCAGAACCAGCCAAACCAGAAAAGTCTGAACCACACAAACGATGACCCAACGTTAATAAGAAAATTGTCAGTTTTTACATTCAGCACATCATTAACATTTATTTTGTTTTATTTTTTCTCATCAGTTAAATGACATAAAGCACCTCGCATTTGAGATTACAACAAATTTGGGACTAAATTTGCATCTTTTTTGGGCGATACAACGATTATGTTGGTCTTGCAGGTTTTTGGAAGTAATTTTATTCCAAATCACTTAAAGATAAAACTGCCTTGTACATTTCTTTTTCTATTTTCAGTAGATAAATGTAGCTTTTTTTTTTTTTTTAATGCGATCATTGCCAGAGAACCATATTGTTTTACGTTTTTTTTTGTTACTTTAAAAACCTTTTAAATGATGAAAAACTTCTGTCACTATTATCAGATTTCAGTCATTATCATTTAAACTAAAATTTTTAAATTAAACTAAACTTTAAAGAAAATATAAAACTTTTACAGATTTATAAAGTTGCTTGAACTGTAAAGGTGATATCTGATAGTTATAAATCAGAAATGAAGCTCATGAATGTTTTTTGCACTAATCTGATCTTACGTCGCTGAATGTTCTCTTTTCTTTATTAGCACTATTTAGTTTTTATGCTAAAACACAAGAAAAACAAAGCGAATTATATTTTATTGCTGCTGCAGCTGATTTTCAAACTCCTGTTATTCTCCAAAGTTTGTTGCGTTCAGTTCGTTCCAGCCGTTTCCATCAGTTTCTCATTTTGTGCTCATTTAACTTCGGTTCATGTGGTTCAGATTTGAATTCTCACAGGTTTACAGAAAATGTAACAAAAATCCTGATTTAATAAGTGTTAAATTTGAAAACATGAAGAATTTAGTTTTGTTGCCTAGAAATTACTTTGATTTTAAGAGCAGCTTCGATAAAGAAAATAGCTGCTGTTTGTTTTGGTTTGAAGATTTGGAGAGTTTAATGATGAGGAAATTGTTTGTGGTGAGGCATTGGATAAAGGGTATTTTTTTATATATTGGCATTTGCTCAGAAGTTGTTTTTTGTGTGTTGTCTTTTTTTTTTGGTCTTAATTTGCACACCCACCACTGTTATGAACATAAGAGGGATTTTGAACTGTCATCAGCGATTTAGCCAAACCAGACTCCTCCAGCTGCAGCTGAGTAGGAGGTGTAGCTCACTAAGCTAACAGCTCACTTGCAAATTAAGATATTTGTGTTGGTCAAATCCCAGAAAAATATCTTCTGCTTGCACAGCCATTACGCTCGGAGCAAAAGACGGTAACGTTAATGTGATATTTTAAGGCACAAAGTGTTGCAAATGGTTGTTTTGTTGCTCGTTGAAACTGGAATGCTTTGCTTCTCTTTTGTATTTGGTCATTTTCCCAGACGTGAAGTGAATTAGTAAAATTTGAAGACAAATTAATCCTGAATCGAGTTTGTTTTTGCATAATTAAAGCAATTGCTACAAGACAAAATAAAATCTGCAAAATTAATCTGGAATAATCTCTCACTTGAACAAGGCAGGAGCTCGGTGCATTTTTAGTTTCACATCAAATGTCATTTTTTAAGTCCTTGTTTGACGCTGAAGAGCCACGCCGAAGTTTGTTTTGCCACCTTTTTGTGACTTGAGAATGTGAAGTTCTGTGTGTTGCAAAGGTAGCAGTTCAGCCTTGGAGAAATATGTGAAAGAGTCCACTCTTCAGAAGTGTTTTCGTTCCTCAAGTTCAACAGAATATGCAGAGTTATTGCAAAAAATTTAAAAAATAAAAATAAAAAAAAATCAGACAATCATCAGGGTTTTTTTTTGTAGAGAATTAAAAAGTGAGTTCTTGACTGATGAAACAACAATGTTGGGTTTCTTTTCCCTGCTTTCTCTGGTTTTCAGAAATAAAGATGATTTCTTATATCTACACTGTTTCTTTTTCTGCTTATTCATACAAAACGTATTAGTTTATACTGTGGCATAAAGAAGTTAACACATTATTTGGCAGAGAGCACTTTTAACTTAATTTGAATACAGAACCTTGTAGATTAGTGTTGGGGTTTAAAATTCAAATACGGCAGCATTAATGGTTTTGTAGCCCCTCCCCTTTTGACTGACACTTGTTTTGACCAACTGTGTTGATCTATGGGCTCCCCTGAGTCAAATATATCCACAGAGTACTATCTTACTTAGTAAAGCCACAATAACTTTGACTGCTGAGGTTATCGGTGTCATAGAGACCACGCTTTTTGCATGCACTGCAAAGGGTTGAAGAACAGCATCTAGTTTAATTTTGTTTTACTTTTTCAAGGTGTTTTAGTAATTTTGGGGGGATAGTTAAAGGGGTTGGAACAGTTTCTGTACAGAATAAGGACTTGAACGTTCTGACAGACGTTTATACAAAATTAGAAACCTGTTGCAGAAATACCATCATTTCATTTGGCCTAATTCTGAGTTTTCCTGTAAACACACTGTAAAAGAACTCTGTTTTACTTCATTATTATTCCTCCCTCCACTCTCTGACCTTTACTCGACTGTTATGGCAATGAAAACTAAGGCTGGGCATCTGCAAACGTGCTCCTTACAAGGAGTTGCTTCAGAGAGCTGGAGTCCATCAGGACTTCATCGTTTGTCTTATTACGGCTGGATTCAAAACCAGAAACTTAAAAAAAATATATATATATATATCTGCAGTCCCAAACAAAGCAGCAGCTGTGGGTCAGTTTGAAGTAATTGTGTTTGTTTAAGACATTAAATTGTGAAGAGTTTCACAGCTGTCCAGCAGCCAGAGCTCCTTCAATATTAACATCTCTTTATGCAACACAAACACCACATCATGTATTAGGGTTCCTATAAAAAGTATTCACACCCTTTGGATGTTTGCCATATAACAATCATGGTGAAAATAAATTAACCAGCATTAATTTATGACAGCAATAAAAGCATAAAACATCTACAGAGGTGATCCCTTTTAATAGGTGTAGCCTCTAACATTAAGTAAAACAAATTGTCAGAATAACTTTTTATTTAATTAACACATTAGAACAAGAAAATGGCTGAAAACTAAAAAAGAAACTTGAATATACTCATACATCACATTTCCTGCTCTGCACCACTAAAACGATGCAGTTAGAACACCATTTAGTAGATGATGCCGAATGAGCCGTTTTTTTGTATTTTACCTGTTTGTTGACACAAAGTTTTTATTAGATTTAATTTGTCAGAATATTTAATAAGTAACATTGTTAAAGTTTGAAGTTTCAGATCTTTCCTCCACGACCTGAACAGCAGCAGGCAGCCTTTTCTGATTTCGAACAGTATTCTGCAGCGTAATGAGGATTAATCCTCACTTGTTCTAATTATGGCAACAGTGTTTTCACATTAGAATCTTTATTCATCAGCTTCCAGTTATTAGGCTACAACCTGCTTAAGTCTTGGGAGGTTAGATTGTTGTATTTTTGGTAAAAAAAAAAATAAAAGTGTCAAACACATGGAGTATTTTGTTCTTAAAACTAAAACAGAAGGTCTGAGTTACCAAAGTACTGTCAGAACCACATTGTTTTTGTAGCTTCATGGTTTGTGAAGTCAGGATAAAAGAAAAGAGCCCTCTGAACTGCACATTTAAATTCTCACATCCTATTTGTTATATTTAAAACTAACTTCAACACTTACACCATTTACATTTGACCTGATATATAACTTTTTTTTTACTTTTAGAATAAATCCATCTAACCTAACTGTTTATGTCTCTTAAGGATCATTGCACTCTGTTATTACAAAATAAAACTATTTTTTTGTACTTTAACACATTGTTTACCACTTTTAGAATCTTCAGCTTGGAATATATTCACTCTCACATAAATCTGGTTAAATATATATATTACAAAATATATGTTCTGTTACAATTAAAATGTGTTGAAGCTTATTATCTGAAAGATCATTTGACCCGGCTCATTTAAGAGTAGATTATGTCAGCATCAGGGATATGAGTCATGTAGCTAAAGGCCCCGTCACACTAACATTTCAGACAACTCGTGAAAATTTTGTCCAACTCTAAAGATGTCTACATTGAAAATTAAAGTAATAAAATCTACTGGAACCATTTGGACATATACATACTGTAATGGTATTGATTTGATTGCATCTATATGAGTGAAAAAATGTTCATAAGTTGGCAAAAGTTGTCTAAAACATAGTTTTTACAGATGACTTAGATTAAAACTGAAGTTCTAGCGATGCTGTAATTTAACTTTTATTTTACATAAATCACTGCCAAATCCACCGCTGCATGATTTATTTACTTTAACGCTTCAGTTTTCTCACTAATGTTTTGTACAAGTTGTGGTTGATGAGAGGCTTATATTTCCTGACATTTATCGCTCGCTATACCAGAGGAATGAAGATGAGAATCAGGGCAGCTCCTCTGTGTCAGTGTTTCTAAACGGTTTTTACATTCAGCACATCCTTAACATTTCTTTTGTCTTATTTTTTTCTCTCGTCAGTGAAATGGCCTAAAAACACCTCGCATTATTTAGTTTTTATGCTGTAACACAAGAAAATCAAAGCGAATTATATTTTATTGCTGCTGCAGCTGATTTTCAAACTCTTGTTATTCTCCAAAGTTTGTTGCGTTCAGTTCGTTCCAGCCGTTTCCATCAGTTTCTCATTTTGTGCTCATTTAACTTCGGTTCATGTGGTTCAGATTTGAATTCTCACAGGTTTACAGAAAATGTAACAAAAATCCTGATTTAATAAGTGTTAAATTTGAAAACATGAAGAATTTAGTTTTGTTGCCTAGAAATTACTTTGATTTTAAGAGCAGCTTCGATAAAGAAAACAGCTGCTGTTTATGTTTTGGTTTGAAGATGACTCAACATTAATAAAGAAATTCTCAACAGTTTTTACATTCAGCACATCATTAACATTTCTTTCGTTTTATTTTTTCTCTCATCAGTTAAATGACCTGAAAGCACCTCGTCTTTATGAGATTGCAACAAATTTGGGACTAAATTTGCATCTTTTTTGGGCGATACAACGATTATGTTGGTCTTGCAGGTTTTTCGAAATAATTTTATCCAACATCACTTAAAGATAAAACTGCCTTGTTGAAACACTTCTATTACTATAATCTGATTTTAGTCATTATTAATTAAACTAAAATTTTAAATTACATTAAACAATATATTATACATACATTTAACATTATAGTTTTAGACAACTTAGTGTGACGGGGCCTTTAGAGTTGTGTGGTTACATAATGTACACAGTGCATCTGTTAAAAGGCACTGTGCTAATTATGGTTTATTTTACCTTTCCTCAATAAGCCTGAGGACATTAAGTCTATAGAGATGTTGATGGAGGTGTTTATCTGGCTGTCAGGTCATATTCAGCACATCTGCTGAGGTCGGTACAAAAAAAAACTTAAATATTTTGTCTCTACTCTCATACATCTTCAGCTAAAATACTGTAGAAAATGTGAACTTAACGTTAAAATCTTTCACCTACAGTTTTACTTTCAGAGCCGCGATGATCCTGCGTAGCTGAGAAATGTCTCGATACGCCACCAGGCCACCGTGGTTGGCCCAGCGCTCTGCTCCTTTATGCTTAGTGGACGGCTGGTGGTAGGTCAGTTCTGTTTCCTGACCCTGTGCTCCACAGTCAGACTGCAGGCTCTTAGTGAAGTCCACCACCCCGCCCCCGAGGGCTCGGAGCAGAGCGTGGGGAGCGCAGGAGTCCCACTTAAAGGTGCTCCCCTCTGAAAGTACGTAAGCGTGAGCTAGGCCCTGGATGACGCACAGGATCTTGTACCCGGCTCCAGACGCGTACGTCAGTTTGTCGGGGCCACACAGAGAGGTCAGAGTCTCTTTTACCACCTGCTTCTCGCTGGAGCTCAGGACCACAGACGGCCCACAGTCCTCCTCTGCTCCACCACCGGGCCGCAACACTGAACAGACTTTGATGCTGCCGCAGGACACACCCCAGTACTGCTTTCCCCTCCACCTTAGAATGTAAAAAAAAAAGATCAATCAGGGGAAAATGCTCAACAAAAACAGAAAAAGAAAAGAAAAACGGCAAAAATTTCTGAGTTTTTCTGGAGTCTCAATGCAAAAACATTAGAAACAACATGGAACAGAAATACAGAAAATTTGTGTAAAGTCTAAAAAAGTCTGAATCATGACAAAAGTTTAGCTTTTTTTTATTTCAAACAACCGAAAAGCAGACATGAGACTTCTGAGAACTACTTTATCATGAAGACAATTAGCTGTGACTAAACCTGCGAAACGTGATTTCAAAGAAAACATTTTCTGAGCTGGTTGACGATCTGAACTCACCCGCTGCCTGCTGGGTCTTTGTGGAAGAAGGGCTGGTTAATTACACCCATGACAGGTTCACCTGTGCTCCGCAGGTAGACCCCGATCAGAACCAGCGCACAGTGCAGACCAGAAGGAGACAGGTGCCCCTCCTTCAGCACCTCCTCGCGGCCCTTTATGTACTGACTGGTGGCATCTTGTTAAATAAAATAAAATTAAAGACACTAATGTCCATCTGTTCTCTTGTAAATCTGAATTAGATTTCTGATGAGACGTTTTCTACCTATGGGGTCGATCCAGATGCCGAGCTCAGACGGCCTGAGAGGTATCGTCAGTCCGTCTGTGTTTGCGTCGATGGTCTCGGGGTCTTGGTGGATGGCTTGAGCCAGCAGAGACGCTGCTGTGTGGTCGCTGTCTAACACCGTGGCCAACAGTGTCGCCGTTTCCTCCTTGGTGCCGCACACAGTAACGGTCACGCTCTCACCTGTTGACACAGCGAGGTGTCCCGTCACATCAAATGTTTGAACAGCACGACTTAGTCAAATGTTTGAACAGGGGCACGACGAAGCATTTGTCTTTTGTTCAACCAGAACACAAATACGTCAAATCTATTTTTAGCACTAATTGTTAAAATATTACTATGGAATTACCGAGTCCATTTTCAAACTTGTTGGACTCCTCTCCGTGGATGAAAGCTGCCATTTCAGGGAACTGCACAAACAAAGACACATAAATTAAGACCAGATCCAGATTAATTTAATTCATTCTGCAGAATCACACTCCCGCTCCCCCCACCTGAGTGCCCACGTCGTGCCGGATCATCTCCTGGATCACTACATCTGCGAGGGTCTTGAAGTCCTGCACGAACTTCTTGTTCTTGTCCTCTCCCGTCTTCTCCTGCACTAGGAGCTGGAAAAGGAGGGCCTCCTGTCTGCAGACCCGGGCCACATTTGCAGCCTTCTCCGACACCCGGAGCAGCAGTCTCAGAAGATCAGCCATGCCTGGACAAAAAAATATTAAAAAAAGATGAAGAGGATGATGAAAACTGTGGGATGAAAAAAGTGAGAGAGGAGGGAGGTCAGATTTGCACGTGATGTGCTAATAATAGCCTCAAAATGAAAACAGGGCATCTATAGAACAAGAACAGAGTGAAGCAGAATCCAAATAAACCTATAAAAATATATAAAACTTTGAACTACAGCCTATAGAGGAGCTTCCAGTCACTCTACAATGAGTTGAAAATACAACAAAGTGTTCATAAGATTAACTGTTCATTATTTTACTATTACAATAGCACAAACTCTGGAAATGGAAACAAACCTCCATGACACCTAAATATTTAAATTTCAAAACTTGATTTATTTTAACCTGTTGTCCACAGTGCCACTCCTACATTCATCTGCTTCCTGAGGTTTATTTTAGAAATTTAAAACAGCATATAGCACAAGAAGAGCTAGAGATAAAAACAACTAATGCAGAAACAGAAAACCTTTACCAGTTGTAACACACCTCCTCCTCTCGGTTGCGGTGTTTTCCTGTCAGACACTGAACGCAGATCAGCTCTCAGTCAGTGAAGGATTCAGAGACGATGCGGACGCTCAGAAAATTCAAATATTTAAGCTGTTAGATGATTCTGACGGCTGTCTGCTCTGGTTTCTTTACGCTGAAGGACGCTCTTTTCATGTCTGGAAGGAGGTGCGGTCCAACGAGGTGCGGACCAACGACGCAGGCGGACAGAGAGGGACAACCCCGGAAGTGCAGCGCGGTGCGTTCAAGTATCAGTGGAAAAAATAGAAACCTGAAACTTAAATATTTTACGTGTGTCTGATTTAAATACATATTCTAAAATAAGCATGTTCCTAATTTGTGTGTTAAGCAAAAATAACCTGTGTAAATACAAAATGCATTTTTGAAATTTCTTTTTGTAAGGAAAAGGAATATCCAAAGCTCTATGGAAAAAAGTAATTGCCCCTTTTCTTGAGTAATCAAGCTGTTTATTTATTTGAAACTATGTTCAGTTGCACCCTATTCCCGTAGAATCAAGAAATTCCATTAATCAAATCTACAAATGAAGAAAACATAGATCAGTGGTGAACCTTACCAGGAGTGGCCAAATAATGTCATCCTTCTACAGAACTTTTAAACAACAACAAAATTATGTATAACAAGCTATAAGAAACAATCTATCATCTAAGTATTACCCCATGAGTTATTCGATGAATTTTAGGTCCTATTATTCATAATATATTTACATTGCTCGAGCAAGATTGTTTTAGTCTTTCAATTTTTATTTCTAAATTATAAAATCCTGGTTAATTTGAGATCATGCAGTCCGTTTCTCTCAACAGAATGGGAAATTACTGACAGGAAATGCCTTGTACATGCTCAGCCCATAATATTAGGCCACAATAATTAATCTAATGGGTTAATTCATTAGAAGAATAACGAGTTTGAAAGTTTCACCAGTAGTCATATTCTGCTGCTCTAAATGATCCATTTGTGTGTAATGTTTGTAATGATCCTTTTTGAAAGCAAGGCCACAGATCAGCAGTGAACCCCCCCCCCCCACCCCCCACCCCACCACAACCACCACACACACACACACACACACACACATGTTTGTTTCTGAACCCCGT
>JARVJO010000365.1:21324469-21348349 GCA_031762555.1 Cynodonichthys magdalenae
TTTACGTCTGACGTAATTACTGGGTGATTCGCATCAAGCTAGTTGATGGAAACACGTCTTGAGTCGCATTTATTATTAATTTCCTTTTTGCGAAATTTTAAAAATTCGCTCTAAATTCGAATTAAATTGGATGGAAACACGGCTAATGTCTGACTTGAATCTGCAGAATGTAAACCAGAGTATGAATTAAATATTAAAAAAATTCAACTTATATAATTACCTTGGCTAATGCAAATTAAAGTCTATAGTCTACACATGTAAATACAGCAACTGTTGCATTTTTCATTTGAAAACCTGACGCACATTTCTTCTTTCATGGAAAAGTTTTAACCCAAAATTTTTCATGATCTGTGTCACAGACACAGGGGCATGTGTCACAGAAGACTATGCTACAACCAAACAAAGATTTAGCTCAATGTTTATAAAACTGACAGAGTTAGAGCTACTTTTGTATTTACTGTCCATCTTGAGTTTGGTTGATGTTAAAGGTTAATCAGTTAAACTGATTAACCTTTAACATCACAGAAAAGTAGCCATTAGATAAACTGATTCAATTTATCTAATGGTTACTTTTCTGTGCACCCACCTTATGTCAAACAATTGCAGTTAAACCACAAAATTAAAAACTACGCCGAGAAAACTATGTTTTGAAAAGGGCTTAAGCTCAGCATCAACGCAGCCAAGTTCTGCTCTATGTCTCATATCTGAAAACTCCCATCCATGCAAGATGGACCGGCTCCGTTACTGATTTATAAACAGACAGAGGCAGCTCATACTGATTTTTGTGGCCATTCTGCAGAATGTTTGCATTAAAGTGTATTGTTACTACTTCACTTGGCAGCAACAGTCCCAGCTTGACATGTTTTGTGAAATGTGCTTTTAGGGGTTTTCACCAGTGCATAAAGAGACACACTCTTGGTTTAAGTCTGCAAAGCTTTCAGCAAGCATCAAGCTGTTATCACCTGCCTCAAACCTTCTCTTCCTCCAGGAGCTGGCTGCATCCCCCAGAAGAGTCCCATCGGCTCACAGCCCAAATAAGAGCCTCCCACTGAACGGTCGCTGCTCACTGTTGAGTGGACAGAAACGATATTAAAAACACAAAATGCCAGCTTAGAAATACTGGAATCAGTAAATAAGTTTCATGTTAATCAACTAGTTTGTACCCAACACACAACTGGAACATTTAACTTTCAGCAGGTTGTTCAGATTTAAACATAAAAACACACGGTTCATAAACAGTACTCACAGCTAAACGTGCCTCCTGCGTTTGTGTTGTAATGAGCGAAGGACTCCCACAGGTCTCCCTCGTCGCTGCGCATTCGAGCGCACACTGTGACGGGACAGTGGGGGGGCAGGAAGTGACCCCTGATGCTGATCTGTTCGTCCATGAGGGCGCGAACAGGAGCGGCTGTCAGTAACGGGGCTGGTCTGATTCTGCTGCTCCACCGAGCTGAACCTGCACAAATAAAGATCTAACACTTATTCTCAGCACTTACTGAAATGTACTGAGAGGTTTTCTGCACTGGAATGATGGCAACGTTTACTGAACACAAACACAAGCTTTGAAAAACAAAACAAAAATTACCTGCCAGCTGCTGAAAACATGTCAGTTTCCCATAAACTCTGGGAAGTTTTTTAATCTTCATGTTGTTGGGCTGCAGGATCGCAGTCACACGCACACCTGCTCTGAACATCACAGCCTCTGGTCAATCTAAAAACAAAAGGCAGAAGTCCAAACTGAAGATGCAAACAGCAAAGTAAAATGCTTACACCTTGAAGGTGCTCGGAAACCCAGCCAATAAGCACCACAAAAGTTGAAAAAAAGAAAAAAAAATTCAAAATAACCGCCACTGTTAGGTTGATCATAACAAAGGAGCACTACCCTGTTGTAGTACCCTGATGTTTGAAATAACAAGTCAGAGCATGATGAAGATGAGTAAAACATAAGACTGTTGACAGTGGGCGGGGCTAAGGACATTGCATAATATTGAAATGTAGATATGTTCAGGACCTGATTATAATTAAACATTTAGACTTTGGTGCAGAGCATACATTGTATGTTGACGTTTTGACAAATTTGTTTTCAATTTGTGTTTCAAAGCAAAAAGCCAAAATTTACACTTTAGCCACGCCCACATATGCTGAGAAGAAAACTCAAGGTTTTTTTTATAACTTTCATTAACTTTTATTCCCCCATGTCAAACAAACAATTTTAACTCAAAATCTACAGGAGTTCATTCATATTTAAAGGCTGGAAAACAGACAAAAAAAAAGCTTTAAAATCATGGCATATTTAAAAAACGCTTAATTTCTTGTTTGTCTTGAGAACTTTTCTAATTCCTTGGTGAGCTTAAAAACTAAAACTGTCCACATGAATCCAGTATCAACTGAGTTATTAAAAGTATCTGTTTTTAAAAGGATTTGTTTATCTAATCAAAAATGCAAGCACAACAGATAATCTGTTTTGAAACTAGTCTATGTGAGGACTTCAAAGAGCGATCTACAACAGGTAAGATATTTATTGTTCATAACCTTTGAACAGAAACTAGATTTTAAAAATCAGACTTTAGCAGTGAAATACATTTACTTTAATCTCAGGAATTTTATTGTTGTTTTTTATGATATTTATGCTAGTAACTATGGGTAAGATTGGCTGTTTGATGTGTTAAATAAACCTATGCATATTTCAGTCAGAACACAAACTATTTACTTAAAGAAAATCTCAGGATCCCTCAGAGAAAACAGAGCAAATCCAGCTGGTGAAAGTTTATAAAAACCCATGGCTGCCGGGCTGAGCAGTCTACAAAAAGAAACTAGAAACAAGAAGAAACTCAGAGTTGTAGGTGACTGAATACAAGATAAAAACAAACAGCCGATGTTTCTGTCGAATAAATAAACCTGAGAAGTTGAATGAATGGTTTTCCTCACCGTTAGGTGTCTGAAATATCAGAGCAGGCTGAGCTTCTGCAGAAACAGGAGAGGACAGGAGGAACGAACAAGACTTAAAGTACGAGTTTAAAACCTCTGGATGACGTTTCTATACCCTGATCAATCAGTCTGATTTAATCAGATACTGTATAGTTTTTTTCTCTCCTCTTTTTAAATATATGTTAACGTTTAACTAAATCCCCTCAGGACTCAGTACCACCACCAACTGGCCTGGGTGAGTCATTACTACTACAAGTACTACAAGTACTGTAAGTACTACATCTACTACTAGGCTACTGTTATAAGAGCAGCAACAACAACAACAACAATAATAATAACAATAATAATAAAAATATCAACAATAAAGCAAATATAAATCTATATTGAATTAAAATTATAACCAAATGAAATAAAACAGAATACTCGCAAAAACAGTTTTTTACAAAGATGTGTTGTAGACATATAAAAAATATATTTGTTCCATTGATTGGATGTAAAACATTCATCAGTTAAAGCTGACCCATTTGATGAACATGTGGGTTGACCTTTGCTCAGTGTAGTGACAATAGTTTTCAGGTCAATTACCTTAACACAAACATGAACAACAACAACAATAACATGTCCCCCCCATGTAGTACATTAAAAGTTATATTAAATTCTTAATTTAAAGTTGCTAAACCTTTATGTAATTGTATTTCTTATTTCTTTAAATAATACTTTAATTAATTAATTTAGTTTTTGCTATATATCTAACCTTTAGGATAAGGTGGATAGATTAGATTTCAATAACCAGCTGTAAATTATTAAACTTTACACCAGACCTCCTATGTATTTTAAGTGGACAAAGATCTTTTTTAATTAACCTGTTTTTACTGCTTCTGTACATGCTCAGTTGTTCTTAATTTCAATGTCTTGATTGTTTTACATATTTCACAGATGTTAACTATTATATTTACAATTTGATCCTCATGATTAATCTTTACATGTCAAATGGAAAATAATAAACCATAAAACAATTGACCAATAAAAGTATGACTTCTTTTTTGACCCATCAACAAAAACTGACTAGTTAGTCTTTCTATGCACAAGAATGAGCAGGGAATGACAAAACATCCGTTCATAGATAAGAACTAAAAGGCCTTGACGGTAATTAATTTTATTATGATTTTTGCCAACAAGAAGAAACGAGTTTGCTCCTTAAACTTTACACCAGCTGGTGGCGCTATAGCATTCAGACGGTGTTGGCTAACCGCTAATAAATATATGAAGAAGAAGATAAGTTTTGTTCAATATGGATATCCAGATGGCACAAAGAAAAAGCTGAAATATTAGCAACAACATTTAGCAAAATTCATAGTTCAAATAATATGAAGGAAAGAAATAAAGAGAAAGCACAAAATTTAAATATGAAGAATTACTAAAGGAAATAGATGAAAATAATAATTTATTAAATGACCCATTTACAAAAGCAGAACTAAATAGAGCACTCAGAAAAACAAAACAAGAAAAAACAACAGTACCTGGTAAAGATCAGATCTGGTAAAACATGATAGGGCATCTTAGTGAGAAATCCAAAGAAATCATCTTAGAACTTTACAATAAAGTCTGGGAAGAGGGAGAGCTACCACAAAGCTGGATAGAATCAATTATTATACCAATAGCCAAACCAGGAAAAGATAATACTAAACCGGAAAATTATAGAACAATCACATTAACTTCAAATATATGTAAAACAATGGAAAAAATGATAAACAATAGATTAACCTATTATATGAATATTAAGGATTGATTAAATATCAAAGTGGTTTTAGAAAAGGAAGAAATACAAATGGTGGAACAATATACTTGGAACATGAGATTAAAAAACTCAGATAAAAAAGGAAAGTGTGGTTGCAGTATTTTTTGATATAGAAAAACCTTATGATGGGTAGTTTGAAGGATTATTAATTTAAATACAAAAATTAGGAATTAATGGGAAAATGTTTAGGTGGATAAAAAAACTTCCTATCAAAACGAAGAATACAAGTAAAAATACAAGAATATTTAAAGAAACATATTAGAGAAAATCTAACATGACAAGGAAGTATTATAAGAACTTTACTATTCTCTATAATGATAAATTATGTTATTAAAGATATTGAAAAAGAGATGGGATGTACACTTTTTTGCTGATAATGGGACCATCTGGAAAAGAGGTAGAAATGTAAAATTAATTCTGAAGAAAGTACAAGAGGCTATTCTTAAAATAGAAAAATGGGTATTTGAGTTGGGATTCAAATTTTCAGTGGAAAAAACAAAAGTAGTGATATTTACAAACAAAAGATTAAAGGAAGAGATTAAATTGAAATTATACAATCAAGAAATAGAACGAGTTAAGTAATATTTAGGAATATGGTTTGATGAAAAAATGAGATTATTTATAAATGTAAATAAGTTTTAAACATCTTGAGATGTTTAGCTGGAAATGAATGGGGAGCAAATAGGATAGCATTAAAACAAATTTATACAGGGGTTGATCAGGTCAAATATGGATTATGGATGATGTTTATGGATCAGCAGCAAAAACACACCTAGAAAAATTGGACATAATACAACACCAAGCTTTCAGAATCTGTACAGTAGCATTTAGAACCACACCGACTGCAGCACTCGAAGTTGAAATGGGCGAAATGCCGTTAGCAATAAGAAGAGATCAATTAGCAATAGTTATAGTTATAATAGTAATAGTAATAATTAGTGCCTTCATTGTCTCTGTTGTTCATAGAAGGTCATGTGTCCCATCACCTGACTATTGTTAGGGCTCTGATTCAGACTTTTTACTCACGTGGGGTTAGAAAAAAAAGAACATAAGCAACGTCATAAAAAACTTTTTTGATCCACCCTCCTTATCAGTAGGTGGCGGTAACGCACACCTTCCGTTGTTTGCCGACCGCCATAAAACACCACACAATAAGAAGAAGAAGAAAAAAGAAGTTTTGTTTCCGGTCCGTTCCTGTCGTATTCATTTTTATGGTTCCTGTGACGTGTTTGTTGTGTACAACAAGGTTTAGCTAGTTGAATCATCTTAAAAACTGGAACAACCCAGACAGAGCTTCTAAAACCATCGATAACCGAAATAAATATTGGCCATAAAGGAGTTTTAAGCCTCTGTGTTACAGGTTTCAGGTGTGTTTAGGTTTTTTTCCCTAAAATATTTACACACAGGTTTTTGCTAACATGCTAACAGACAACGGTGTTTTTTGTGTTTATTTTAAGTTAGCCATTCATTTACTTAGCCCTCAGCTACGTTTGCTGTAAATCGTTCTCTGTTTTTATTGAATGTGATATTAGGATTCGTTGTGTTCCTTTCTCTTATGAAACTGCTAGTATAATAAAGTTAGGCAGATGTTTGTTAATGCTGTTTTTTTCTAAGCAGGTCAATTTTATTTTCTGTTTCCTTTACACTTAGTAAGTCAGCTTTGATCGTTTTAAATTAAAACCCAAATTGATTGGACTCACTTTCATCTTCAGATTATAAAGTCACATACAGATATGTACTGAATGGGCCAGACGGTGACATTTGGGGGCCAGCTGCTAACATCCTTTTAAAGCCTGCGTGTGTAACATCAGTCAGCAATGGCCAGTAACTTCCGCAGCTACATCTGGGACCCGGTCCTCATCATCTGTCAGATTGTGTTGATGCAGTGCATCTACTACAGCTTCTTGGGCCTGTGGTTGGCTGGAGTGGACAGCCTTGTGCAGAGTAGTCGATCGCTGGATCAGATCTTCAGCTACGATGTAAGCTTGTTGCTCAAACTGTAAAATCATTTCCCGTCATATTTTTGACATGTTTAATTTGGTATTTTTAAATAATGTATTTTTCAGGTTCTCGGTTTTGCCACCATGCAAGGCAGGCTCTCTATGATGGCATTCATCTTAAACTCTCTTACCTGGTGAGAAACGGCTTCAGTTGTTTTTTGTTAAAGAATGTCACAATACAAACATTTCAAAGAGCACTAGTCTTTTTTCCCCCCACATTCGCTTCTCACTAATCACATCAGTTAAGTCAATAATATAAAAAATTATGAATATACATTTTTTTATTTAGCTTGTGTTAATCCTTGGAGTTTAGCATCTCTGGATGATTATGTCAAAATAGGTTGACTCCATTTTAGTGGGAAAATACTTGTTTTGACAAAAGGTGGTAGAGGTAATATGCTTAAAAAAACACAAGAATTTAAACTTTTTTGTCTTTTATGTATTATCCTGTCGTATGGTAAATGGACTGTACTTGTACCTTTCTATCCAACCAGGATACTCAAAACGCTTCACACTACAATCTGTGCCCTCATTTACCACATTCACACAGCACTCTACTAGGTCTCCCTACAAAGCTAACGTAAACAAATAATCTATGAAGACTAATCAGTGGCAATCACATTCATGCACTGATGGGACACACATCAGAGGCATTAGGGGTGAAGTGTCTTGCCCAAGGACACAACTGAGACAGCTGGAACGGGGGATTGAACCGGCAACCTACCGGTTCTAGGACAACTCCCCTAACCACTCTGCCTCTCTCATCTAAAATAACCAGCCATGTCTGATTGTTTTCCCAGCGCCCTCGGTCTGTGGTTCTTCATCCGCCGAGGGAAACAGTGCCTGGACTTCACGGTCACCGTGCACTTCTTTCACATGATCGGATGTTGGATCTACAACTCCCACCTTCCCTCCGCCCTCTCCTGGTGGCTCGTCAATGTAGCCTGCATGGCGCTGATGGCTGTGATCGGAGAGTACTTGTGCATGCGGACTGAGCTCAGGGCAATTCCTGTCAACAGTGGACCCAAATCTAACCTGTGAATTTTGATTCCACACTGATTTTAAACCCAAAAAGGAACTTTTTTTCTCATACTTAGAAAAATGAACAAAAATCAGCATGAACACTGACTGGATTATTCTGCATCATGTCATCAAGTCATCCGTCTGCTGAACTGATATTTATTCATAGCTGCTCATTAAATGTTGAACAGTATTCAGTGTAAAGTACATTACTGTGTAATATATGAAAACATGTTTGCTTTAAAGTAACATCTGTGTCTACTCTGTATTAATAATACAGTACCACTGTTTGTGCACCATATCAGAGGTTGACACTTGAACAAATCAGAATATTTTGTTCTCGTACTGAAGACATTCTGTGTGCACATTATCCTACACACCTGTGTTCTTGTGTTTCTGCTACTTCTCAAAGTTAATTGTTAAGTAATACCAGAGTTTTCTGAGTCATGTTAAGCCCAAAGATAAAACAGTTTTCTCGCTTCAGAAACAACTTTTTATCAGTTAGGAGTAATTAAACCAGACTTGGTTTTACATCATTTAAAGCTTATGCTTTCAGTTTCATTATAATCCGGATATGGCAATGTTTTTAAATCAAGCCTGTCCTGCTTTTTGCTCAGCTCATCCTGTTTTGTTTCATGTCTTTATGGATTTTGTAGACAATTTGACACCAGGTGTAGAAAGTGGAACAGTGTCAGTGATTTTACGCCACCTAAATTACAGTGTTGCAAAAGTATTCACCCCTTCTTTCTGATTTGTTGCTTTACAACCTGGATTTTAAACATTTTTTTTATTATTGTAAACAGTAGTTTTCCACAAGACATTCCAGATTAACAAGGCAGGGAGAATAATTTAAATAAGTCTAAAACTAAGAAGGGATGCATTTAGATGTATCCACTTGTACACTGTACTGGGGTCTTGCTGTGTGGACTTTGCATGTTCTCCTCATGCTTGCATTGGTTTCCTTTGGGTACGCCAGTTTCCCTCACAGACCAAAAACATGTACAATAGGTTGCCTTCAGGCCCAGGCCTACCTTACAAAAGAGAGCTGTGAACTCAATGGGATTTGCCTGATTAAACAAAGGTCAATAAATAAAAAAAATCAATCCAGTTAAAGATGGCTGCCATTGTTCAAATCAATTAGCCAACATAAATCTCTAGAGCTCAGTAATCTTAAAGGTTTTGAGCTAATTTTGATTTAGTAGATGAGCATCATTTGTTTAACTTGGTATGTCATAATTGGTGGTGTGGGTATGACAAGAAGTGAGGAGAGTGTCTGAGAGCGGTGAAAGGTAAATTTACAGACAAGAAACATAAGGTACATTTTAATGAGCCATTGTGTTTCAGACTGAAATAGTTTATTTTAATGGAATGCACATCATGAGCACATCTCTACTCCTGAGGCCGTGGCCCCTTGTTTTCCCACTCCTGCATCTGCAGGAAGTATCCAGGTGGAAAAAAAGCAGATGGTAGAGCACTAATGAGTCAAAAAGATTAGCAACTTTTTATTAAAGGGAGACTTCAGTAAATGAACAGTTCAGGGAGCACGGGGCTATCTGCAGGCAGTCTTATATAAACTGACACACACAACTTGTATTAACCTCTTGTGCTTTATTGTTACAATTACATTTCCATATATTGCTTTACAGAGTCTTGTAAATATTCTTTGTGTTAAAAAAAACACATGTTTTTACATTCAGGACTGTTTCAGATTCAGACTGTGATTAGAGGTTATTACAGTGGCATATGATCAAAATCATCATCATGCTTTCATCACCAGCATCAAAAGGAAGGATGGTCCTCGTCAAAGAGGTACATATTGCTCATGCTTTGAGAATAACAATACTGTTTTTAAAATTTTTATTTATTTATTTAGTTTTGCATTTCTACCACCAGGCACACGATGGATGACAGAACATTACTACTTTAAAATGTATAATAAACAGAAACGAGCAGAACCAACATGCTGATGGTGTTAGTATGTGTTGAGAAGAAATCAGCAGTTAGCCTAACTTCATGCACAGATTACTTTACGCTTCGACCCCAAGGTGAAACTAATACGGTCCAGTTTTCTGAGGCATTATCACAAACAGCATCATGCACCTGTGAGGAAATGTATTTGACAAAAAATATTCAAGACCATACAAGTAGCGTTGCAATTGCCTGTTTGGACCCTCAAGGTTCAAAAGAAAGGAAATGCAAAATTGTAGCAAGGGAATAGTGTTACAGGTAGAAACTGATGTTTCCATCACATATAGTGGCTTCTAAATGTAGTGACAAATCGCAGGGGAATGATATCAAATGTATTTATATACCACATTAAAAAACAACAAAAGTTCACAAATGTGCTTTACAGATTCACTAAAGAAAATAATATACTGTATAAAAAGAATAGAACAGAACATTAATTCAATAAAGTGAGCAGCTTTTTGTTTTCAAATTAATTTGGAAAATCAACTGATGTGAGAATCAGTGCATCAGTTTATTTGCTTTTTTGCTAATATTTGTCCTGTTTTCATGGAGATTAAGAAAGTTCATCTCAACTGTAATCCTAACAGTTTAATATTGACCAGAGGTGTTTTGCTGTTTGATCAAATAGGCAGACTTGGATAATATTAACAAATCAAAGACAAGAAACATTTTTTATGGACTCTGATGATTATAAGAACTGTTAGTCCCATCACAAAACAGTTGGAAGGACCTACAACTTTTGCACTAGTGGGGAATGCGATGATTGCGCAAGACTCGGCTGATGGTCCTGTGTGTGATATTTCATCATCAACAGTGGATGCTGCATTAGTTGGAGCAGTGTGTTGTAGGTCTTTGGTTTTTTTTTTGAAGAGGAGTTTGAAAGAAAGCCACAAACATTCAAACGAAGGAGCCATAGGAGCCAAAACTTGTCTACTTCGTTTACACGTTCAAAGACGAGCTAGTCATAGTCGACAACAGTGACAGTTCAGTGCTTCAGCAACAGGAAGGAAGTTTTATTAATGAGGATGCTGGAAGAGCTTTTAGTTTGCTCAGCCAATCAAAGTATGTTTATGTATGAACCAATCACTTCCTCTTTCATCACTTGAGCCAAGAAAGCACCAACTCTAAAGCCGGAGCTTAAAAAACTAATAAACATAAACTTAAGGGCTACGACGGGCTACACTGCAGTGGCTAAAACAAACAAAAATGGTCTAACTAGAACTACAGTATAACCAGTGCTTAACTGAACCTAAGCTTGCCTCAGTAATAAACATTTTGGGATTTGCTTATTTTGAATCAGCTTCAAAACACTTACTTCTATTTTATGCAGCCATCGCTTCCATTCCCCCCTCATGTCTCAATATTTCATATCACTGCAGGTGAGCGATTTCACACATAATGTGACAAAAATATGCAACCAAAAAGTCACACTTCAGCTATTTTTAAGCGCATATCGGTAGGTGAACAAAATATACTGTAAAAATAGAGCCATGAGATAATAAAAGCATGAGCAGGTTGTGTCTTTTTGATGTCTTCAGAGCAGCTGTGCAACATCAGCCACTGAAGGCTGAAATGTGTGGGGATAAAAAAGGGTTGGAAATATACAAAATACAAATCATAGCAATTTAACAAAGATTGAAAAGGCATTGTGAGGATAGTACTTTACAAATGTGTTTTAACGCTTTCATTTAAAGGATCCGCTTTAGATATTTTCTGCCTATCAATGAATATTGTAGTAAGTGAGAGCTTGGGGTTTTCTAATACTGTGCTGTTGCTTTTAGTGAAGTGCTCCTTTGTTGATTGTGTTATGATGGCTTGGCTCCACAGTACTGTGTGCACACAAACAGATGAGATGTTTGGCTCCTGACATGCACCAGCAGTTTGACATTTTGCAGCCTGTCTGTACATTAAAAATGCAACACACTCCCTGCGAGGTGTGCAGCGTGCATCAATCAGGCTCGGTGAGTCTGTTGCTGGGAACCCGAGTGTGTGCGGTGACGAGTTCGAGGACTTTTGGATCAGGCGTGGCCCCGTGTCTTTTTTATACATGATACAGTAAAGGTGGTTTTAGGGAGGTTCAGACAGCAGGAACAGACATATTTAATGCTCAGTGGGAGCTGGCTAATTTCCACTTTTGCTAACTTCCTTCATTGGCCTGGTAACATTTTAGATTTATTTCAGTTCAATGCAGTGTAGACGTTAATAAAGATAGATTAACTCTCTCCATCTTCCCCTGTTGCTCAAAATTGGAGCCAAAATGTCCATCTTATTGAGCGCTGCCATGTTATATTTTTGGACACAGACTGTGCATCAACTACAGCATTCTATTCTAATCCCAGTGTCAGTGTGTTCAGATTACTGAATGTCACATCAGTTTTACTGGATAACAGATGCGCATCAAAGTTTTTCAGCCATCTTGTTATTTATGTTGAAAACATTTTTCGTTTTAGACAGCCAGCATGCAACAAAACTGTGAAAATTTGATTTTGTAGAAAAACTCTGTTTTGCAGATGGGTTTCTTTTTCATTTTCTTTGTGGAAAAACAACAACATTAGCAATGGATAAGAAATACTGCAGGAACATTTTAGATTAGAACTGATTTCCATTGTTTAGAAAAAAAACCCTGGCTTATTTTAGAACTGACCCACGTGCTATTTATTGTTCGTCTGCTCATGTTGTTCCATGACTACATACTATTGCCTCGAGGCAAAACTTTGGTAAAATTGGCACTGGAAATGTGAGGAAACCCTTTCAATCAGCTGTAGCTTTCTGTGGTACCTGGTTGTTGCTTTTAATCTAAACAAAGTATCATCGCTCTTTAAAATGACAAATTATTATTTTCATGATAGTGAACAGTGTCAGCAACGAAGAAAAAACAATTAATTGTTTTCTGTTATGATACTTTAGGGTTGAATCCACAAGCTGAACCTTCACAGAGATGAAGGTAAACACTGAAGGCCATGTTGGGTTGAGCTGGATTTTAACTAGCTGTTGTACAGAAATGTGTCTAACCTGTGTTTATTAGCAGCCCAGAGCCACAGGCGTTTGACACCATTTAAAATCAATTGTTTGATTGCTTTAATCTGCAAACATTAATCATCAAAAGACAAATATTATATTGATTGTCCTGCCATAGAACATGTGTAGCTCTACGTCAAAATAATCCTTTAAAACTTTTTTTAAATCCTTGGCTTTAAGTTTTGAGTTCAGCAGGACTGAAACTCGTGGACTAGGACCCCCACCCCTCTATCTCATCCCCCACATGCACTATGCCCCTTCTATACGGGGGACCAGCCAGGCCCTGACACGACCAGCCCCAGTGACAGGATGAGAGCAGCAAAAGGCAAACTTATGCAGGGAGAGGAGCTGGGGCTGCACAGGTCGAACAGACTTCCCTGGAAGCGGATCTTCCTGGAGTCCTGCCTCAGGGTCTCCCAGATGGAGCTGACCTCCTCCTTGCAGTCGGACAGCGCCGTGAGGGCACACGTGTGGAAAGCTTCCCAGTGGCTGTGGTGAAACAAAAAAAACAAATCAGAATCTGCCTTCCCCCCCACCATCAACAACAGCTCTCGTGTTGGCTGTCGTAGATTAATCTGTTTGCCAATAATCCATCACTCAGATGTCTTAACTGGGCTTCAAGTAAGTCAAACTGAGCCTTTAATTACCATGGCAACTGCATCACTGAGCGAAACAACATCACACATAATATTACAAGTGGACAATTTTCAACACGAGGCTTGGAAGTGTAAATCTTTGTCTTCGATATGCTGCCGGGGATGTGGAGTTTGAGCTGAGACGATCACAAAAAAAAAAGAAGAAGAAAAAAGTCCCCAGAATTTTATTACGGCTGCTGCAAATTCATCAAATATTAAACAGAACGGCTCAGAGTCTCGACACCGTTCATTTCTCTGCTCTCCCTTAAAGATAACATCTGCTCTGCCTCTAAAGGATTTTCTAATGAAATGCATATCTTCATCAGTGCCACATATTATTTATTAAACCGAACTCCTGTGTTGTGAACAATACTTATCAGTTGCACACATGCAAACCAAGATCCAGCTCATGCTCACCTGCACACAGCAGCCACTCCGCTCTCACTGGTCACGTTCTCCTGGTAGTTGTCCATGCTCTCTCCCAGTGTCAGGACGCAGTTAGAGAAGTCCCTGTAAACGTTCTCACACTTCACATCTGCAGAGACTCCGGGCACTGTGAGGAGCAGGAACACTGCAACAACATTAAAAAAAGGAATCAAGTTTTTTCCAACTAAGACTTATTGCTATGGTGCTATCTCCTGACCACAGGCCTTAAAAATGTTATTACCTCTCAGTTGGATTAGTGTAATACTACTTTATATGTTTGTCTTCTCTGCATCACTTACAAGTCGTACTGAACGCAGCAGCTCGTCTTTTAACAGGTACTAAAAAATAGAAACAAGTGTCTCCGGTTCTGGCTTCTCTTTGGCTTCCTTTTTGCTTTAGGATAGATTTTAAGATTTTACTGCTTACTTATAAAATTCTAAAAGATCTGGTCTCATCATACCTGTGTGATCTCCTTAACATCCACACTATTAGAGCACTTCGGTCATCTAATCATTTTCTCTTAAATGTTCCTAGATCCAAGCTAAAATTTCGAGGTGATCGGGATTTTGCAGTTTCTACCCCAAACATGTGGAATGATTTACCTTTTTACAGATTTACCTTTCAGATCAGACCGCTGAGACTTTTAAATCTTTGCTCAATATCCAGCTTTACTCTTTGGCTTTTGATTCTGGCAGAGTGTGAGATTCTTTTAAAGCTGGTGCTTCTATGTTCTACATCTGTATTCTATTCTATTATTTTTGAACATTTCTGTATTTCTTTATTATTCCCTCATTTGGCCAAATTGTGAAACATTTTGGTCAACTTTGGTTGTTTTTACTTGCTATACAAATAAACTGACATTGACACAGATCTGAAACCTGCCTCTCTGATGGTATAGGGCTGTATTGGTGCATATAACATTGGCAGCAAACACCACCAGTGAAATATGTGACTTTTCTTTACTTACTTCCAGCTCTGCAGCAGGTTGGATATTGTTTGTTTGCACAGAACTCCACTACTGCTCCAAAATAGAAATCAGCAAATATTTGTGCACAGACAAGTGATGAAATGTTTTCTTATGAAGCAGCATTTGCATAAAAACATTTAAATCATCAGGAACTGACAGATATTTGTAGTCAAAAGGCTGAACAGCAGAAATGAAAGATTAAGATCAAAGGTATGGATTTAAAATTAAAAAGGAGGGGTGGGGGAGTGTCAGTTTTTTGTTCTGGGGTATTTTAAATTTAAATGATGTTAGAATACACTGCAGGACAAATTAGGTCCACATATTGTTTCTATTGTTAGGTATGCATGCGCTCAGTCTTGAAGGGACCAGATGTGAGTCAGGTTGTTGAAGTCCAGCCAGCTGGCCGTGGTCCAGGTCTAATGTAAGCATATCGGTCCTGAGGTAAAGATATGCATCCACACACAAAAACACAGCTTTCTGTTCAGCAGCTCGGAGCGAGATGAGCGGGTCTTACCCAAGCCAGTTATTGCAAGAATCACCCCGGTCTTCGTCGACATGAATGATCCCATTTCATCCCATCTCAGTCCGGGCGGAGGGCGCGGGAAGCTGTCGGAGAGCCTCGGAGGGACGAGGAGGAGGAACCCGCCCCGCGTTAGCTGCACATTTCTAGGAACCTCTCGGTAACTGAGAAACTCTTTGTGTGTGTGTGTGTGTGAGAGAGAGAGAGATGTTTCTCAGTCTTCTCCACCGGCTGAGAGCTGACGTTACCTGCCTCCCCTCCTCCTCCCGGCGGTGAGCTCATCTTCTTCCCCTCCCGTCAGCTCCAGCTGACTGTCAAGAGAGAGAGAGAGAGAAAAATCACCCCAATAATGATTTTTTCCCCCTAATAATCCATAATTCTCTATATATTTAAAATGTATAGTTTAACCATAAGCCACAGCCATAATGAGGGTACTATGTAAATTGTATCTCTTTATTATTCAGGAGGACAGGGGCGCCACCAGGGAGGGGTGGGAGGTGGTCAGTCCTTTGTAACTGTCATTAATTCATGTTCCCATACAATGACATTTGACCCATCCCAAATGAGATACTCTCAAGTAGAGCCCAGGGAGCACTTCAGTGTCTTGCTCAAGGACACCAACATGGTGAGGAATTAAACTTGCGACTTTCTGGTTCCAACTCAACTTCTCTGTTATGGTATGGTTTGTAAATGACTCTCAGGCACTGCCACACCAAATTCTAGTTCCATATCTGTGGATCTGACTGAGTTATAGGTTTGCTTTGATTCCAAAGGCCACTTGGCTGTGGCAGCCATCTTGAATGTGGCCACTTGCAAAGGTTTATTGGTTTTAGATCAGGGGGCCACAGTTACTCAAAGCCAACAGCTCAGAGAACTGGAATATCTGAGAGGTGGGAGTGGCATTGTCAAATTATGGTATGGGATATACTGTATTATGGATTTTTTTTTTATTGTTTACCTTTTAAACTTGAATTTTGATGCATTAAATGATACATTTTGCAAATGTGCACAAATGTTTCTAGCAAATCAAAAATTTATTTTTTTAATCACCTTTCTGTAATTAACATGACCTCTTGTACATTAAATAATATTTTGCTTTTAAACCTTTCAGCTAAAGAGATCCCATCTACTGATGCGATGTTAAGTGTATGATGGGCTGAAATGGCCTTACAGGAAGCTGTTAGAAAACACTTAACAGAACCAACGATGCTGAGAGAAAAGTTTGGAGAAAACAACAAACAAAAGTACTCTTTATTCATCATTTTATTGCTTTTTCCAAAATGTGTTTTTTTTAAGAAAATAGCAAACAGCCTGCTCCATTACCACCATGTAACAAGGCTGAAGTGCAAATTGCCTCCAAAAAGGGAAGAAACAAATAAACAAGCCTGCAGAAAACCTGAGAGAAAATTATGTTGAAGGTTGAAGCTGCCATTGCCTCATTAGAAACCTAGTTCAACCTCATGCTAACAAAAGGAAAGATCTTTAATTTGCTGACATTACATCTTACCAGAGCCAGTAATTACACTGACTATTAGGCACAGTGGTGATAAGATGGAGGAACATGTTTCACTTATGAAATACTTTGTGTTTAGTCATAAAATTAATTTTCTCTTTAGAATACAGGTGACAAACCTTCAAGTAAAATGATCTATGACTAAAATACAATACTGACTTCACAGCATTCATATGGCAGTTTGCAGATCCTTACCAACTCTAATTAGTGTATTTTTTAAATCTTTCATACACATTTAAAAACTTTACCTTTAAAACCAAGTTAACAATTTACTCCTGTTAGTGTTTAACTGGCCTCAATCTAAGAAGAAACAAAGTCCAACACATCCAACAGGCAGAAACTCATCTTAAAATCACTTCTTAGGAGAAAAATTGAATTCCAAAACCATTCCTCGTGAAAAGGAACTGTGACGCCACATCACAAAGATGTGGAAGATTGATCGTCTGTATGATGAAGGTTTGAAGCCGACTGAAGTTTACTGGTCTGTGCCGGCCGCCCTTTTGGTTCGTTTCCTCGGGGATGTTTTAGGTGAGGCCTTGTCTGTAATCCAAGAGACAAATGAACAAAAACAAACCGATGTAGACTCAAATAATTAGAGTTCAGTAAGTTGTGGTAAAATGAACATACTCATGGTATTCAGAGTCTCCTGAGGAATCCAGCTCATGTCCACATCATTTATTCCAACTGTGCCTTTCTCTATTTTGACAGAAATCCTCTTTCTCTGCAGAATAAAAGAAAATGGATTTAATTTGAGTTTATTTTGAACAGACTGAAGGGCTAATAAGATAACCTTCCCACAGAATTCCACTTCGAAAGATCTGAACTATGGCTTTAATGCTTTTGAAAAGAAATATTTATGTATGCACTTTATGCTTTGATAAAACAAACAGGGCTTGTTTATCTGCATGTATTTGTCTGAAATCATACCGTTCTTGTCTCCAGAACCTGGTACAACCCAAACAGCGCCAGTGCCACCAGTCCAGCCAGAAACACGTACATGAACATCCTGGAAAAAAAAATACTTTACTTAAAACCCTCAAATAAACTACTACTATTTGAAGTTTCATCATGGGAACTAATCTAATAAATCATATTTGTTTAGTTATTTAAACCCCCTGTTTTTATTTTTTGGTACAGTTTTTGCAATCAGTTTCATCATACTGTGCTATTTTACCCATTAATATAAAAACATTCATGCAGGAAGTGGTTTTACAGCTTTTGGTTTTTTATAACTTTTGTATTTTTCAAAATATTTAACTTGATTTACAAATGTTTGACACAGAAATATATTAACATCTCCTCAATTAAAAAACAAAACAAAAAACACATTCTTAGAAAACTCTGCTTCAGCTAACTTACTATAGTTTAATATTCTTTTGCTTCTTTTAGCTTTTAGTTAACATTTTACTACATTAATTTTTCAGCTAGCATTCTGCTATTTTTTAATTATTACGCTTCTTTCAGCTTTTAGCTAGCCCTTTTCTTGTTTTAGCATATGTCCAGCATTTTGTTCATTTTAGCCATTTCCTTTGGCTTCTTTATGCTAACATTTTGCACCTTATAGCTAACATTTTGCTCCTTTTAGGATTTAGCTAAACCTTTTCTCTTTTTAGCATTCAGCCTGTATTTTGCTACTTTTAGCTAACATTTTGCACCTTAAAGTGAACATTTTATTTATTTTAGCAATTTTTTTTTTTTACTCTTTTTAGCTTTTTGCTAGTGTTCTGTTTCTTGTAGTTTTAACAACTCAGTTTTAGCTTCTTCAACATTGTCATTCAGGGTTCAAATAGCATTTTTATTCTGCATTTTTGCAATAAAGACAGTGTTTCTAGTTATTTTGTAGCACAAACACAGAGAGATTATTTCTTTGTGTCAGTTTCACACCTCCTCTTACAGCTTGTTTTTGTGTTTTTTTCGTTTGGGAGAGCTGGCTTCCTGTGAAGCAGAGCTGAATTATTCCAGCTTCATGCAGCTACTGATTGCTGTGATTCAGACTGTTTTTACAGCAGTGCTGCTGCTGCTTGTGGTCTTTCTAACATTTTTTGCACAGAGCAGTTTTTGCAATTTGCAGATGAGAACCTGCTTCATCTGCATTTTCAGTTTTGCAGGTATGTAAATAACAGGATATGACAGAGTCTCACGTTTCTCCATCCAGTCCCTCTTCTCGCTCGATGATGGTGACGGTCTCGTTATAAACAGCAGTTTGGAACGTGTTGCCCTGATACAAAAAATAAATAAATAAATAAAACGTTTGCAAGCATTAAAGTCATACGTTCACAAAATGATTTGAGTCATGGATACTTTAGGACAAATCTCTCAAAAACAAGTCTGAGTAAAAGTTACAGCTGAACATAATGTAAAAGAAAATAAATGGATACTGCACAATATTTTTTATTGTTAGACTTACCAATTCACATCATTTAAATATTAGTCCTTAGTTAAATTCTTATCATTTTAGAATTTTATTCAGAAAAAAGAAATCACTTGTTTACTTTCTGTGAGTTTAATTAAAATGAGTCCAGTGGTTCATGTTTTTTCTGGCACACAGGCACGTGAGCATTAAAACACAATATTAATATTAATGATGTTAATAATTGAGAATGCTTTGGACCTGAAGCCTGTTAAAGAGGAAGAGACAAGAATAAATTACTTATTTAGCTCCCTCTGCTGTCTGAATGGCATTACATCAAACAGAACCATTATTTTTGGGTACCTAACTTTTTTTAAATCAGTGAGCATACATAAAGACTAAACAGTTGTTGCTCCTTTATTTTTAGTGCACTCATGATCAAACATATTTGAACCTGAAGAAAGGTGGTTATTATTGAAAATGAATTCAAAACATTGAAAACATTTTTCATGATCTGAATTATAAAATGATATCAAGAATTTGTCAATCAGACCTATTATACATTAAATTAGATTAAATCTAACATCAAGTAACGTCAACATCAAAAACGGCACAAGATCAAGCTAATATTACCTGGTGAGGCCCAAAACCTTCTTATTATATACAGATAAGCTATGAATTTGAAGTGATTAAATTCTCTTCAAAGCAAAGTGGTTCAAAAAGCTAACTACCACTTTGACTTAAAGGTTTTCTGGTCTTGAAATTTCAGTATTTTACTTTTTTTTATGTGAAATGTACATCCAGATAGTTTTTTTAAAAGCACAGTACATTGTATTCAGTGACATCTAGTGGCAAAGATGCTGATTTTAATCAAAACCACCAGGGTTAAATAAATAAATGTTAAAATCTACAGAAAGTCTTAGAACTATTTTAATGACGATGTTTGATTTGTCCTCTTTGTAAAAACATGACTGTGCAAAAAAAGAGGGCTGGGAAAAAAAATCTATGTAATTGATCTCGGATCGATTTCATTTAAATTTGTGAATGATGATTGAAAGGACATGAGATCGATGGCGTCTTGTGCGTGATGAAGCTGAGGGGCGTTTCTATATTTTGTGTCACTCCTGGCTTGCCGTATGTTTACAACCAGTTGACGTTCAGTGCTAATGTTAGCTTCTGACAACAAGTTATCTGGGGCAAAACAAAAGAGACTAAGGAATCACTAACATTACCAGCCGATTCTCCGCAGAACATAAAGATAACAGAGGCCATGGCAACTTTTGTCTGGAAAGATTTGCGCTCGTACGCAGTAGTGGAAAACAAAGCAGGCTTAGAGCAGCTCGTTCAGGTTCTGCATGTATAAATGTGTGAAAAATGACATTCTAACAAAATTTTTTTAGTTTTGTTATCACTATTATTTTTAAACTTTAAAAAACGTCTTGATGAAATCCACTGTAATGTAAAGTTGTAGCTGAAGTTCCCTGTTTATTTCTATTTATGTTTTAATAAGTTTTATTGAAGGTAACAGAAATATTACAAATATACAATTTTCATACACTCAAAGGGAGTGGGCAGAAGTATATTTATATTAGCCCACCACTTCTCCTACAACCTTATATCACTTCTTGTTCATCAAGAAAATTATTCTTAACTTCTTTAACATGAATATATCCAACAACACTGCACTTTGAAATTCCTTTTTAATTTAAAAACTTTGAAATTTGAAACTGTTTTGTTTCGAGATTAAACTGTCCACTTTACAAGTTTGCCTTTAAAAACCTGTTTATGGTTAAGAGAAAAATAAAGGGATACTGTATTTTGCAACACAGTTGAAACATTTTTATTATTTAAGAGCAGATCGAATCATGATTAATCAATCAGAACCTTATGAATCAAAATTGAATCGATTTAGGGAATTGGCCAAGATACCCAGCTCTACAAAAAGGTATATTAAACAGAGGAAAACCTGTGTGAAAGACAGACTTTACTTAATTGTTATAAATAAACCCCTCCCATATGATTCTACACTAACAGAAAGTACAGGTTTGAATATTTTATTGCACTTCTGCCCCAAAATGGTTTGTTTTAAAACTCTAAATAGGGGTACAACGTTTTTTATTTACCTCTGTGTCGAGGTAACTGAGGAGGATGACGAGGCCGAAGGGACGCCCAGCCATGGGTTGAGCTGGGATGAAGGAGTACTCGAAGGAGGCCTGAGCCTGGGGCTGGACCACCATGTTCAGGGGCAACGCTGTGAACTACAAAATACAAACAACTGAGCTGACGCAAATGAACAGAAAACATTGGTAGACTGATAATAAATATACAAAACCTGGCTTTAGTAGAATTTAAAAAATGTTTTCTCAAAATCTAAGTTAAACCTAATGTAATGTTGGTTATTTCACTTACATTCTGGATGAAGAACTGGAAATCTTGAGGGTAACGGAAGGAGGCCTCCAGTGACTGAACAGTAAAATCCTGGCTACCCTTGTTGGTGAAACCCACAAGGAACTTCACGATTTCATTGGCAGGAAACTCTAAACACATTGCAAATACAAAACACGTAATTAAAATAATAAACAGATAAAACCACAAATAGGTTTTCAACATTTTGGAAAAAAATAAGCATTACTGTAGTTTTGTAAAACTTCACAAACCTTGGCCTGTTGTGAACATGATGGTGGTGTCAGCATCGGGGTGAGACGTTACAAGTTTATCGGCAGCTTCATCTGCGTCATCTTCATCTCCTTCCTGACGATGAAGACAAAATAATGAAACTATAACCTAACAACCGGCATTTTTGTCATAGGAGCAAAGACACCCAGCTGACCGAGTTTTGTACTTGATCTTCTTCGACGAGCATCTCGTCTTCATCCTCGTCCTCTTCATCGACTGCAGCATCTGTGTCCTCAACGGAGTCCTCGACAGAATCAGCACTGACGTGGGCTGCAGAGCGAGAGGACAGCAGAGAGGTTAAATCAGAATGTTTACATCAAATGAATAAAGATTATTTCACCTGATTCATTAGTAGAAGTCATTTTTACAACTATATATTTACATTTTTTGTGCACATTTTGTAAAAAACATATTGTCGCGTGCATGTTAGGATATTTGTCAGATGGTTTCCAAATGAGCTAACACGCAAATACAGGTAAAGTTTGGGAAAATAAGACACTGTGTTGTCCACACTGTTCCTTTCTTCTTCTGTGTCATCAGCTAATCAACTTCAAGCTGTTTTGGTTACAGGGATTAGACATTTCAACTAAAAAGATTAATTTTGTGAGTAACAAAATATGAATTTGAGTTTGTGATAGAGAAACCAGCAGACCCCAGTAATCACAGGGTCCCCACTGTGGTGACGTGTCCCAGCAGGAGGGAGAGGCTGGTGGGTGTTTTAATCAGTAAAACTAAAAAAGTCTGGAGAAATTCAATATCTGTTCCTTCAAAGATGGAAACGAAGACGTCCGTTTTAACTGTAGGATACTTAAAAAAACACCAAGTAACAGTTAGCGACGAACATTTTCATTCATTCGAGTCAGAGACGAGTTATAATGGTGATATTATGGATTTATTACTGAGTTATACAACCCTGTACTACTACTAGTACTACTAGTAGTAGTAGTCCATGCAGCCCTACGAAGGCTCCTCAGCGATATGACTATGCCACGTCAAAGGACTGATTACTTTGCAATCTACAGTAAATACGTACAAAAACGTCCTGGTTTGAAGCGGGGAAAGTACTTACCGACTGATATTATTCCGCAGGGGAAGGCCAGCAGAAAAAGCAGCATTAATTTGGATACGAAGTTGAACATTTTTACAGGCTGTTAGGTTGACGTTGGTTAGGTACACATCAGCGTTGGGAAAAGAAAGCATCAGAGCAGGGGGCGGGATTACTGGTGGTTAGCTCCTCCCTCTGCTGCATTCAAGGGACTCAAGGAACATGGGAATATAGAGTTTTAATTTACAAAGAAGAAAAGAAACGTTTCAGCGCTAAAAAAAACCAAAAAAAAAAAACCTTGTAATGGCATTCTCTGCATATTCCTGAATCCTGGCAATTTTGTCCTTAACTGCCTGTGCCAAAATTCTTTAGGCTATTGTTTGGACAGCTCAGTGGGAATTACGCTCATTTTCTTAATTCAGAAATTTTTTCCTAGGTTTTTCCTATAACCTCAAGTGACTAATGTATGTCCAACATTCCTATCCTAAAGTGAAAACCATGCCATGTATGGAAGCCGAGAGTGGACATTTTCCTCTGATAATTTTTTTCCATGGTTTTCTCCTTATAACATTGTTATCACAATATAACAATGAGCGTTTTCTCGAGAAAACAAGTTAATTATGTCGTTATCATGAAATAATGGCTGTGTCCAAAACGAGAGTCCTTCGAAGGCCGAATTTGTCGGCCGCTTAAGTCAGAGCGCCGCGACAGAGGCTGTCCAAAACCGAAGACTCCTCCGATGCGTCTGACAACTGCGTCCTTCCTTTGCCCCAAATTGAATGACTGGTCCAATGGATTCTTCCCGGCCCACCATATCTCTAATGCTGCGTTCACACTGAACGCGATTTGAGCGTCAAAATCATGTCTGACGCTTAAAGTTGGACGCTTGTGCACTTTGAGGTCAGACGCGTGTCCAAATTGCTCTTGAAGCGCTTGACGCGCGAATCGCGCGTCGAGAGCCTCCTCTGCCGGTCTCCCCTCCTCTGTCGGTGTCTGTTTAATGTCGGATGAAATAA
>JARVJO010000365.1:21374959-21390177 GCA_031762555.1 Cynodonichthys magdalenae
ATACTGTACAGTGTATCAACAAAATTAAGTTAAAGAAAGAGATACTGTACATGCAGACTGCAGAAAGAGAGCAGTCATTTGGGAACTGTGCAATAATCTGTTCTATGTTTTATACTTCACAAATTAATTTTGCGTCTATTTGATTTTTTTAAACTGTGTTTTTATTGTGGTTATGCACTTTAAGGATTGCTGCTCAATTTTGTGGTACTTCGGTGCAATAACAATGATTGATCTATCTATCTAATACTTGACACATTGTTGCTGTTTTACTCTTGAGCCTGTGGGGCAAGAAAATTTTCTTTCTCCAAAAAAGGGGATCCCGGCAGAAAAAGTTAAGAACCACTGTTTGAAGTGAAGCAGATGATTGTTCACCAGGTCATATCCTTAGATTTTTGTTTGCTTTAATAAAAAAATAAATAATTCTAAGCAGAAATTTTTCTGGGTTGACTTGCATTGTTGGCAGTTGCAGCAAGTCATCTCTAATTAGATGTATTGCTGAAAAAAATGGCTTTATAATTTTTTAATTAGTAAAAATTAGAATATAAATGAAATTTAGATGCTTTATGAGAATTTTATACAATCACAAACAACACAAAATATTTATTTAAAAATTTACAAAGTCAGAATTATTATTTTTGCAAAACTGTATATACGTATTAATCAGTGTCTGATGTCTGCTTTCTTTTCAGTTGTGTTTCGAGTGCGGAGCTTTTAACCCTCAGTGGGTCAGTGTGACGTACGGCATTTGGATTTGCCTCGAGTGTTCTGGAAAACACAGAGGCCTGGGAGTCCATCTCAGGTGAGGGAGATTCAAAGCACACCAAAGTTCACATGGATAAGTTGGGAAATATTTTTTGTACTCCTAAGAGTTTCCATTAGTAGCTTGGAAAAGCTCTAATAGCTTAGAAAACGTTTCGTCTTTTTTGTCAAACAAACCTGTTCTGTCTTTGATTGGTCTCTTCTCTCCTGGTTTCAGCTTTGTGCGCTCTGTCACCATGGACAAATGGAAAGATATTGAGCTGGAGAAAATGAAAGCAGGAGGAAACGGCAAATTTCGCCTGTTTCTTGAACTCCAAGATGATTATGACCCCAACTGGAATTTACAGGAGAAATACAACAGCCGAGCAGCTGCACTCTTCAGAGACAAGGTGAGATGCACAGAGTTTAAGACAGAGAGGATTTAAAACGTGTATTTTGGTTAACAAGTTTATTATAGATTAATAAATTGTTAGTTATAAAAGAATAAAGGCAAGATTCATCAAGTAAGTTTAAATTGAATTAAAGGAAGAACTTGATTTTAACTGTATTTAATCCAACTAGATAAATACTCTTTGAATTAACTCTTTGTTTGATGAAACAGGTTGCAACTTTAGCCGAGGGGAAGGAGTGGTCCATTGAGACGTCTCCTGCTAAGAACTGGACACCCCCTCAACCCAAGACCAGCCTTTCTACCACCCATCGGTAAGTAAAATGGAATATTTGAACAAACCAGTGCTGCTCGTAATAATCAACACACAGAGCAGCTGTTACAAATCTAAGTTTAAACTCTCACTTCAGCTCTGGAGGACCTGGACAGAACCCAGCAAGTTCTAGTGACAAAGCTTTTGAGGACTGGTTGTCCGACGACATTAATTCTTACCAGAGGTAAGTTGAGTTTAAATAATTTTTTTTCTACATATCAAATATTTAATACTTATTTTTAACCTAATATTAAAATGTTTTCTTCAGTGGAGGAGGTTACAGTGGAAACCAGGAGAATCGTTACGTTGGTTTTGGCAACACGGTGACGCCGGAGAAAAAAGACGAAGACTTCCTGAACAATGCAATGTCTTCAATTTATTCAGTAGGTCATGATGCAGGCTGTTGCTGGATTGTTTTTGTGTTAGATCCTCTTATGTTTGTTGTGTATTTATGTTTTCTTTTGCTTACACCCAGGGTTGGAGCAGTTTCACTGTTGGAGCCAGCAAGTTTGCTTCAATTGCCAAAGATAATGTGAGTTTATCTCAACAAAAACAAGTGAAGAGTTTCTTTTTTCAATCTGTGGGTAAAAATAGAATTCCTTTTAAAAACCTAAAATCTTTTTTTCTTGTTTATTTTTCCCCCCACTTTGCAGACTACAAAACTTGCAAACCAAGCAACGTTAAAGGTAAGAGTTATTATTACATTCAGTGTGTGGCCTTGATTTGTAAACTTATCTTATTACACGGTGCAACCTTTGACTTTGTGATAATATTGTTGCTACTAATATCTTTCTGCCCTCTCTGGATGTAGTTAAGGGGCTATAAAGCCCCACCAGAACCGGTAAAAAGTCATTTATAGATGCATGGTCCCCTTTTTTCCCCACTTTTTTTTTTTTATTGCATCCAGTCTTTTACATTTAAAAAAAAATCTTATAAACATTTTACAGCATGTTGCTGAATGTTGTCTTCACATGCTTCTGCTCATGAAAACAAAGTACTGCTTGTCTTGGTGCTGAGTTTTTAAGTTCATGAATCATTTTTAATGGCTGCTGGGAAACTGTGTTGTGACATTAGATGTACTCTGGTAGCTCTTATCCCTAATTTTCATGTGTAATTGCTTATCCATCCATTCATGCATGATCCCCCCCCCCCCATTTTTTTTAGTTGTAATTGAGCGTAATAATATGTCAAAACATTTCAGTTTAGTTCCACAGTGTTGTATTAGGCACAATGTTGATGAAAGAGGGGGGTAAAAACAAAAAGAGGGATGAGTGAAAATTTATATGTGAATGAATTCTCACTTTTTAGCTTTAAAGAAGTCTTATTATTGTCAGGAAATAATGAATGAATGAAAGTCTTTTCATCACACAACAGTGCATGATTGAAATTGAAAGGCTGCCACTGAATGGTGATCAGAAACCAAGTCAAACAAATCAGTGAAAAGACAAATAGTTAAAAGGTATCAGATATAAAACACAGAGGCTCATGAGAATAATAAGTCAAATGGATCAGTTTAGTTCTGATGACCCACAGATTAAAAACTGTTCTTCAGTCTGTTGGTTCCACATCTCAAGGACCTGAACCACCTGTTGGAGGGCAGCAGCTTAAACAGAATTGGGAGGTTCAGAGGAAATTTTCGCCGCCCTGCTGAGGCAGCAGGAGCTGGCAATGTCCTCAAAAGGGGGCAAAGGGCAACCGATGACCCTGGCTGCAGTTTTGATGAGACTCTGCAGGGCCCTCCTGTCTGCAGCAGAGCAAACCACACAAACATACAGTCTGTCTGCACGGACTCTATGTTGGAGCCGTAAAAAGACACCAGCAGTCTATTTTTTTGATGATTCCTCCTCAGCTCCTGCAGGAAGTGGAGTCTCTGCTGGGCCCTTCTGACCAGTGCTGATGTGTTAGTCCTCTAAATATAGGTCCTTAAAAAGGAAGCCACCCGTTTCCATATGATGGTCAGAGGAGTGTGGTCCCCTCTCTGCCTCCTGAAGTCAAATATGTCTTGGAGGTGTTTAGCTCCAGATTATTTCTAGTGCACCATTCTGCTAGCTCCTGCATCTCCTAAAAACCCCAAATATTATTTGATAATATAAAAAGATAAATCATTGAGAAATCACTGTTTTATGAGACAGAAATGAGGTAAAGGGGCACCTTTTTAAGTTTACTTACAAACCAACATGGTTTAACAAAAAAAGTGTTTTTTTTTTTTAAAGGATATTATATACTGTATATCATTTACTTTTAAGCTATTTTTCCTCTTCAGAGTACATTTGATTATGAATGCATCATAACAGTCTTCTTATATTTAATCAAACTACACTTTAATTATTGACAATGTTGCAAACACATTAAAGAGAAATCTGTATTTTAGCATCATTACACCCTCTAGACCTGTTGTCTTTGTGAATAGAACTGCTCTGTTTATTGATGCAGCCAAGGAACGTTTTGCTCCAGTGTGATTGTTGAAGTTCTGTTTTATTCAAGTGGACTCTCCTCTCTGACTTCCAACTAGGCCACAGAGTTAGGACAGACATTAAATGAGAATGTTATCAAACCTACGCAAGAAAAGGTAACATTGATGTTTGAAGTTGTTGAACTTGGTGGTGGGATGCGGTGCTTTAGACTAAAAGAAACGGCTTCAGATGTGAATGTGCTATTTTCTCTGCTGCTTGTCTGCTAGTTTATTTCCTCTGTGCCAGCTTACATTACAAGACAAGGTCTGTAGTTTAAATAGAAAAAAAAGGAAATAAAAACCCTACCTGTCAGGAATTAAATTGAGAGATTTCTAGAAAAGTCTCCTGTAGCTGTGACCTGTCAGTGTGATCTGTGAGTTACGTTTTGAACATTCATAAAAGCCGTGATCCCCTGACAGGCTTTCAGCTTTTAATTGCAAAGTTTGCTTTTCAAAGGAACTCTACTTCATGATTTTAAATGTTGTAAAAAGGACAGTTTTTATAGAAAATAAATTTGACTTGTTGGGGAAAAAAGTTAGACTCACACTGTAAGACCAGATTAATCATTTTTCGGCTGCTTATTTGTGGTCTGGTTGTGGAGGTAACAGTTCTAGGAAATAAATCTAGACCCCCAGCCACATTTCCCAGTTACTTCTGGGGGATTCCAATGTGGTCCCAGGCCTGAGAATATATACTGTATAATCTGTCCAGTGACTCTGGGTCTGCCCTGGGGAATGTTCCCGAAAGAACACTGAGAGATAGTTGTTCAGGAAGCATCCTAATCACCTGACTCCTTAGGCTCCACACCGAGCTCCCTCTAGGATAACCCACATCTTATCTCTAAGGCTGCGTCCTTCCCTCCTGCAGAGGAAGCTCATTTAGTCAGCTTGTTTCTGGGATCATGTTCTTTTAGTCAAGTTCCATATCCCATAAGGGAGGCAGACCAGTTTCCTTCACTTTGATAGGATGGAACAACACCCTCGTTACTGTAGATGAGGCCTTAATCCATCTCCTGCTCCATCCTACCATCGCTTGTGAACAAGACTCCAAGATACTTGAACTCCGTGAGTTGAGGTATATACTGCCTCCTGATCCAGAGGGAGCACTCCAACATTTTCCAGTAGAAAATCATAGCGTCAGACCTAAAAGAGCTGACTGAAGACAAGGGGCAAACGTAGAACTGGAGTCTTCTTTATTGAACTGAGGTGATGTTTTGCTCAAAACAACCCTGAACAGCTGAAACAAACCACTAGAGGAGCATTACACTCCAACCCTCTTTGTGTGTTTGTCACAGTTTGTCCATGTTTTTAGTTCAGCTCCTGCCAAGGATGTTGTCTTGGCTTTATAATTTTAATTTAAATCATAATTTAATCAGAAATTAAAATACTGCATTTAATAATAAAACATGTTTTATTTATTTTTAAATTCATAAATGTGCATCTTCCAAAACATCTACAGTCAAATAGATTACCTTTTTTTTTTCTAGTGATGCAAATTTTGAAAACTACTTGGTCAAGCAACTAAATCTGAAATCTCTTTTCAGAACTGGAACTTGGGTCATCTTTTTAGTAATCATGCAAAACTAAAATGGAGTCTTTGTACTTTGTGAGATTGTCTTGCCAAATTCTGGAAACACAAGAAAAGACGAACAGCAGCTCCTCGTTTGAAAACGGACACAGATCAGCCATAACAGTATGACCACTCAGTTTAAGTAACTCTGTTCATCTTGTTTACTGATGGGAATGAAACTATTCACAGTTAGTTACTTTCACAGCATCCAACCCCCAAACATGGAATCAATTCAAATTTTCATCCAGATTCACAAAATTGATGCCATCTGAGGGCGATGATCTATAGCGAACACTCCTCATTAGACATGTTACTAAAATCTAAGTACAATATATTTTGAAACACTCATGTTTCTAATTTGTCAAAGCAGTTTTGTTGACAACAGAGTGACTTCCTCAGTGCTAGTTGGGTGGTCAGAAGGGCTGATCTGTCTTTGCTTCTGCTTCTACAAAGGCTTCCTGTTTTGGGATTCTCTTCTGAACTGAATAAATGTCACCATTTTATGAGGTATTGGTAAGTGTTTTCCACAGAAGTGTTTCTGTGTAGCAACTTTAAATTTTGGTTGTCAAGTGAGCAGCTGCTGGACTCGTCTTCTAATCCAGTCAAATGGTTGGAAAAACATGAATCCAAATACAGATGACTTGTCTTATAAGTGATTTTAAGTTTTCATTTTATTACAAAAGCAGACAATCTCATTGGCCACATTTTCCCTTTTATGACCAGGTCAGTGACGGGTTTTGTCTTCTAATGTACAGCTGGCATTAGTAATTAAAGGTATCTGTCGTGTGCTTTCAAAAACTGCCTTGCTGCCGTCTCATTTCTTGTGTTGTAAATTAACAGGACTTTTAACAAAACGCTCACTTTTCTCATCTTCAGAAATTAATATTCACAATCTGATTTATTTACTAAACCAATTTTAAAAAACATTGTACTTTTTTTTTAACAATAATTTGGCTCGTCCAGGTCAAAGATGGCAAATTGCTAGATGAAATGACGGTCAGCATCACTGGGCTGGCGAACAAGGTAGGATGGGCAGATTTCTGCCACGCTGTACGGATGCAAAACCAGCCTCCTGAGGGAGACGGCGCAGCTCGGATTGAACATTAATCTAATTTTACCTGTAATTTAAAACTTTTTGCAACGGCAGAGGAAGTCCTTTTGATTTTTATTTTTTAATTATTTTTGAAACCCTCTCAGGAGACTGGTTTTGCAGTGTTGATGAAAGATTGAATGATGCTAATTCAATGTGATCTCTTGTTTTTCTTGCTGCCATTATTATTCTGGTGGTGAGTACACCATTGAAAGCCTTCATAATGTAATAATGTTAAAACATTTAGAAATGTTTTTATTACAGAATCCAGTTTTTGTTTAAACCAAATTCGCTAACTCTCTATTTGTTGTAAATATTGAATTTTTATGGTGATCATACCAATTTAAAAACTAGTTTTGAATGAGTTTACTTTATTTTTAACTTAAGGCCCGGTCACACTACACAACTTATTCCAACTTATGAACATTTTAAAGACATCTGCATTGAAGATGAATTTGAAAAAATCAACAGGAAACATTAATTAAATTTGTAATTCAAACAAATTGATCAAACATAACTTTTATTAGCAATTTAGACATAAAATTTTTCAAAAGTTGGCGTAAGTTGTCTAGTGTGACAGGGCCTTTAGTTTTGTTTTATGTCTAGAAATACTTGGTTTGTTTATTTTTTTATTTTTTTTAGATGCAGGGAGCAGGTGCAAAACTGACCAATCTGATATCTGGAAAACCACAAGATGGGTAATTAACATCTTCATTCATAATAAACTCAACTCTGACATGCATGTTTAAAATTTTGTGGGAGTTTAATGCAACTTGATGGAATCTTTTAATTTTTTTTATTTTTTGTGTGTTCAGATCTGCTGGAGAGAGCTACCAGAACATGGATGCCTCCGAGGGCTACCAAGGCAGCTCCAGCCAGCCCGTCTCAAGGGACTTCTGGGAAACTTTTGGCAGCAACAGCTCCTTAAAGGAGAAGAAATCTCCCAGCAGTGACAGCTGGACTATGGCAGATAATTCAGCGAAGAAGAGCTCTGACAGTTGGGACAATTGGGGCTCTGAAGGAGCGGCGTCCAACAACAAACACAGCACAGAGGAGGGCTGGGAAGCCTGGGACAACAACTGGGAGAACGCGGACGGCAAGACAAAGAAGAGTCCTTCAAAACCAGCAGAGGAAAGCTGGGACACCGCAGGCTGGTAGTGGCCTCACAAACATACATAATCTCATTTGTTTTCCTCCTCTTGGCCTTTTCACTGCCTCCTTTCTCTTCCTCTGTTCATCTCATTTCATCAGAGCTTTCTGGAATAGACTTCCTTTAGCTTAGTTCGTATTTATGCATTTAAATAGAATTTTACTATTTTCTTCAAAAACAATCAATGAAACCCAGAACTGAGTTGAGCCCATTAAATAAAACACCCAGAGCTATATTTTATTATAAATTGCTTTCATCATAATAAATCAAACCTAATGAGTGTAGATAAGATAACGTCCTGTTTGAATTGCCCAAATATAAAACTTGTAAAGGTGAGTCATTCTGTGTTCCTGTCTCAATGGTTTAGTGATATTGGTGTTTTAATTCAACACATCAAATAATGAAGCACGAAAGAGAAAAATCTATTGTAAATATGAATCATTGTAAATACGACTAAGCTGTTTGTGTTCAGTTAGATTTAGGCCCTTTAGATCTTTTGCACGAATTGTAAAACTGATTTATGAAAAACCTTTTTGACAGATAACACCCATTCTAACCTACAGTCAGTGTTCTGTTAAATAATATAAAGAAAACAAAGTCATTGTAACAAATTGTTTACTATTAATTAAAACCTCTGTGGATATGTATCTAATTTGTGGCTACATGGTTTTCATAAAGTGTATTTACTTTTTTTTTTTTTTTTAATATATACACACAGGTTTCTTAAAGATATGTCATGGAATTTAGGATCGTCAAAGAGCTGCTAAATGATATGGATGCAGGAACAAAAAACCTAGAAATAATTCAAATTTATGTCCAACCAACTTGCTGCCCTGTTGCACAAAAATCAGAATTGTACAGATTTCAGTAAAGCAGTTATACATAAGATTAACTTTTACACATGGTTTATAAAAAAAGAAAAAGCTTTTCTTTTTTAGTTTTTTGTTAATCTTCTGAAAACTAAACAGTGTCTGAATGACTGATTTTATTCTAAAAATGTCCCATCTTTATAATAATTTAGTTATTTAGAGAACATCAGAGAGCACCTTTTATAACAATAACAAACCAGCAAAACAGAGTTTGTCCCAATAATTTTGTTTTCCTAATATTAAAACACAATTACAAATAAAAATTCTACCTAATTCCAAATCTAGTTCTGAATTGTCCCTCCTACCTTAAAGTATAATTTTGCAAATGTACACATTTAATCAAATTGCTGATTGAAATTTAAAAAAATAATTATTTACTCACTTTATGTGGTCATTAATAACTTTAGGCGTTTTTGTTCCATAGATTTTTGTCACTCGTCTTCTAAAATAAAGACACTATAAATTGCTTTTTATTGGAAGTTGGCAACAAACTTTGTTTATTAAAATAATTATAAAGTTAAAGATGCTGGGTCAAGTTTAAGCTCAGCTTTTCAGCACAGATAAAATAACATGAAGTGGTTAAAACCAGGTTTACCTCAGCAGTGATGTTTTTTATTTTTTGATTAACTTTTCTTTCTCTCTAACAATATACATCTTTTTCCAAGTTTATTTTTTACAAGACAATGTGGACCTTTTGAATGATTCATGTGTAAAAATGATATACATGTAACGTATTGCTGATAAAAACATGGACACTTTGCTGCAGATGTAATTCAGAATGAAGGCTGAGTTTGGACCACACGGTTGTAAAAGCCTGTGAATCTGTGAACGCAGCTAAAAAACTTCATCGTACATTTGATTTGATGTGAAGCTGCTCTCTTCACCTCTGCCATATCTTCACATCTGAACTATAGGGGTGATTTATTCAGGAGGATTGCTCTTCTCTGATAGTTGCAAATTAAATTGATTACCCTAAATGCATCTCTCAGTTTAAAGAGCAGCTGTGTTATAAATCTGTCACAACATGTAGGAATGAATATGAGTTTGTTAAAAACAGAAGAATTATTTTGGGGTTTTAAGTTGATACAATTTGAGAACACCTCTTTCCCTGTAATGCTGTTTAAAACTAACTCAATGATTTGGCTTTTGTAGGTCAAAATGTGGATATATTTTTCCCTTAAACAATATGTTTATTTAAAAAAAAAACTATGCTACTACCTTTGATTTTCAGTTGATTGTTTGACACATGGAGGCTGGAGTTTCAGAATGGCGGGAGCAGCAGAGTATCAGAGCAGACTTGTTAACATTTTTACAGTTTTCATTTGACTTTAATGGTTAAAAATAGCACCACGCTCACGTTTTAATGATTTATTCCATGCTTCATTTTCTACCTCTAAGAAAGTTTTGGTTCACTGTCTGGTTTGTCTGTGGAAAACATTTTTTTTTTTTTTTTTTTACAGCCTCTTAATTTCTCAGCGTTGTTTTCATGTGGACTTCATTTCCTCCTGTTAAACATTTGTGTGGGTATTTTTGTGTGTCTGGGGCAGGGAAAAAAATCTCAAACTTGAGCCTTCGGTGTTGATGTGTTTTCCGTGTCAATGCTGTGCTGCGTTAAAAAAAAACAAACACTCCTGTAACTTTTCTCTTGCTGAAACCCTGCTGTTGTGTTAATGTACAGTCAAGTGTTCAAAGCCTTAAATATCCTTGTTTTTCTGTTCCTACTGATGACACTTTGCCTGTGTGTTTTGTATGCTGTGGGGTGTACGTGATCTTTACCCACAGCTTTGCCTCTATTACTCACATTTTACAGACTCTGTTTCCTTTGTGCTTAATACTGGAATTTACATGAATAGTTCAAGGGTGAAGGGAAGACTATTCTGTAAAATCTCACCTTTTAAAAATGAAAAACCTACAGTTATTTGTTTTGAATAGTTCTAAAAAATACCTGTTCATTTAATGAATGTGTTGTTGGACGTACAGCTACTCTAGATTCAGAAGCAAAATGACAAATGTGTCAGTGACTTGGTTGAATTTAACTTGTCTTTGTATTAATTTTTGCCTTTTTTTCCTCCTACCCTACATTATAAGAAACTTTTTTTTCTTTCATTTAAAACTTTTTTCAATCAGGAATCGGTCTGTTTCTGTGCCTGTTCAACATCTGAGATCTGGTGCATCTGTCTGTGAAACTAAATATGTCAAAATACTATTTTTTGATGTTGTGCATGATATTTAAAGTGGAGCTGACCGTACGGAGTTGTTTCCTCTGTGACTTTAAGTGCAGTTGTGTGCTTGTTTCACCAGCAGCGTTCCTCAGAGACAAGCCTGTGTTAACTGATCACACTGAGGCTGTGGGCGTGTTTTCCTGTACACTTGGTTTTGGTGTGAAATAAATCTGTAATGTGAATGAATGTAATGTGTGAATGTGATCATTATAAGAGTGAAGCACCAGGGTCAAAGAATGCAGAACTTTTTTTTTTCTGGACTTCCCTTGTGGTTTATTTTTTGTTTTATACAAAACACTTTACTGTATTTATTTTTGGATTTTAATACCATTAGCTTTAAAATTCGGTTTCTTAGTAGAAAAAGGTAAATAAAACTGAACCATGTTAAAAGAGAGGAACCCTTGAAATTTAAAGTCCACACTTAAAATGCAACTTTTTTAACCTAATGTATAGCATTGCACAAAACCTCAAAACACATGTCCAAAATATTTAAAGAAGCTGATATATATACATATTTTCATCCTGCAATAAAAACAACCACATATTATGGTATGTATTTTCCAGGCACATAGTTCAATTCTACACCACAAAACTGTTGTCTTCATTTGTTCTGAATATTCTGTATTTATCAAAAATAAATTTGACTTTGCATCATATCCTATCTAAAGACATTGAAATTGGCCTCTGTTTCTTTAGGAACCTTAGATACATTTGGTCAAAATACATCAAATTGAAAAAAGTCAAATTATTTGACTTTTAAAAACTGCAGAAAACTCCTGTCAAGTAAAGACCGCACTAAATTTAATGTCAAAGAGAAATGATAAAGTATTACATTTGGGCCTGTATAAAATAGAGGTCCAGATTTGGCCCACATGCCTTGAGTTTGACACAAGTATATTAGCTTGTATCTGCATTTGTGGTAATCTCAACATTTGGCTAAAGTTTTGCCAATTTTAGCCTCCTTGATTTATTTTTAAAATACAAGCACTTTTTTAAAGATCTATTATTGTCTTGTGAACTAGCAGACTAAAATTAACCACTGTCTACGATATTTCCTGTCATTGCATTCTTGAAGACTGCTCTTCAAACTTAGGGCTGTAGTTTACTGTTTCAGGAGTACAAATCTCGTTTTGAGCCCCCACACAGAAGAAGCTTTGCAGACGGTGACATTTTCCATCGCGTCCCGCCTACAAGGCGTGGAGTCGTGCCTCCTTTTCCACAAGTCCCTCACTTGAGAGCAAGGAGGGAGATAATGAGACGGCAGTGGATGGCTCGGATACGGGGTAAGTAGCACCTAATAATGACATTAGCCGGAGTTTGTGAGCTTTAATAAAACAATATTAAACCCCCCACACGGTGAATTTAAAAGCATCATCTGCCTCCGAGAGACGAGCTGTATCCTGCCTGCAATGGAGGAAGAGCAGACAGGGACAGGCTGAAATGGATGATCGAGCCCTCTTTTGAGGAATAACATTGCTACTAATTGTAACAGACAGCGAGATTGTCTTTAATTACCACTTCCACACAACGAAAAGCCGCATGTCATATACCTACGGGGGTCTGTGCGAATATTACGCACTGAAGGAGTTGATTGATTTCGCCATATACAAGGTAAAATCAGCCTTTGCAGCATCAGTCAGCTTTTATTTTCGGTTACCATCGATTCAGTTTAGCCTACTCACTTGAATTTAAAACATTTTCACAACTTAGCTGGAGCGGCTTCAGAAGAATGAAGCATTTTATGCTAACAGTAACCGGTAACCCCTGCTAATGAACGCACGAGATCAAATGCTAACAGCTGTCGAGCGATAGTGTAAATCAGTTTTGGTTAAACCGTTTTAAGTGTAAACGGTCTGAGCTGGCACACATCAAATCTGTTCCCTCCACAGAGCAGCAGTGTACATTAATGAGCATCGTGTGACCAGAGGAGGCGCTGCGTGTTTAACTTGTTATCCTAACCGTGACGAAAGTTAGTCGCTCTCCACTGTTGTTTTAATTGCATTTTTTTGATGCCCAGTAAACTGGAGGGGAGATCCCCCTCGCCACTTAAAAAAGTGTGTTAAAATGGCGTCAGAAACATCCGGGTCGTGATGAAAAACAGCTGCTGCTGCTGGTGGGGGGACACAAAACAAGTCTTTTTGAGTTGAGGCCACACTGTTGGATTTCTTCTCAGTCAGGCAGTCCTTAGCAGTTGTTGCTAAGATACCGCGACAGCGCGTGCAGCCAAATTTCATGTTAACCGGCTTGAATTAAAACCTCCTCGTGCGGGTGAGCTGAGTCCAATCAGATGACAGGGAGCATTAAAAAAAGGTTTCCATCACCTCAGTTTGATCATGGTGCTACCAGCGCCATGGAAACGCAGCAGAAGACGTGCAGCATAGCGTGCACTTTTGTCCACGAAGTCCCAGCAGACACACCTGACTACACCTGGCTGATAAATGTTACCCCACATGCTATTGCTTTTTAATATATTAACGTTTGCTAAAAGATATTTTAAGATGATTTTGAAAATTAAAACAAAAATAATATTTAAGGCTTGACATTAGTCAAATGAATGATTATACCCTGCTGCCTTTATGTCTGAGTTTTAAGCAATAATATGATGAGAACTGACCAAGTTTTAGCCATTTTGATCAAACCTTAAATATGATGTTAAGCAATTGCATGTGAGATCTCACAAAATGTGCTAGTTCTCAGAGTACGTGTTGAGAATGACTCTCAGCTACTACCACACCAGATAGCTATTTATGCGTCTGTTGCAGCCACCTTGATTTGGATTGACTCCAAAAGTTAATCAGTTTTAGGTGTTTATACAATTATTTTTCATTAAAAGCCATCCAGTGGTTTGCGAGATATTTTACTAACACATGGGTTGACTGACAGTTGTTGATAATGTTTTAAACAAAGATTTGTGTTGTGCTCAGAGTATGTGTTGTGGATGACTCTCAGGTACTGCCACACCACAATTTTAGCTTAATATCTGCAAAATGGCCTGAGTTATGTAGCCATATTGTATTCTTTTTTTAAATTGAGTGTGGTGGCCATCTTTAATTGAGTTGACTCCAAAAGTTAATCAGTTTTGGGTGTGTACACCCAATGATTTCCTGAAAGTTTTATTTAAATCCATCCTGTGCTAACACAACCAACAAATCTACACACACAAAAAACATTTTGTCTTTGGTGGCAGGCAATAAAAAACTAACTGCAAAATTTTGTTTGTTTCTTTTATAGTCTTTCTCACACATTTAGTTACAGAACTTTCCTCCTCGTCTAGTTTGAATGTTTGTGTGTTTCATCTTAGGTCTACATATCAGCCCTACAAGCTTGCAAAGAGTCCTTCTTATTTACATTTTTACTCAGCTGAAGCTGGAGTGTTCTCATATTTATGACCCCCCCCCCCTTTTTTTAATATGTATTAATAATACCATATCACAGAATGAGGGTAGTATTGTTTCAAATTATAACATGCAGAATATTGTCAGCATGGTTATCCAATCTGCTCTCCCTTCAGTGTAAGGCAGATGGCACTTAGGGCCTCCTGATGCAGCGAGGGTTTTGATATCTGTGCACATTTTCCACTTTATCAACAGCACAGACCTTCAAGCTGTTCGTGGTAATTCCCACACATGACAAATCAAATTTGTTGTTAATTTGAGGGGAGACGAGAAGACAGGAGGTCTCCAGCCTGTCCTCTTGTACAGCAGGGTGATTGACAGTCTACATCTGTTCCATCAGAGCAGGGGACTCTTGCAGGTCCACGGGTCTGAATGTCATGATCCGATCTAAGCTGACCAACATGTTTGCACAGTTTTTAAACCTTATGTAAACTGAATTCATTTACCAAAAAATATACAGTAAATTAAAGGTGCTTAGAGCATTATAAATGCTTGTGACTATCATGTTTGTGTAATTAAAATCCATATATCCGTTTTATTTACCTGCTTCTTCTTTCTGGGTCGTGGGGGAACTGCTGCTTAATTCCAGCAGACACTGGGCGAGAGGTGAGGTACACCCTGGACAGATGGCAAGTCCATTACAGGGTCACAGAGACAACCAAAACAATTAAAAAATTTTGTGGAATCATCGAAGTGTGTTTAGGCCAATGCTTGAAGAGTGTCAAAAATGTAACATTTCCATGCTGTAGATCCATTTATTTCAGGTTGTGGTAACAAAATTTACTTTGATCACTATCAGAGTTGATTCAAGGTACAAATTTATGTTCAGCAATTTCGAAGTGGGGTTTTAATAGCCTTGTTGCAGATAGCCCTTTGATGGACCTCAGTTTAGAGGCTGACAGGATTAATTATATATTGCGTGATTTTTTTTATTGCGGCACGGTGGCTCAGTTGGTAGAGCTGTTGCCTCTCAGCAAGAAGGTCGCCGGATCAAATCCCGGCCCGGGGAC